>OX940799.1:39895811-40488803 GCA_954870605.1 Acer campestre
GTTGACATGGGACTGCTGCCTATCACAATTGAGTCTGATGCAAAATTTGTGGTTGAGACCATTAACCTGGTGCGGCCTCCTGTTCCAATTTGGGTATTATTTTCTATGATATTTTGGGTTGGCTTTCAAAGCTCCCTATATCTGTTTGTTTTGCCTCTAGGATGTGGAATACTGTTGCTCATGCTCTTGCCAAATTAGCCTTGCAGTATGATGATGATTGAGGGTTATCCTCTGGTGGTGGAATCTTTGATTATGGGCGATTGCCCTCCTTAGGTTGTTTGCGGTTTTCCTTGTTTATAGAGTATGTTCGATTAAAAAAGAAAAAAGAAATAAACACTAATAATTAATTGGTGGGCCCATAAAAAACGAAAACAGAAAATAGAGAACATGTTTCATTGGACACTCTTTTTTATGCTTCAAATTAAAAAAACTGATTTTATTGTTTTTGTTAAACCTATCGTTTTCGATTGCTATTTTATCAATTTCTCCTACTTAATCACAAAAAATAAAAACAATTATAAAGTCCTCAAAGCTCACTCTTTTCAACATTCTCCACCAGATAGTAAGGAGAGGTTTTCCAATAGTTTAGCAACCTTGTGTTCCAAAGGATTAAATTCCTATCGATCGGCACCGTTGTCGGGTCAGGTAATACAACATCAGCCACCTACATGAACAAGAACGAAAATTTACACATACAAATTTATAAAAAATAAAAAATAAAAACCCAATCAATGCATTCAATGTCTGTAATGAAAAAAAAAAATCAAAACTTTCCCAGAACCCATTTATATTCAACCATACAGATTCAATTCAAGCTAAGAACACTTAAAAAAACATTAGTCAAACGTAGTAAAAACAACCCAATCAATGCATTCAAAGTCTGTAATGAAAAAAATCAAAACTTTCCCAGAACCCATTTAAATTAAAGCATACAGATTCAATTCAAGCTAAGAACAATATAAAAAGCAGTCAAACGTAGAAAAACTCAAAATTTTAAAAAATAAAAATAATTACTGACAGGGAAAAGTTCAAAAGGTTTTTCAACAGCAAAGCCTCTGCCACCTCCAAAGCCTCCTCGTACACGCCCTCGTCCTCTAAACGACATTCTATGGTGTGGTTCACCGGAGAGAGCAGCGAGCGGCTGATTTGCTACGAAGGGTATGGTGAAATGTAAGGATTGGGGATTTGGGAGTGAATCGAAGAAGAAAGGAATTGATTTATGGTTCTATTGAGAAGAAGAATTAGGGATTTCTGTGAGAATTGGTGATCCTGGTGTTAAGCTTCAGATGACTGATGAGCTGCGTGAAGTGGAAGAGATGGCGTTATAGCCTCAGACATAACTCAAAACGCCATCGTTTAAGTAGGGGTTATTAACGTTGTTTTGGTTGCCAAGCGGCACCGTTTAGAGTCTAGTTGAGTCAACCAGTAGTCTTGACTAACGAACCGTTAGTCCTCTGTTAGTCTAGAGTCAAGTCTGTTATTTGTTTACTAGTTAACATAAACATATATAACCACGAGGTGGTTGCATTGGTGGTCCAAGGCTTGGGATGAAAATATTAAGTCATTGGTTCTACTCTTGGTAATTACATTGTGGCCAGCCATTAGAACGCTAGCTCAGCTGGTGGAAGGACAGGCTTGGTGCACGTGTAACTCTAAGGTCAACGATTCAAATCCTATTCAGACGAAGACGAGTTCTGATTTATCCGCTTGCATTTTTGTGTAGCCGGGGGTGTGGACCGAGATTTCTTATCTGTCATACTCCATAACATCCAACAAATAGACCGTCAGAACCAACAAGTTGGCTATGGGAGGACAAGCGGATGGGGTGTCTGGATGAAGTCCGGGATCCTCGATACAAAAAAAAAAAAGAAAAAAAAAAACATAAATGTAAATCACAAATAAATTTTTTTATAATTTTTTTTTTTTGGATTTTGTTGATTTTCTAGTATTTTTTTGGATAAAAATAAATTTATTTCAAATAAATTTATAAATAATTGATTTTGTTACATCCCTGCAAGGTGACCAATACTATATGTGATGTATTAAAAAACTGAAAAAAAAATCTTAATATTTATTTTAAAAAATATACATATGTGATGTATTGAAATAATTGATTTTGTCCTGCAATACTATACGTGAGATTTACAAGTTTAAAAATTAATTCATAAAGTCCCCGCCAGTGGCTGCTAGTCAAGCACACCTTTGTTGATATGATGTTGTCCCATAAACATTTAAAAATGTTTTCAAAGAATCTTATCCTTTGCTTTAACATAATTGATTAATTTCAATATTTCAGTACCAGTACTGTTGGGTTTTCTCTTTCCTCTTTCCTCTGTCTAGTGTTCTTGTTCATCAAAGCTTGTTCATCTAAGGATCAAATATTCAAGTAAGTTGTTATTCTTATTTTATTTGTTTGATCTCAGATCCTCTTTGTTAATAATATTCTTTTTATTTTCGATTTTGTCTTTGTTGTCTCTAGACTTTTGGATTCAAGTAATTCAAGCTTGAAAATACACATCAAAAGTATCCAAGTAAGTTATTATTTTTCGCTTATTTACATTCAATCAAGAAATTCTTTGCTATATATATATATATTCAAGTAAGTGTTTTAATTTTATTTGTTTGATTTCAGAAGCCCTTTGCTAGTATTCTTTTTATTTTCGATTCTCTCTGTTGTCTCCGGTGTGCTAAGTAATTCAAGCTTGAAATAAACATCAAATATCCAAGTAAGTTATTATTTTTTGAAAGTCTTTGCTAATTTTTGGAAGTCCCTCCTGTTCTGTTATTATGATCTGTTGCTCCCTCTAGTTGCTTTATTTGCATAATGTGTTTTGATAGTTTCATCTGCTAGATCCTATATAGTTGCTCATTTTGCTAATGTTCTTTTACTTTCTCATAATCTTTGTTTTTATCTTCAAAACGCAAAGAGAGAAAATGGCCGATGCTGTTATTTCTGTTGCTACTGAAGAAGCTGTCCGACCTTTGCTTGATTCCATATCAACTCAACTCGATTACATCTGGAACTACAAGAGCAACTTTGAGAATCTGAAGAGACAACATCAGAAGCTGAAGGATACACTGGCCCAAGTGCAGCATTCCATTGAAGAAGCGGAAAGTAAAGGGGAAGGGATTGAGCAGAAAGTAGTGGAATGGTTGAATAGTGCGGAAAAGATCATTGAGGATGTGATGAAGTTTATTGATGATAATGACGGAGCAAACATGAAATGTTTCAAGAGTCTTTGTCCTGATTTGAAGAAGCACTATCACATTGGCAAGAAAGCAGCATTCAAGGCCAATGATGTCTCTGAAGTCGAGAAAGAAGGGAACTCATTAGGTAAAGTTTCCTACCGCACTCATCCAAAGGAGCCATGGGATCAGTTTCTCCCTGATTTTGAGAACTTTGAATCAAGAAGGTCCATCATTGAGAATGTACTAAAAGCACTGGGTAATTCTGATGTCGATATGGTCGGAGTCTATGGAATGGGTGGAGCCGGTAAGACAACGCTGGCAAGGGTAGTTGGCAAACGAGCTGAGAAAGAAGAGCTATTTGATGTGGTAGTTTTTGTAGAGGTATCTGAGACACCAAATGTGAGGAACATTCAAGGAGCCATTGCAGATAAATTGAGTTTGAAACTTCAGCAGGAGACTGAACCTGGAAGAGCCAACCAACTACATGAACAATTGCAGAAAGAGAGGAAGATTCTTCTAATCTTGGATAATATCTGGGAGGGGGGTCTCGAATATCTTAAGAAAGTAGGAATTCCTTTCAGAGGCAATCGTGGGGCATGTAAGTTATTGTTGACTGCAAGAAGTATTGATGTATTGAAAAAGGATATGAATTCTCCAACAAATTTCGCTGTTGAACATTTAAATGAAGAAGATGCTTGGGACCTGTTTAAGAAGGTGGCAGGTGCTTGTATTGAACAGCAGGGTTTGCAACTTTTAGCCTCTGAAGTGGCCAAAAGATGTGGAGGTTTGCCTATTGCTATTGTTACCATTGCAAAGGTATTAAAAGACAAACAAGAACATGCATGGAAAACTGCATTGCTAGAACTACAACGACCTTCCTTGGAAAACTTGGGATCAGTGACAGTAGAGGCATATTCATGCATACGGCTGAGTTATAATCATTTAAATTCTAATGAACTCAAGTCAATATTTTTGCTTTGTTGCACAATGGGGTTTACCTCTGATCATTCCGTTGAAAGGTTGTTCAGATATGGGATGGGTTTGAATTTACTTAATACAGTCTGTTCAATGGGAGAAGCACGAAATAAAGTAAATACATTGATTCAAGATCTCAAGAACTTTTCTTTGTTGCTTGAGGCTTTTGAAGATGAACGGTTCTCTATCCATGATGTTGTTCGTGATGTAGGTAGAGCAATTGCAATCAATGATCACAATAATCATACGGTGAATGACGATCGCATTCTATGGGATTTGGCAAAAAAAAATACATTGAAAAATTGTACTTCTATAATCCTACACGATATTGCTAGGCTTCCCGAGGAGTTGAATTGTCCCCAACTGAAATTTTTGTACATAAAACCCAAGACTCGATTCCCTAAAATCCTTGATAATTTTTTCAAAGGAATGCTGAATCTTGGAGTTCTACATTTGATAGAAATGGTTTTATCGCCATTGCCAGCATCATTTCATCTCTTAAAAAAGCTTCAAACATTGTATCTTGATGGGTGCCACTTGGGAGATATAGCTGAAATTGGAAACATGAAGAATCTTGAGATTCTTGTCCTTAGTTATGATATGGAGCGGTTGCCCGAACAAATAGGTGAATTGACTCAACTAAAGGTGTTAGATTTGAGAAAATGTTCTGGTACAGAGGTTATTCCGCCAAATACCATATCAAGGCTAACTCAATTAGAAGAATTGTATATGCCTGATAGGTTTGATCAGTGGCAAGTTGAAGGAGTTGAGGGTGAAAGAAGTAATGGTTGCCTTGGGGAGTTAGAGCATTTGTCTCAATTGACAGCTTTACAAATATATATTCCAGATGCTAAACTTGTACCAAAAGGCTTGCTCTTCCAAAAGCTCCAAAGGTACACAATATGCATAGGAGTAGACCAATGGAGATGCTATAGATTACACGGGACTTCAAGAACATTGTCACTCAAATACGACGATGCCAACATTAGTGTTGAAGATGGAATTATTAAGCAACTAAAGGAAATTGAAGGGTTGGAATTAATTGGAAAGCAGGGTGGTGTCAAGAACGTCCTTTATGAATTAAACAGAGATGGTTTTCCAAAGTTGAAGCATTTGTATGTCAGAAGCAACCCAGAGCTTGTATATATTGTGGACTTTCCAACACAATCGGAACCCTGTGTTGCTTTTCCCCATCTACGGACATTGTCTCTTGAATATGTGAGTAGTTTGGAGAAGATATGTCATGGTCAATTCTCGTCTCCCAACTCTTTCTGTCAATTAAGAACAATACAAGTAGATAGGTGTGTAAAATTGAAGAACATCTTCTCTTCCTCCATTGCCAGACACCTTTCACAACTTAAACGAATTCAAGTGTTTTCTTGCGAGAATATGGAAGAGATTTTCTCCATCGTTGGCAGTGAGAATGAAGAGATCGTTTTGGAGAAATTAGAGTACTTGGATCTAAGGTATTTACGAAAGCTGAGAAGTTTCAGCTATGAAGAGGAAGTGGGGACCACATATGATGAAGAAAGGCGGATGAAAGACAATCTAATGCCACTTTTTGACGGAAAGGTATGTAATTCTAATTTATCATTTATGGACTACAAATTCACATTTCACACCAACACCTGTCTTTAATCTTTATAATTGGGGATTTTTGTTTTTCTTAAAACCAAAATTGGGGATTTTTATCAATTTTTAGATTTTTTTTGTCTAATTTAACCATAATTCTAATTTATCATTTATTAGATTCTCATCTCTCTCTCTCTCTCTCTAATTGGGGACTTTTGTTTTTCTTAAAACCAAAATTGGGGATTTTTATCAATTTTTAGATTTTTTTTGTCTAATTTAACCATAATTCTAATTTATCATTTATTAGATTCTCATCTCTCTCTCTCTCTCTCTAATTGGGGACTTTTGTTTTTCTTAAAACCAAAATTGGGGATTTTTATCATTTATTAGATTTTTTTGTCTAATTTAACCATAATTCTAATTTATCATTTATTAGATTCTCATTTCTCTCTCTCTCTCTCTCTCTCTCTCTCTCTCTCCATAATTGGGGACTTTTGTTTTTCTTAAAACCAAAATTGGGGATTTTTATCATTTATTAGATTTTTTGTCTAATTTAACCATAATTCTAATTTATTATTTATTAGATTTTTTGTCTCTCTCTGTCTTTATGATTGGGGATTTTTGTTTTTCTTAAAAGCTGTAACTCTGTTTTATAAGTTCGTAGCATCTGTTTTACAGCAATACAAGAAGAGCTTCATTTGAGATTACTTCTTTAATCAACAAGTACTTCTTGCTGTCAACTTTGTTTGCAGGTTAAATTCCGCAACTTGAAAAACATTTATCTTGGGGAAATCAATTTGAAATATGTATTTTCGTCTTCTACTCTTGGAAGCTTTGTGCAGTTGCAACGCCTACATATATACAGCTGCACAGTATTGGAAGAGATCATAAGAATTGATGACTTGAAAAATGAGGTTGAACTTCCATCCTTGGAGAAATTAGACTCCTTGAATCTACAGTATTTACCAAAGCTGAGAAGTTTCAGCTATGAAGAGGAAGTGGGATCCACATCTAATCAAGAAAGGCAAATGAAAAACACTCTCATGCCACTTTTTGACGGAAAGGTATGTAAGACAATTCTAAATTTATATAATTGCATAATTCTAATTTATCATTTAGAGCTTGATTGAGTGCTTTATTTGAGAATACTTCTTTAATCAACAACTTCTTACTATCAACTTTGTTTGCAGGTTAAATTCCGCAACTTGAAGACCATGAAACTTCGGGATATCAATTTGAAATATGTATTTTCGTCTTCTACTCTTGGAAGCTTTGTGCAGCTGCTACGCCTAGACATACACAGGTGCAGAGTATTGGAAGAGATCATAAGAATTGATGACTTGAAAAATAAGGTTGAACTTCCATCCTTGAAAACATTGTACATAACGGAATGCCCTGCAATGAAGTCATTCATTTTCAGTGATAAGGTATTAAAATTCTCTCTGTTTAATTTATTTTTGTATTCATGAGACTTTCCAATTAATGATTTCAAGTAGAATTGAAAAGAATTTCAGTATCTCATTGACAAAGTATGCTACAGGTTACATTCCCTAGCTTAGAGGAAATTGAAATTTCAGACATGGATAATTTGGAAATGATATGGGACAACCAACTTGAGGATTCACAAAATGTTCAAAATTGTCAAAAGTTGTGCAAAGTGTCGGTAAGAAAATGTCAGAGTCTAAAAATTATATTTCCAGCTTCTATTGTCAGAAATCTTTGGCAGCTTAAAGATATTTATGTGGAAGAATGTGGAATAAAGGAGATTGTTGCAAAGAAAGGAGCAGAAGAAGTAGGTGATAGGACGTTTCTGTTTCCAGAGCTAACCTCTTTGAGTTTGCACAACCTACAAGAGCTTCAATGTTTATATCCCAGTATATATACCACAAAATGGCCCATGTTGAAAAAGTTGAAGGTTATTGGTTGTGACAAGATTGATGCTTCAGAATTATTTAACATCCAAGAAGTTATTTCAGAGGATCAATCGGATATCGTAGCGCAAGGAAAGGTACGGGACTTATTATATTTCTTTTTAAATTGATCAACTTTCTGCCTAAATATTCAAATAAGTATATAAAATAATTCGAGAGCTAGCTATTTTTATGTAAAATTAGATTGAAAAAACATCACAAAAGATCATATGCTGAAAATCCCTTGGTAGTATCCATATATATATATATAAAAGAAAAGAAAATAAATTAATTACTTAATCGATACTTACATTATAATTTTAACTTGTGAGTCAATATCAATTTGATGCATAAATACAAATGTCTAAATAAATTCTATGAATGACAGATAAAAAGTATGATGAGACAAATAAATGTTAACACAACTCTTACTATATATATTACATAAATGGGACAAATTAATACAATTGCAAAATATATATTGCATTATAAACATATCATAATTTATGTGATATCTGGCATCTCTGCATCATATTAGGTTTGCCTACCTAACTCCTTTTCATCTTCATTTGATTGATGATCAGGTCTTACCCAACTTGGAGGAATTGGGATTAGATGGAAGAAAGAGTAGTATGGTTTGGCAGACACCGTTCCAAGAAATCTTCTTTCCCAAACTTAAATTTCTTGAATTCCGAAACGATGAATCAATGGTTTTGTCACCTAATGTCCTTCGAAGATCTCATAATCTAGAAAGGCTATCAGTGGAAAATAGTTCATATGAATGGATATTTTCATGTGAAGAGATAGAAGAATATGCACAAATAAAAAGTTTATATGTTACTGGACTTGGAAATCTCAAGCAGATTTGGAAACAAGACTCCAAAGTGGACACAATTCTTCAAAATCTTGAAAAACTAGCTGTACAATCGTGTGCCAGTTTGGTTACTCTGCTACCACCTTCAACATCATTCCAAAATCTAACAGTTTTAAGAGTAAATGACTGCAGATTAATAAACTTAATATCATCCTCAACCGCTAAATTTTTGATGCAACTCAAAAAAATGAAGATTGAAGATTGCAATATGATGGCAGAAGTAGTAACAGGTGACGGAGCTGGAATAGAAGACGAGATTAATTTCAAGAACTTGAAGAGTTTGAAATTGATATCTTTATCAAGACTAAGAAGGTTCTGCTCTGGAAATTACAATTTCAATTTCCCTTCTTTAGAAATTTTAGAAGTGGAAAGCTGTCCCAAGATGTGGATTTTCTCTTCAAAAGCGACCAACACACCGATGTTACGTGAAATAAAGCTGGACTATGAAAGCTGTTATTGCGATGGTGATGTTAACAAAACCATGGAACGGATACATGAGAAAGAGGTATGTATTGATTGCCTAAGTTTACTTTCCCCTCTCCCTTCCCTCCTTTTTATTAATATTCTTTATTATTTCCTTTCATGCTTCTCTAGTAAACTTTAGCTGGCAAATAGGAATCATGGTCAGAAGAGAGTATTTCAAGTCTTTGATAAAAATTTAAAACTATTCTTTTTTATATTTAACATGCAAATTTTTAATTTTTATAATACAGAGGAATTTGTTTTAAATTTATTCTTTTCACATTTTCATACGTAAATGTATTGATTATAATTTTTATCTAATTTTTCTAACATGAAAACAATAATATTATTTCTATAACACTGTTGATGTTAAACAGGATTGAATGAATTTTAATCTTGAAAAACTCCTTTATACATAAGCATCGGTAACAATCAATAAAATTATGGAAGCAATAATATGCATTTGGAAAAGAATAGCTCCATTTAAGTAATTCAAGTGGAGTCACGGGTGTAAAAAATCTAAATTTCATTTTAATTTTTTTTTAAATGTTACTAAATTTGAAACTTGTTTTCACTTTGGTCCCTCTTAATTTTTATTTTTTTATTATTATTTTTTTATAATACCCTGAAACTTGAATTTCTTGTTCTATCCCTGAGTGGAGTTGTTTCCACCTTGAACAACTTCATTTAAACTTTTAGTTCCAAATAAATTATCAAAAACTTATTTTAGAGATTAAACTAATTTTTCTATTCTTCGTTCTTTCTGTCATTTTGAAAGGTTTTTTTTTTTTTTTTTATCTATATATTATTATTATTATTATTAGTTTACATATTTACTATAAAACATTTGTTTTGTTTTTAAAAAAAAAATAAACATTTGTTATAAATAAACAAATATTTTTCTTAGGTAAAGTAATCTTTTTAATTTATAGTGAATATGTAAAGTAATAATATAAATTTGATAAGAGAATTATTTTCTTTTAGAGAAATATGTAAACAAACATGTAATAATAGTGAATTCTCTTATCAATGAATTTGACATGTCTTTAGTTATAGTAATCATTTTTATTTATTTATTTTAATTAGAGAAATTAATGAGGGAAAGAAACCACTAAAGTTAATTGTTTGTTTATTTGACAACAAAATAAATGAGAAAAGAATTTTTTCTTAAAAAAAAAAAAACCAGGTTGAAAAGTTTTTGGGAATTTAGGAGAGCTATCAAGTCAATAAATAATCTAAGTTTTTGGGAATGTATATTTATTTATTTCCAAATATATCATAATCTTACTGGGATTCAGTGTATCGGTGTTAATAAGCTTTTACTACATTAGTTAGTGTATCGGTGATTTTTATAAAGGTTTTTTGTAATTCTTTGTCAGAGGAATTGAGTTTTTATTTGATTAATTGACAGGTCTTCTCTAATGACAAACTGACATTAAGTGCAAATGAAATCAGAATGATTTTGCATAAGTTCCCAAGACATAAGTTTTCCAAAGTTCAAACTCTTGAGGTCTTCGATGATGAATCTACAGTTTTCCCACTTGATGTTCTTCAGAGGTTTCAAAATCTGAATTGCCTCCAACTGAGAGATACTTCATACAAAGAGATATTTTCATGTGAAGAGGTTGAGAAACATGCAGAGACCCTTGCACAAATAAAGCGTTTACGTCTAGAGAAACTTGATGATCTGGAGCAAATGTGGAAACAAGACTCCAGATCATACCTAATTCTCCATAATCTTGAATCTCTAGAAGTAGTTGAGTGCAACAGTTTGATTACTCTGGTGCCGACTTCAGCCTCTTTTCAAAATCTGGGATATATGGAAATATCAGGTTGCAATGGGTTGAAAAGCTTAGTAACAGCAACGGTAGCCAAAAGTCTGGTACAACTTGAGGGTATGTGGATAAGCAACTGCAATGAGATGACAGAAATTGTAGCAATTGGTGATGTAAAAGAAGATGAGATTATTTTCGAGAAGATAAAGATGTTGAACCTAAGAGATTTATCTAATCTCACAAGCTACTCTGGAAATTACACTCTCAACTTCCCATCTTTAAAAAATTTACATGTGACAAGATGTCCCAAGATGAAGTTTTTCTCTTCAGGAATCTCAAGCACACCAATGTTACAACAAATAGAATGGGGCTCAAGTAAGTATAATTTGGAGGGAGACCTTAATACAACAATACAACGGATACATGAAGAAATGGTATGTATTCATTAACTAAGTTTTATTTCTTCTCTTCCTTATTACATTTTTTGCTGGTAGCACCAGCAATCTGGCTCAGGAATTGTTGAAGTCCTGGGTTATAAAAAATAGTCCTTCTTGGACTTTTTGTCTGAGTTATGAAATGTTTATATTTGTTAGTCCATTCTCTCTTATCCACGGATTTAAGATATATTGTTGTGTTCTATGTTCATAAACAACTTAAATGCAGTGATAATCTTAAAATTTCTTAGAAATTATATTTTTGCAGTATCTTCATGATACTCTTATTATATTGATCCACTATGATGTTCCATGGTATAATGAATCTTGTCTTTTCGAGCAATAAATTTAGAATACAATACGTGACAATGTAGCAATAAAATGATTAAGTTATCGAAAGACAAAAATTATTTGTGAAAGTTCAAACACACAAAAAATATAATATTATTATTAAACATTTTTATACTTCTTTTTACCTTCAATATGTTGTGCTTTGTTGCAGAATGCTGAGAGATCTACGAAAGATTGTGCTGGTCCTTCCACGCAACATTTGGATTAAGAAATTTTTCAAATACCTTGTGAGACGTTGTAGTCAATTTTGAGAGGTAATCTATCTTTGTCTAAATCATCGATATAATATATAGTTTTTCTTTGAAAATAAAATTTGTTGCATGTAAAGTACTATTACAGCACTAATGTTTTCTTAATTTGACCAGAAGGTTCCCCAAAGATGCCATAAAAATTTGTGAGTTTCGCATTTGTGCTTGGTGTGTATTATATGAAGAATCTATACGGTATAAGATGAATATTAATTCACTTTGTGGGATCAAAATGTTGCATTGGTTTTTGACCATTGTATCTTGCATATTTCATGAAACAAACTTCTATTTGTACTTGCATTTCACTTTCTTTTTTGAGACATGTATTTTGAAAGGGTTAAGAGTTTTTGGAAGACTACATCTATCGTTGCTAATATGTTTGGTTTATGTCCTAAATTCTTATTTTAGTATCATGTAGGTTATTTTGTTGTTAATGTTTCGAATCATCAAACTTGTAGCTGCTATTCTTAACTTATTTTAATTTCTCCCATATTTAATTGCTTTTTGTCTTAATTTTTGGTGATTAATGTTTGTAGATTGGATTCAATTAATATCTTTCTCTTATTTGCAGGTTGGAAATGAGTATGGACTGTGGAGATATTGTAAAAGTTTATGGAGAAAGTTTTTGAAGTCGGCTTTTGGAGGGTCTTCTGTTTAAATATTTTGCTTTATTTTGTTTGACATTGAATCATTGATAATAAAGTATGTTGCTTGTAAACTAGTCATACAAACAAAAGGACAATCAGAGTATAGCTTGCAAATTTTTAGATTTTGCATTTTTCACGGTGTGCATTTTTGCATGGGCTCATTGATTTTCGTAATAGACTTTCATTGATTTTCAACTTGAAATTAATTTTGACTTATATTGTGACTTCAATATTCGTCCATTTATTTGTTTCAGTAAAATAATTTTGACTTATACTGTGAATTCAAACGAGAAGCACAAATGATTTAGCACTGTTACAAGTTGTTGAATTAGGAACAAATTTTTTTTAAATAAATACATAGCTAATTTTGTTGGTTATTTATTTATATTAATAATGTTATTGTGTACATTATTTGGGATGATACAATTAATTAATAGTAGATGATTTTTTATATTATCCATTATTGTCATGGGGCAAGAAAGTTTTCTTCCACACCCCCAGGATTGCCCGAAAAGTTTTCTTGCGGGGCAAGAAAGTGACCCTGCAGATAGAGATTCCTCTGCTGATGAACTCGAATGCTTTCCTAAAGCTATTGTGTACGTATTGGTATCTTCACAGGCTAAGGGTGCGGCATACGCCTCCATCTAATCAATAATATCCAAAAATAAAGGAATATGTGTGGAAAGATATGAGGTGTGTGGAAAGATATGAGATGAAATGTGGGAGTCAATGCATTTAAAACACAAATGATGAGCAATCCATTATCAATTAAGGACCGATTCGATCTTTTATGGCTAAATCTATCTTTAGATATGATATGGAAATCACTTAACTCTCTCTACACATCAACGATTGGTATGCTCGGTTGAGTGGAAATAGGGTTTCTAATTAAGCCTGGATAGATTTAGGGTGGACGAGATAGCTTGGATTGGTATGCTCACAACCCACCCCTTCCACTCTTTAGCCAGAATATGTTGGATTGGTATTCTCACAACACATTCCTTCCATTTACCATGGCTAGTTTTTATCACCAAAAGTGGGTATCTCAACCTAGATTGAGAGTTGATAAGCCTGCTCGATCTAAGGAGATGTATAATCCAATATCAACTTCAATTGAGAGTTGGTATGCCTACTCAAGAGACATCAAATCCAATTTTAAGAAAACTTCTGATTAATTTGACATCAATCAAAGAACCAAGAGTTGATATGCCTAATTAATTCAAAGAGATATCAAATACATTAAGAGCAATAAATAAAACTAAGAGATCAAATTATATTAAAAAGGTGGATTACCCACAACCCATGTTAAATCACATCAACTCCCACAAAGGGGGTTTAGCTACTTATAATGATTACACAAAGGAAAGCAAAATAAGCTAGAGATGAGAGGAAACCTATTGGTATACTGAAATCTCTCCTTAGTCTCAAAGCTCTTCTTCTCCTTATAGTGCTAAAATTCGTGCTCCTTGAGTGTGGGTTTTTGGGTTTGGTGAAATTGGAGTGAAAGGAAGGATGGGTGAGTGATTTTGTGAGGAAATTGGGTAGGAAATGGTAGAGGATTGATTTGGATGTTGTGGGAGGGATATTCTTGGATCTTAAAAATGAGGTTAAAGGTTGAGAGGGCTTGTGGTTGACCTAAGGTAAGGATGTATATATAGGGTTCCAAAAAATAGGTCTGAAAGCCTGATGTGGCGACTTTTGACACACACAGTGCATGGGTAGTGTGCAGGTGGGTGCACAGACAACCTTTTGCACTCTTCATCTTCAATTCGCAAATGGGTGCGCTGGTGTACCAGTGTAGTAACTCGCATACAAACAACCTTCTGCACTCTTCATCTTCAGTTCACGAGTGGGTGCGATGGTCTGAACTAGCGAAGATCTAGGGTAGGAAGTGCGTGGGTGGTGAGCGGGTAAGGACCCACGTAATGACATGTGTACTAGGGCCTTCATCCTTGGTTTTTGGCTGGTTTCGCTTCCGAAACTCCCACTTTCCATCTCCAACACCAAAATTGCACCAATTGCCTACAATCACTACAAAATAGCATATGAGACACGAAAATACGCTCGAAAATAAGAAAAAGAACAAGGAAAGAAGGCCAAAATATAGTACAATTTTGGCACGGTCATTATGCCATCCTAGGTTGTATGAGTTCGAGTATGGGTCATTTCTTCCTTTTTGATAGTTCAAGGCTTGAACTTCTTTTGTCTCAATCTGGTTCTCATCTCTTCCATGACAATCCTTTTCATACACCCAGTTAGCCCCTCATTGTTGTTGTCCTATGTTCTTAACCAAAGATTGCACATGCTTAGTGAGATTTGATATTTGAATTGTCATTTATTGACCTTGAGTGATGTCATACTTTCCTCCCCTTCTTGAGTTTGAATTCCTATGTTGGGAGTTGAAGGCCAATGTCTCATATATCTCGTATACCTCTAGTGCCGTCTTATGTGTAAGGCTTCCCTCACAAGCATTATCCACAATTGCTTGTGTGAAAGATGTCAACCCGTCATAGAAGGTACAGACTTTGTATTCTTCGATCACCATATGGGGTGGACATTGATCTAAGAGCATCTTGTGTTTTTCCCACGCCTCATGGAATGCTTCGCCATCTTCTTCGGTGAAACTTGCAATCTTGATATGAATCTCCTTTGTCTTTGAGGCTGGAAGGAATCTATTGAAAAACCTCAGCACACATTATCCCACGATGTCAAATATCCCGGCCTTAAAGACATAAGCCATATATAAGGTGTCAACGTTTGAACCTTAGTAAATCATGACTTTAACAACAAAATATGGAAATTGTCAAATAGATTTTTACACACTACCTCCTCTTCTTTAGCAAATGACCATAATGCCCTTTAAAAGTGGAAATATTTTTTAATTGGACAATTTTACTCTTTTGCAATAATAAGATTTATGCTATAAAATAATTAGTAATTATAAAATAAAATTTAAATAAATGGAAACTTATTTAAACAAATGGAAGCTTCGTTCAAAAAGAAAATAATATAAAATTATAATAACTTCATAACTGTAATGAAAAATAAAATAGTTTATAGATTATATAGAGTAAGTAAAATGATAACACCAATGGCCGTCTTAGCTCAGCTGGTAGAGCGCATGGCTTTTAACCATGTGGTCGTGGGTTCGATTCCCACAGACGGCGTTTTTTTGTTATTCCATCATTGCACGACGCCGTTTCTGCATATCTGTTTGCAAATAAATAAAATACAAAAATAATAATTTGAAAGACAGAAAAATAAGGAAAAATAAATCAGAAGTTAAAAAAAAAAATTTTAAAAAAAACGCATTCCATAAAATTATAGTTTTTTTTTTAAAAATAAATAAATAAATTTGAAAGGAATTTTTTTTTTTTTAATATATTTCATTTAAAAAATTATTTCAATAACTTGATATTCAATTTTACATCGGATTATAAAGGACGGAAATTAATTCAATCATATTTTCCCCCAACAAGATTGGAGATTTAAATATATATATATATATATATATATTACATAAATTCAGGTTTTTGGGATGGGGTGGAGTGATGGACTTGAACTCACAACCTCATTGAGTAGATATAAGGGGTATACGATTGAACCAATCTCGTAGAATTTAAACTTATTTAGTCACTATAATTCCACCTATGTTTTTTATTAAATAAATACATTATACATTGAAAATTATTTAAATTTAATTAAAAACAATATATATTTCTAATTTAAAAATATTTTAATTTTTAATTCATTTAAAACTTTTAGGGCTGATGTGGCTGAATTTGATTGTACAAACTATTTTCTTTTATTCATTTAAAAAAAAAAAATCACATGTAAGAAGACCAAGTTACCATTGTCCATCACATTATTTTTATCCATTTTCTTTTTTTAAAAAAAAAAAAACATTTTTCTCAAAAATGAAATTCTTTTTTTTTTTTTTTCAATTTCTGTTTTTTTAAAGAAAATTTTTAAAATTAATGAAGTGACAAAAATACCATCCATTTTGTTAAGTTTAGTTGAGTTTGACGAACACAAGGGAGACCAACGTCGTTTTTTTTTTTTTTTTTTTTTTTTTTTTTTTTTTTTTTTTTTTTTTAAGTTTTTGTCTGTGAATAGCCAAATACTAGGTTAGTTGGGTGTAATTTCCTAAAAGAAAAAAAAAAATCTTTATTATTTAATAACCAAATATTCAAAAACCCTAGATTGGTTTATTTTTCTTTTTTTTTCTTAAAAAAAAAAATAAAAATAAAAAAAAAACATTAATCCCAAATGTGTACTTTTCGTAAAATAATAATAAGATTTGCTCTCATTTTATCAAATTTTGAACAACTGTCCTTGTAGTTGTGATAGGAAATCTTATATTGCTCTCCCTTTTTGTTCACAAAGTTTCCTTATATTTCATGCCAATTATTCAATTAAGAAAAAACTATCCGTTATTGTGTTTCCAATATTAAAAATTCTATTCAAAAATTGTGTAAAAAAATAATCACATGTTCTAAACTAGTGTATATATTTCAACGATCTTTTTAAAGATTTAGAGAGAAGAAAAAGAAAAATCAAAAATCAAAAATGTCCATATGGAGTGGTAGATGTGCTGCTTGCAAATATTTGAGAAGAAAATGCCCTCAATATTGTGTTTTGGCACCCTATTTTCCTTCAAATGATCCTCAAAGATTCTCTGCCGTTCACAAAATCTTTGGTGCCAGCAATATTGCAAAGATGCTCCAGGTTAGATTACATTCATTTAACCATCTCTCTCTCTCTCTCTCTCTCTCTCTCTCTCTCTCTCTCTCTCTCTCTCTCTCTCTCTCTATATATATATATCAAGTGCAGGATCTCATACAATTTTTTCCTATGGGATCATTGATTATCTGAGGGTGTAAAAAACAATTATCATCTCCAATAATCAGTAATCCTGTAAAAAAATCCGTACGAGATCCTGCACTTAATACTTCAATTATTGTAGTAGTATAGTATTAAACTAGCTGGTTGATTTGAATTAAGCAGCAACTTCCTGAGCATTTAAGAATGGAGGCTGCAGATTGCATGGCCATGGAAGCAAGTTGTCGTATTGAAGACCCAGTTTATGGATGTGTTAGTTTCATCGATCAACTCCAACAGCAAATAATTGAGACTCAATCTCTTACAAATCAGATAAATGCTCAAATTGCATTTTACAATGCACACAACAATCACCTCTTCTCTTCCTCTACTGATCAAACTGACTTGGCCTGATTTTAACAAATTTTATTTATCATTAATGTTCATTCCCTTGTTATATTTCTGTTATTAGGTCTCATCTATGTTCAAATAAAATCATATAAATACAAAATATTCAAAAATCTTACGTATGTAATCACATTTACAGATTTAGTATTTTTTTTTTTTTATATATATATACATATACCATTTACGGTGCCGGTGTCAACTTGAATACACTGAAAAAGTGAGCGGCAACAGTAGACTTGTTCCCTTGCCTCCCAAGTAACAAGGAACGGCAGGGAAGCCTGATCTGGAGACGGCAACGTAATTAGCTCTCATTAAATAAATAAGAAAATAATAATCATAATTTTCTTAAATAATAAGTAGCATATATTTGTAAGAATTTTCCAAGTTATGATTACAAAACACTTGTAATACAATCAAGTACAATGATAAAATACCAAATTTTAGGGTATAATTGTTTAAACATCTATACAATTCTCATTTTTCCTGTCTCATTATTAGATTATTCCAGGACCATGTCCATCCAATTTTTTCAGGATCAAGCAAAAGAAAACCTAATAATTCTTACACTGTCAAACCTCATTTACAATTGTATCTAAAAATACCTTGTATAGAGATCACATAACCTGTCTTAAACTATACAAATTCTTATGACTTATGTAGAAAAAGACATGGGGTTAGTGTTATGAAGCTCTTGCATCTACGTAGTATACCACGACACCACTCAAAAAGCTTAAGCCGATAGGAAAGCACCCAACAATTGTACTACAGCCCTAAGACAAACAGCTTCTGGTAGATATATTCCAGGACTGATTGCACTACTAGTACATCTTCTAAGAACTGCTGCTTTGTTGCAAGTGTAACTTCAGAAAGATGAAATTTAGCGACTGCGACAATTTCGACATCGCTGGATTACCTTGGCAAAATAGCTGGAAAAGGGAGTCTTGGGAACTGGGATCTTTTTTCCAACCACGGCAAGAGGCCAGCTGTAAGAAAAAAAACAGAGAATAATCAGGTCACTTAAAAATTTAAATTCTTTCACAACAATTACTAGCAAATGTTCGAAAAATTTCATACCACTAATCTTACATCAAAAAGCAATTCAGGTTCGAAAATGTTCAATCACCTAATTCCTAACTACCTATTTGTGTGATAAAAGGATTCAATACAAGTAATATGGTCTCTATGCAATTACCAGACATCAAGTAAAAGCAGTCTTATAACAGCAATATATTCTTTTACACCGTAAAACCTTATTAATTACACTTGTAACAAAAAAGTTCAATAGAAGAATACATAACCGATATATCTGAAAATATATGAAAGAGTTAGATAGATATATATCAGTGAATTAACCCACCTGACAATACCAATTAAAACTGATGCAAGCCAGAGCTGCCAATCCAATTGCACAGTTTCGGTAAACTTTCCAAGAAACTCAATGATGAGTATCTGTGTAACATTTAGGAGTTGCACTATCAACACTAAATAGCTAGATCAAAATGAAATTCCCAAAAAATGAAAGCCTACTAACCTGAAGTACAACAGTAATCACAATAATTCCAATAAAGAGATAGTTTTTAGTCACTCCTCTAAAGACGTTGAATTCATCAGGCTTCCGAGCATTGAACTCATTGAATACCTGTAATATGAACAGGAAAAAAAAAATCATGCTTTAAATCATAGAACAAATATCAACAGAATTTTTGCAAACTGTAACCGGCATGTTCATTTTTACTTCCATCAGACATAATGAACAAATAACAGAAAAGTAAACAGAATGCCATTCAAACTATAATCAATTGTACAAGTGAAATCAAAATCATTCAATCCAAAAATCTGCAAAACAATTTGAAGACTCATCTTTATTATAGATACTTGTTACCAGGTAGGGACTTACCTGACAAAGGACAAATGTATTGAATATCATGGTATTCTTCACACTAATAGCATGCTCCCTGGTATCTTCCTTCAAATGCAGAATATCAATGCCCAGGAAGTTGAGCACAAGAAGGACAGTAACTTGATATGCAGCCTGCAATGAAATGTAGAAGGATTCCATATTCTTACGCAACTTATCAACACCAACAACAACATAACCTCAAAAGAAACCACTTACCTGAACAAGTAAGTTTCTCCACATTATGTTTGTTATAAGAGGTTCCCTGAAAAACAACACAAAAGTGATTCAATCATGCATTTATATCTAGGCTTACGAAAGTAATGAAAATTTTAACATAAGTTTTTCCCCACCTGGTTACAAAAAATGACTGCATGACACAGTACTTTATTACTTGTCACAAAAAAAGGGCCATATTTCTTAGACATGCTTTCAAGACCAATTATAAAACAAAATTAATAAAGAGGTCAAAGATAAACAAGAATGTAATTCAGCAACCCTTCCCATCTTCTCCTCCGATCCTCATACTCTCAAGATCCAATAGTTCTTTACAACCATAAGTTAAAGGGAGAACAACACTCCATATGTGTCAGCGTACCTGCATCTTCATGCACAACATTTGATTCATGCCACTTTAGTGGAAGAACTGAAATAACCAAAAGAATCCAACTGGGTTAGTCAAAAACAGGGGTCTTCCACTCTAACTAAAATTCCATTTTTCCACCGAGTGAAATTGGGAAACCTCCTGAAATTGGCAACCTCTTGGAACATGCAACTATTCCTCTCTCTCTACCATTCTACAGAGAAGGTTTGTGACTATATGATTCAGGATGATTGGAATGTCTAGAAACTATGTTCAGTTCTTCCATGTCAATTGGTTCATAAAATTGAGTTTATTCATGCTGGTAAATCAAGTAGTGGGGTGGATAGGATTATTTGGGGATTATCCAAAAATGGGGAATTCTCTGTGAAAAGTGCTTATGAGAGCCTTTTTAAGAGTGAGGATAATTGGAAGTGGGATTTCTTGTGGAAGCTTAAGTTACCTCCTAGGGTGCAGACCTTCATTTGGACTGTTCTTCATGGAAAAATTCTCACAAATGAACATCGTGCTTCAAGAGACCTCACCATGGACACAACATATTCCAGTTGTAAAGGATGTGAGAATCTTAATCATGTTTTTAGAGGGTGTGTGGCTGCTGTTCCAGAATTTAAAGTGCAACACTTTGATCATGGGAAAATTCCCTGCGTACATGCTGTTTGCTGTGACAATGTGGTTTATTTGGAAGTGGAGATGCAAAAGAGTTTTTGACATCAATTTTAAACCTCCTGTGTGCGGGTAAGATCATTACCAGTTTCATTGAAGATTGGTTTAAAGCTAACAGTGATATTGGTAAGAAGAGGGAGATGATAAGTTGTCTTGTTGCGTGGTCTCCACCTGAGATCGATTATATTAAACTCAATGTTGATGGGAGTCTGAACCCTGATTTGGGCACTATTTCTGCTGTAGGTGTTATTAGAAATCAGTTGAAGAAGTGGATAGGTGGATTTGCTTTGAACAAGGGAACTGGTAGTATTTTAGAAGCAGAACCTTGGGGCATTTTTGAAGGCCTACAGATCTTATGGAAGGCAGGGTTCAAGAAAGTTGTGGTTGAATCAGATTCTCAGACTGCTGTGAGTTTGCTGACTAGCCCCACCCCTGAAAACCACCCCCTCTTTAGCATCATTCAGTCTTGTAAAGCCTTCATGGATAACAACTGGTGCTGCAGCATACTACATGTGTATAGAGAAGGAAATAGAGTTGTTGATGGCCTGGCTAAGCTAGGACACTTGCTTGAGTTGGGTATCACTTCCTTTGGTGATCCCCCCTTTCAAATTTAAGAATTTTTGGAGGATGCTAGGCTTGTTCTCCCCACTTAGTTTGTTTCTGGGCTTTTAAGCCTTCCTTCTTACCCAAAAAAAAAATTGGGAAACCTCTCTTGGATGCTACAGAGAAAGTTGGAGGAGACTATGAAGGAAACAAGAAATAAGAGGAGAAAAACACTCACCATAACAAAACCATATATATTTTATCAACAAATTATGAAGCAAACAATAAAAAATGTGAAACATAAGAGGCAAAAACATCATTTGTAGTACAAAAATAAAGCCAAATCACAATTTATTCTTCCATATACTCCTAGAATTCAGAAGCATAAAGGTAATTAAATTTGCCAAAGTTTTCATAACCAAACAAAAAGTGATATATCACCGTTAGCGAATTGCTTAAGTTTTCAAATTTTGCCAAGTTGAAACCATTTACTTTCTCGAAGAATATATTTTTGAGCAAAATCTTGGAAGAATACTCAATCACTATTAAATATTAATAATGTTTGACCCATCGACAACACAATATCTTTGGCAGCATAACAAATTATGTATAAAAATGCACAATCAGCAAAGACTAATAGTTCAAACCTTCGGCCAACCGGGGTTCTCTGCATAAGGTGGTCTGTTGGTGGTTCAGTAGCCAATGCAAGTGCTCCAAGAGTATCCATGATAAGGTTTACCCATAGTAACTGTCCAAGAAACGAAGCAAAAATTAGCCAATGGCATTATTATTCAACTAACAAAATCAGCCCAGCCCGCAAGATCCTGAATTTAAATAAAACTGGAAACACTAAATTCAGAACTTGACATATTCAAAAAGTTACACTATTCCACCCTTAATTTCATCATGATTCTAAAATTTTTTAGTATAACTTATTTTCATATCATAAGGTAGAAAACAAGTCCTTTGCTTGACCAAGACACATATGAGAGAAACAGGTCTATACGAATAAAGGTAATTTTAAATCCTCATAACCCGTGCTTTGGTGTTTTTCTACCCCAATATGCAGTACAAATCTCTGCCCATCCCTTTTGGCATCCGCTTGCCTCTGCTACATTTCTCACCATCAACCTTTCTTTCCACTTTCAAACTTTTCAACCATAAATATTTTTCAAATTTCTCATTTTCTTTTAATTTCTCACTAGTGATTTTTATAAAATTAGAGAGAATATGGAGCTTTAAGGAGAAAATTTTGTAACCTGTACAATTAAAGAATCAAATAGTGAATAATGGTGTAGAATTATCTTCAAAGAAATTGAGTTGTTTTCGGTCAAGATTTGGACACATGCAAAACCCAGGGGTTTAACGATGTCTGAGGTGAAGAAATCAAGAAAGTTGATGATGGTTTCAGTCCAAAGGAGGAAGAAAGAAAAGAGATTGTGTATATGTACAAGATATGGGTATGATACGTGTAACATGAGTTTAAGTTCTTGTGGATTATTTAACCTACTAATCAATTAATTAAACAGTAAACCAAATAAAAAACAGATTTGACAAATGCCTTTTATCAAAATTTTCCTCGGTTTTCTTCCTGCCATGTTATTCGTAACAAACTTTAAAATAAGGCAGAATTTTCAACAACAGTCACACCAAGGAATATGAAAATTCAAGAGTGAGGAGAAGGGAGTAATCACCTGTACTGCATTTAAAGGAACATCACCAGAAGATATTGCTGCGACAACATTAATTACAAGAGCTGCAACATTAACAGTAAGCTGAAATTGTATAAATTTCTGAATATTCGCAAACACAGAACGCCCCCAGCGGACAACCTGCAAAGAATGGATAGAATTCCCAAGTAAACATTATGGAAATGAGTTGTGGGAAAATTTTGATATAAGCCCCTCCCCCGAGTTCAGGAGGAAACATCAAGGAAAAAAACCTAAGTGAAATATGTGTAAATAACCCATATTGAACAACAGAAACCTATCTGCAATCATGCCCATCATGTAGACAAACGATAGAGAAGGCATGCCTGGGGACCATCATCCTCACAACAAAAACCCATATATTTTAAAAGAGAAATACTATACAACCCAAAAAAAATAACGCAAAATTCAACCCAAATGATGTGGCAAATGAGTTGTCATCACCACACAAATCATGGGGTGATGTGGTGAATGATATAGCAAGGACAAATCACTTGCCACATCATTTGAGTTGGTTTTTGGGCTAATTTTTTGGGTTGTCTAGCATTAGTGATTTTAAAATCATTAACATCTCATGTTTTTTTATGTTTCTTCTAAATATACTCAAAAAACAAAACATACTTTAATGCCAGCCATGCTTTTCCATTCAGATGGTATGGCCACAAACTGATCTCACACCAGCTTTATATGAAAGGGGCATCCAAATAATTTCAAGAAAAGCAAATGATCATATATTGGTTGAAATGTCAATATAAAAACAATCCATCAAACTTTTGCAACCAGGAAATATTATGAATGTTAGTTGATTTAACAAAATGGATGGTAACATACTTTGACATTAAAATCAATCAAAGATATTTCACAATTTAGACATGCAAGTGTGTGCATTAAAACCCTGAGTGGATATTAAGTAAATGGGCTATCATATCCATTAAACAAAATTTCTATTTAGTGATGGAGATCAGCTTAAGTTACATTGGCATTTATGTTAGGTATATGTGTAGGGCCTCAGGTTGATATGCCTAGAGTTGATATTTTGTTATTTAATGACATCATTTATGATATAAGAAATTTGGGGGCATTACTCATTCATATTTATTTATTTATTTATTTATTTATTATTATTATTTTGCTTATTTAAGTAAAAGTTACTTTCTTGTTACTTTCTTCTGAGTACTTTTCGGTTTCCTATTTGATTTTCTCTTTGCCACATTACATGGGCCAATGGTTTTGCAGACTACTTGACTTTGATTTGGCTACGAAAGAAAGGTTTTATGCAATTTTTGGAGCATAGACTGGCTTAATTTAAGGAATACATAAACTGTAATGGTCTCTATCTCTTTTTGTCCAATAAATTTCTTCAATCACTGTCTCCTTTTTTTACTTTCGCTCCCTTCCTTTTTTCTTTTAGGTTCTACAGCAAGCATTCGTGGTTGAAAAGCACCACTTGTGGTCACAGTGGGGTAAGGGTTTCTATGGAAGTTACTTCCTTTAGCAAACAAGCTTACTGAAACTGATAACTATATCTTCCAAGGGAATTTATTGTTTCCAGACCATCAGGTCAAACTAAAACCCACCTTGCCAGCAGAATAGTTGTTTTATGGACAAAGGACAACTGTTATACCTATTGTCTCCAATAATTTTAGGAGTTAACCGGGTATATATTATCAATTTTGAAACTTATTTTATTTTAAAAAGGTGAAATATAAGGAAAAAGGATGAAAGTAATCTAAAACAAAATTTCAAAGTGAAATGCATATATCAAATAAGTTTCTTATAAATTAATCACAACTGGTGCAAACCTAGAGTTAAATGGCTTTTTGTTTCATTCCGACATTAAAAGATGATGCCTACCACAAGGAGACCAGGGATGGCTTTACAGCTGAAAAAGGAAGAAAAAATTTCTTAACATGCTAACCTTTACAACTGAAGCAAAGTTATCATCCAAGATAATTATATCCGAACTTTCTTTCGCAACTTCCGTCCCTTGAATGCCCATAGCAAGACCTATATCTGCCTAAAATACAGGAAAGTAAAAAGGCAATCAATTTTTAGAAGGAAACAAGGTATTGAGTAAATGATAGAAATTTGTGAAATCAAGGCATAATAGATAGCAGTGCAATCAAACCATGCAGTAAAAAAACTTTTTCAGGCATAGAATACATCAAAAATCAAAATCATTCCCAATATTATCCAGACCTATCAGCTTTGTACATTTCCAAAGACATGAGATAATTTCCCATAAAATAATAGAGTTGGATACTAATTGTCCATATCTAAACAGGCAGACCTCACACTTGAGAAATTATAGATTTAAATTTTAGCAAAAATTGGACTGCTTAATGCATGCTTGTAATTAGACATTCTGCGAACTGCAGATATTAAAATGTCAAAATTATTTGCACCTTATTACAATTAACCTGGTTGAATGTCATATTGCTTATCAAACAGTAACTTTTCACTATCATGGGCACTGAGAACCTTGAATTCAACTATTCAAGCAAATGGAAAAGCATGCATTTTATTTTATTTTGTACACATACAAAGACAATTACATTGTACATCTAAAATTAAGAAGTTGATGATGTTAAACTCCACGTCCCTGCACACAGGCCTAATGTACTGGAAATGTTCAAATGATTTACCAGCCACTGGAGCTCTGAACAAGTACAATGTGCATCAAGATGCATATATATTAGGCTTTTAGATTCTACCAGATTCATCCTCATGCCAATTGTAATATAAGGCCATAACAGCCTCAAGACTCATGAAAAGAGAGGAGAAAAAGACAACCAACCTCATGTAGTGCAGGAGCATCATTAGTACCATCTCCAGTCACAGCAACAACATCCCCTCTCTTACGTAGTGCTTGAACAAGAAGAAGCTTGTCGTTTGGAGAAGACCTTCCCATCACCTACATTAGTTTCCTAATTAATTGTTTATTCATCTTTTAACCAAAATAATGCAATAAATAACTTTTGGGTATGATGGTTACTAACATAATTCAATAAAATTTTAAGAATGTAATCATCAAGAAGTGAAAGAAACTTATGCTTCACTGAAATCCATTGCTATTAAATGTGATTATAGGGAATACTTGCGGCTCAGAGCATACCGTAATTTTCGCAGCAACCCGTTCTCTATCTTTTTCTGATAATTCACGGAATGCTTTTCCTTCAATGATATTATCATCAGTATCATTAGCAATCGAATCAAGTATTCCACATTCTAAAGCTATCGCTTTTGCTGTTTGAAGATTGTCTCCGGTGACCATGCGCACCTGAGGATTCACAACATATGATTCTCATTTGCAATTTTTCATCTAATCCATTTCTATGTAATTTATAGATTTTACATTTAACTATCATCACTGTCAATTAATTTTGATACTAGACTGAGGCAACAACTAAAACAGCATCACTAAAACTGACTGTTGAGCTTGAAAAAACTCTTATCTAAAAACATCCATATACATCAGATGGAATATTATTCCCCGTAAAATTTAAAGCCAATTTTGGAAATATGTAACAAACTACCTTAAAGTTCAAATAAGAAAAACAACTACCTTAACCCCAGCTTCTTTGCATATTTTCACGGCATCTCTGACACCTGGACGACAAGGATCCTACAAATCAATATCATATTAGCTAGTAGAGCTACTAAAACAAATAAAGAAAAGAATAGATAGAAGCTCATCAACTAAATCTACATTAATGCAAAATCTAGGACGGGTCACTGTACATAAACAAGTTGTCACATTTTTATTTTTTTTTTATAGGAAACAGAAACTTTATTCAAAAAAGAAGAAAGTACATTAGTGAATAAGTAGTCCACCCAAAACAACAAACTAAACAAAAATAGAAATATATCCTTCTCTTGTTTTTTATGTTTTCAATGTGGGATTCATTCTCATCTTCTATAGCTTCACATGTGGGTTTTCCAACACAGTAATTGTAATTCCATCACAATTTGAACCTATGAATAAAAAAATGTGAGGATTTCTTTTCTGGTCAGCAAAATAAAATTATCAGTCACTTCAGTCCCCAGTGCCCCGAAAAACTAGACAGTGGCCTTTTATGTACATTGTATGTCTCAACAGAGGGTCAACTTGCTAATATATTGACCAAGGATCTTGCTAATCATTCATTACAAGCAATCACAAGAAAGCTGAGATTGGAGAATATCTAATCCCCAGCTTGAGGAGGGTGTTGAAGAAATCATGCTGATTGGAGAAAAATTGGGAAATTTCCTTCTAAGAGGGAAGTTGACTTGTCACATCCCACATCACTAGCGAGTGAGGTCCATGACTTGTATATAAGTCTTGGTCTCTCATAACTAAGTAGACGCGTTTTGGGTCATGGGTGAAGGACGCTTGCATGAAGCCCAATGCGGACAATATCTACTTGGTGGGCCTAGGCTGTTACAAATGGTATCAGAGCAGGCTCACTACTCAATGTGGATTTGGATTTGTGATTGTGTTTGGACCCTCAAGAGAACGTGAGATCTGAAAGGGGGAAATTGTCACATCCCACATCGCTAGCGAGTGAGGTCCATGACTTGTATATAAGCCTTGGTCTCTCCTAATTAAGTAGATGCGTTTTGGGCTATAGATGAAGGACGCTTGCATGAAGCCCATGATCCAAAGCAAATTCGTGAAGGTGAAGGATGCTTGCATAAAGCCCAGAGCGGACAATATCTACTAGGTGGGCATGGGCCGTTAAATGACTGATATTACAATTATGTGAGATATTCTTTGAATCTGTACAATTAGGCAATTTTCCTATTTATAGTTTCCTTATTCTAGAGTAACCAATTGTACAATTATTTCCTTTATTTGTTGTTATTGTGGTAGATACTAGATACTATGAATATGTATAAGAGTGATATTATTCTTCTTCTTAAATGAAATACTGCTTCGGACTTGAGCCTAAATTTACAAGTCAAACCGACTTTTGTGGTTCAGTTTGGTTTCATTTGGTCTGCCAGTTACCTTTATGGCTTAATTTAGTTAGAGCTCCGACTAAACAAAACAAATCGATGTCTAAATGAAATGGAAACCCAAAAGAACATTGCAGTAAGAAAAAGACGAAATGGTGAACATTTGACATTTTGTCTTAGGTAAATTTATCATAACCTAACAGAACTCAAACTCACTACTTTTTCAAATACCAGCTAACCATAGGATATACAATGTTTGAGATAAGATCTTACCAAAATAATTCCACAAGAAGAGAGATGATTCAGATATTTTAAAACTAAACGGGAATAAACAAGTTTAAAGTTCATGCAGAGTAGATTAGCATACCAAAAACCACTTCCTAGATGCACTGACAATGGTCCCCAAGTTTCTAATAAGAATGTGGTGCATTTGAAGAGTAAAAGACTATAAATTGAAGAACAAGCATAAAAATTTGTAGTATAATGCGAGAACTGTTTCACGAAGTATACCTTTATGCCAACAATGGCAAGCAAAACAAGATCATCTTCTGGTAAAACCCATTGATCTAAGCTCTCCTCGTCAGTGGGAACTTTGTCCATTTCATATGATCTGTATGCAATGGCAACACACCGCAAGCTTCTAGCAGCCATTTCGTTGATAGCAGCCATGAAAAAATCCTGCAGATTGATTACGAAGGAAAAATCAACTAATAGGTTATTCACAATTTAAAAGACATTCAAATGGAATGTTATATTATAATCATGCATATTGTGTCTACTAACATTGGGTCAACATATCATTTATCAACATCGTTTAATTCACAGATAGTCCAAAACTGGAAAAAGTTAGAATCATTAAAAAGCAAGAGTTGTCTCAATTGAATTAACAGAAAAAAATAAAATTACAACAATAACAGAGGATTTCAAAGTAATTTTAACCAACATAAAAAAAAAATCTGAGTATTTTCCTGTTAAGCCAACTTAACAGTGTACATAAGACAAAGCAGCCACATGCCTTTCCTTTGGATGCATCTTGAATAACCATTATACAATACCATTTTGTTCAAGTTTTGATATGCTATATATAATTTATTGTAGATTTTAAGTTTATCATCCATTCTGTCATTTCAAGATTTCACTACAAGATTTTTGTTTATCGAATGGCATTATGTGAAAATTTGTTAATAAAAAAAAGATACTAATGACTATCATTCATAAACATAGACTAATTTATACGATAACTCATCTATAATTTCTTAAGTGTATATATTTTAACTCTAACACTCTTAGGGGTTGATTTTTTTTTGTCCGAAGACCGAACAATCCTGAATTGACTGAATATATTGTAAACTTGTTTGTTTTCAAAGATAAAATTGTTTGAAAACAAGTAATTTGACATTTATACCCTTGTTACTATTTATTGCTATGTATTTTCATTTGATATGATACAAACAACTAAATAAAAACAATTAACAAAACATAAACCATATTTATGTAAATATTGATAAGATATTATTCATAATTAAGATATGATAAATAATGATATAGAAATGGTTTTGATTTTTACAAAAAAAAATAATAATAATAATAATAAAAAATAAAAAAAATTGAAGGTTTAATAATGGTGTTGAAAATAACGATGGATTAAAGGTTTAAGTCCTTTATCATAAGTAATAGGTTAAAATAAAGAAATTTGTATCATATAAAATTAGGATAAAATTGAAAATATGTTATCATTGATAGGATAATCTTGGAAGAAAACATATTAAATACAGTTCAACCATTTGAAAAATCATGGTTTTTTACTTTTAATTTTAAGTTGTTTTTTTGGTGTTTTTAAGTTGTTTGACCGCTTAAAAAAAACAAACAAAAACTTAGTATGTTCAATTAAGACCCATTAAGTGTGAAGTACAAAAAAACAAATGATTTCTTGTATCCTCTTAGAACTTTGAAAGACAAAAAATTTGCTGTCGTAAAATTAAGCCCAACCTTTTCTTCATCAATGGATTGCAAATGACCATTTGAATCAAGATATCTTGTACATGAGGCTAGAACTATCTCAGCTGCTCCTTTCCAATGTATATGAACTTCAGAGTCCATCTGCAATTGTTCAAATAGAGAACTTTAATTAGCACGAAATTAAATGTATAACGCAAATATCAGTAAGTGAACAGTTTCAGTGGCTGCATTGATAGAGTACAAGAATTTATGGTATGCATGCATATAAAGTGCAATGAAGCAACAATATTACAGCCAAGCCTAGCTGCCAAGTTTGATTCAGCACAGAAATAACAATGATCCTGACTACAAGGTACTACTCCATAACAAGCAAGTTTAAAGATAAGGAAACCTAATAATATGGCCAAAATGCAATAGGGTCATCAGAATGCGTACAACTGCTAAGAAAAAATATGTTCTTGGCTAATATAGATCTTTCTTCTTGGCTTACTAGGAAAGATTATTTTTATCCTTGGCTAATACAGATAGTTCTGTGACGCAGGGACAGAAAAATGTAATAGATTTTTAATCATAATTTGATGATGATGGTAGCAGCAAAGTTCTCATTAACTAATACAAAACCTTAAGCAAACAAGGAAACTATGTATATTGCACATATTTTACTGATCTTTCGAACTTGCCATCACCAAAGTGAAAAACATGAAAAGGAAACCATTACCCGTTTTAATGCAGCACCACCTCGCTTTTTCTCTGAGTTGAAAGGGAAAACATGAAGAACTGTGGTCTCTGATTTGACAATATCGAACTTCATCCCCAACTGCAACAAAGATTTCGATGAAAAAATTAACCTTCCAGTGAAAAACAATTTAATAAACACTGAAAATACAACTGAAAACAGCACCTTGACTGCCCAAGAAAGAATAGCCTTTTCTGTTGGAGAACCAGAAACCTCTACCTCTCCACCATCCTGCCGAAGTAAAACACATTCAGCACACATTTAGTGCTTAATAGCTTATCATAGTGAGAATCATTATATTTAAATAACATATTACAAAATCCCCAAGCATGGAAGAATAAATTAACAAAAAAATAAATAAAACAATAAAAGAAGAGTAACTAGTGAATATCAAAATAGATAAAAAGAAAAAATCCAAAACATAATCAAGTTTCAAAGGTTACAACTATTCCATAAGTAAGAAAATCATGAGTAAAAGTAGAAAATAGAAAGACACCCTACTTATAAGTTATAATATCATACGGAAGGAACAAAACAGACTACCTTTCACTCATTACTCAAATCTAAAACATTGTAGAACAATAAGAAGTTCTGGTCTTGAGTTAAACAATATTTTTTTAACAGAAAAAGAACTTAAGTTAAATCAAAGAAAAAAGGTAGAAAGTATATGTGACTATGTGAGCAAGCTGTGCACAGCTAGAGGGAAAAGACACCTGAAACAGCTCTAAGCATAGACATATACAGTAGAAGACATATCCAAAACACAAAACAAACAAAAAAGGAGCATAATATTTTGCAACATCTGTTGTGCACCATACATCAGAAGATATTAATATCTTCTTTTTCACAATTCCAATTCTACTATTTTCACTAACCATTAGTATACAGCTGGACTATGTTTTTTCACTAGGAGATTCATGCAAGGAAGCCTAAAGTTAAAAATGATGAAATGCTATTCCTTGAAAATGTAAAGAAAATTTAAATATATAAAAATATAAATTTACCTTAGGCACAAAAACATTGCCCGTAGTGTTTCTTGCAACACCATCACTTAATAGAGAAACAACAGTTGAGTGCATCTGAGAGGAGTCATCTGGTGGATTTATCTTCTCTTTTCCAACATAAGCCTCAACCACAGTCATCTACAATAAGACAAACTTTACCAATCAAACCCTGATATCTGAAAACTATGTGTAAGAATATGCAGACATAAAGGCAAATTGAAAGAAATAATGAATTGTACAGTACAATCCTAGGTTAAAAGCCATGTAATGTTAAGAGAGAGAGACGGGAGAAAAGCATGTGTACAAACAAGATAAATACAAAATGGAAAATACAGTGACATTACAAAAGTTAGAAATAGGGGTGAGGGGGATGCAGAGAAAATAACCAAACATATAATACATTCATTAATAAATTTATATTATATCTTGCTCACAGTATTCTAAATTTCAATATGTTGTTCATTGAAAATGAATGAAAGACATTTGACAGAAACAAAAACTATAGGAGGATTAGATCATCAAGGTTTTGGCATTAAGACAGAAAGCTTTGGTGCACTATGTTGTTTTAGACTGTATTATCATCTATATCTGAATCCAAATCCACCCTCCATAACAGTATTCTAAATTTCAATATGTTGTTCATTGAAAATGAATGAAAGACATTTGACAGAAACAAAAACTATAGGAGGATTAGATCATCAAGGTTTTGGCATTAAGACAGAAAACTTTGGTGCACTATGTTGTTTTAGACTGTATTATCATCTATATCTGAATCCAAATCCACCCTCCATAGCAAGAACAATTTTTGTACATATTAAAGCTGTTTTTTTATTGGTTAACTTATCCACCTCCCTTGAGGTTTAACAAAAATGCACGTAGATCCCTGTGGTTTCAACTTTCAAAAACCTTCCTTGTGGTTAACATCTGTTAGTTAATTTTAAACCATAACCAAAATACCCTAAAAATTATTATTTTATTATTTTTTTTAAAAATAAATAAAAATAAAAAGCACCTCCACAATTTTTTTTAATTTTTATTTTTTAAAGTATCTTTCTTTAATAACACAAACTGACAGTAATATCCCTATCTCTGTTAACTTTTGTCTACTTGTATATTTGTCGAATCTTTGGGAAAGTAGGTGATATTGACCCTCCTTAATTGAACCAAGCTATGGTTTTAAGAATTCCATTTACTTTTTTCAATAACATCCTCATCTGGCGCATCTAAGACACATCAAAAATCAAAAGTTATCTATGCATAAAAAAATAAAATATAATATAATAAACTCATTCTTTTAGTGTAGATCTCACCTGATTCAAGGTCAATGTTCCAGTTTTATCACTGCAGATTGTTGTAGCTGAGCCCATAGTTTCACATGCTGAAAGCCTACGCACCTGCACATATCACTGCTATTAGACAATGAAGTTAAAAAAACTAAATATATATATAAAAAAAAATTAAAAAAAAAAACCAGCAACCATAAAATAAAGATTTCAGGATAAGAACAGATAATGATACTTGCCAATGCTTTATCAGCCATCATTTTGCGCATTGAGTATGCTAGGCTGTCATAGAATCAAGTGTAAACCAAATTAAAAAAAAAAAAAAAAAAAATACAGAAGACAAGAAAATTACTACATAAGCATTAGCTCCAGCAATATTTTTGTATGAACCAAAAGTATTGACTTACGTCAATGTAACAGCCAAAGGCAGACCTTCAGGCACTGCAACGACTACAATGGTAACCTGAATGATTCAGAAGTTAGTCAAGAAAGAATTATCACATAAACATATGATATATGCAGGGACTACAACTTACTGCAATGGTAACAATTTTGATGACACCATCTACCGCATCACCAACGCTAGTACGGCCTTTGACGAATTGGGGGCTTCCATCTGGTTTTGATGTATTTCCAGTAAAGAATCTAAGAGATTCAAAACAAATGGTAACTGATATGATGGTGTGCAATGATACAGAACAGTAATTATTAATGATTTTCAACTTACCTAACCAAAAGGACAGCAAGTACCAAAACAGCTACGGCAAGCCCAAATATACCTATAAAAGTGGCAACTCCATTCAAACGCACCTGTCATCCAACACCAAAAGACACGCTTAGAGTATATCAAGAAAATTGAAATGAACTTGTCATAAATGAGAACTAACTGAGATAAAACCTGCAAGGGAGTCTCTTCACCAGTATCCTCTGAAATACTTGCCATCAGCAATCCCCATTCGGTATTGATTCCAACACCAGTTACCTATGTATTGTTTAGTGTCAAAGTTAGTTAGTTACTTGTTAATTAGTTACTGTTTTACCTTAGTAGTTAATAATAAAGAGATGAGTATGTTGTTACTCAATCTCTTAGTTCAAATCTGTCCTTATCCTAATCTTGACAGATTAGTTGTTTTAAAGTCCTTGTCATTGTGGGATACAATATCTCCCAGTCCTGTATATATGTTGCGTTAGAATTAATGAAGAAGTTAAGTTATTCCCCCAAATTCTACATGGTATCAGAGCACTCTCTGAAACCGAAATCTCATGAGTAATGGCGACCTCCTCAAATAACTCTTCTTCATCTAATCCGGAACCCGTCAACTCAAACATCAATGGCGGATCCGAGAATCATCATCTCTCCCACATATCCATTACTGGTCATAAACTGAATGGACACACAAAGGAAACTTGTTGGAGAATCCATGGCAAACCAATAGATTGGAAACCAAACCGTCCCCTCAATGACAAAGACAGCCGCGGGAATATGGTGGCTAGTCCTTCCTCAACTGAATCCAATTTTTTCAACAAAGAACAGAGGGAAGCACCGTAGAAACTATTTAATCAAACTTCACATAACTCCAACACATCAACCATTGGCACTAGATCCCTTGCACAAAAAGGTAACTTTCTATCTGCCTTAAATGTGAAGAAAGAAACGTATAGCCCATGGATTGTTGATTCAAGTGCCTCGGACCATATGACGGGAGATGCAAAGATATTCAAAACCTATAATCCATGTTCTGGTAACTTTACTGTTAGAATTGTTGTTGGTTCATTGTCAAAGGTTATAGGCACAGGTTTTGTTGTAATATCAGAAAATCTCACACTTCACTCAGTTTTATTAGTTCCAAACCTGGATTGTAACCTATTATCAATCAGCAAACTTACCCAGGAACTAAACTACATGATTAAATTTTTTCCTGATCATTGTGAATTTCAGAACTTGGATTCAGGGAAGATAATTGGCAATGTTGAGCTGTGTTCAGGACACTATATTCTAAAGATTGAAGGCTGCCTAGAAAGACAATCACAAACAGCACGGTGTGTATCCCTCAAAAGTAAATCTAGTTCATGTTCTAGGACAAATAATGATAGTGCAATAATGTTGTGGCACTATATGTTAGATCACCCAAATTTTCTGTCTCTCAAAAAATATTTCCCAGCATTGTTTGGTAATAAAAATCCTGAGTATTTTCAATATGAAATCTATCGGTTATCTAAACATAACCGTCAAGCTTATCCAAATCAATTTTACAAGACATCCCATCCTTTTACAATAATTCACAGTGATGTCTGGGGACCATCTAGGGTTAGTAATATTACCGGTGCTAGGTGGTTCATCTCCTTTATAGACGATTACACTCGTATTAATTGGATTTTCCTCATGAAAGAAAAGTCTGAAGTGACTCAAATTTTCAAAAATTTCAACAAAATGATTCAAACTCAGTTTTAGACTAAGATTCAAATCTTAAGAACCGACAATGGGAAGGAGTATTTTAACTCTATCTTAGGGAATTATTTGGTTAGTGATGGTATTGTCTATCAAAGTTCATGTGTTGAGACTCCTCAACAAAATGGAGTCTCAGAGAGAAAATAGACATCTTTTAGAGGTGGCAAGATCCCTAATGTTTTCATCTAATGTTCCGAAGCATTTTCGGGGGGAAGCTGTTCTTACAACAGCCTATTTAATCATTAGATTACCATCTAGAGTCATCAAGTTTCAAACACCATGTCAAGTTCTTCTCGAAACCTATCCTGATACACATCTTTTGTCATATATTCCTACTAGGATGTTTGGTTGCTCGGTTTTTGTTCATATCAATCAACAAAATCGCAGCAAATTAGACCCTAAATCAGTCAAGTGTATATTTGTTGGATACTCTCCAACACAAAAAGGATATAAATGCTATTCTCCGGCAAACGAGATTTTATATTTCTATGGATATAACTTTTTTTGAAAAGCAGCCATATGTTCCCAAAACCGATATTCAAGGAGGGGATAAAAGTTAGGAATTTCAATTTTGGAAGACACTAGAGTCTGATCAGGTTTCTCACAATCTTGCCTAGTCAAAGTCTTATCACATTCCTCTCCTAATCATGTTGAAACTCTATCTTATCTTCCTTTAACTTTTGATCAAAATGAAACACTTGACAATTATCATCACATGCCACTTAAATCATGTTGAAACCAGTCAGTCCAGTCAGCAACTTGAACCACATGTAACTCTTGAGTCTAGTCAGCACACTAAAAATCCGGTCATCACCAATTCCACTCATACATCACCTGCTGCTGTTAATAAAGACTTAATTGTGTATACTAGGAAGAACAAAAAAGAGATAGATCACCGAACACACTCAAAGCAGACCCAAGAACTGGAGCCGAATCATCCAGTCCAAGAACTTCAACCAGAAACTTCCAGGCAAAAGTGTTTCAGACCTTTTCCTAACTGAGAATGAGTGTATTGACAGTGATCAACCCATTGCATTGAGAAAGGGAGTAAGAGAATGCAGGGACCGGCCAAGGTATCCAATGTGCAAGTTCATCTCTTATAAGGGATTATCTCCAGGATTTCGGTCATTTATTGTCAACATCTCAAAAATTCAATTTCCTAACAGTATACATGAAGCCTAAAAGGTTCCTGAATGGAGAGCCGCAATTTGGGAAGAATTGAGAGCCCTAGATGGAACCCGGGAGATGTCTAATTTGCCAAACGAAAAGAACAAAGTGGGTTGCAAATGGATCTTTACCGTGAAGCATAAAGCAAATGGGATTTTTGAACGTTTCAAGGCTCGGTTAGTTGCGAAGAGATTCACATAATCCTATGGGATTGATTATGAGGAAACATTTGCTCCGATGGCAAAACCCAATACTATCTAAGTATTACTGTCATTAGCAGCCAATTTGGATTGGCCACTGCATCAACTGGATGTTAAGAACGCCTACTTGAATGGCGATCTTGAATAAGTGTACATGGAGGTTCCTCCAGGACTTGATACATACTCTAAGAATAATAATGTAGACTTAGAAAATCACTATATGGTCTCAAACAATCCCCACGGGCCTGGTTTGAAAGGTTTACAAAGGCAGTAAAAAAGCATGAATACTTAAGAGTGTCAAACCGACCACACACTATTTGTAAAACACTCACCTGAAGAAAAAATCACCATACTTATTGTGTATGTAGACGACATCATCCTTACAAGGAATTGTGATAAGGAAATACAGAAGCTGAAAAGTTGTTTAGCAAAAGATTTCGAAATTAAAGACTTAGGAAGCCTCAAGTACTTTCTTGGAATGGAAGTGGGACGATCAAAGGGGGGTATTGTAGTTTCTCAACGTAAGTACATACTAGACTTACTAAGAGAAACTGGAATGCTTGAGTGCAAACCCGCCAAGACTCCTATGGACCATACTGTGAAACTAGGAACACTTACAGGAAGTGCACCGGTAGACAAAGGCCGATTCCAACAGCTAGTGGGAAAACTAATCTACCTCTCACATACAAGACCGGATATTTGCTTCCCGGTGATTACAAGAAGTCAGTTCATGAACAATCCTACTAAAGAGCATATGAGTGTAGTATTAGAATTCTGAGGTATTTGAAGATGACACCTAGAAAGGGCCTATACTTCAAAAAGGCCTCAAGTAGAAATATTGAGATCTTCTCTGATGCTGATTGGGTCGGTTCAGGAACAGATCGAAGATCGACATCAGGATATTGTACCTATGTGTGGGGAAACTTAGTTGCATGGCAAAGCAAAAAACAATCAGTGGTCTCAAGAAGCAGTGCTGAAGCAGAGTTTAAGGCCATGGCACATGGAATTTGCGAAGGAATATAGCTCATGAGGCTTCTAACCGAACTAAAAGTTCCTATGGAAGCAGCTATGAAGATGTTTTGCGATAACCAAACAGCTATAAGCATAGCCAAGAATCCTGTACATCATGACAGGACAAAACATGTGGAGATAGATCGCCATTTTATCAAAGAGAAGCTAGAAGAAGGAAGCCTTAAACTGGTTTACACACCTACTCTACTTCAGACAGCAGATATCCTCACAAAGGCTCTACCTAGAGTCAACTTTGAAAACTTGAGCACCAAGCTAGGAATGATAAAATCTACAACCCAGCTTGAAGGGGGGGTGTCGAAGTTAGTTAGTTACTTGTTACTTAGTTACTGTTTTACCTTAGTAGTTAATAATAAAGAGATGAGTGTTGTTACTCAATCTCTTGGTTCAAATATGTCCTTATCCTAATCTTGACAGATTAGTTGTTTTAGAGTCCTTGTCATTGTGGGATAATATATCTCCCAGTCCTGTATATATGTTGCGTTAGAAGTAATGAAGAAGTTAAGTTATTCCCTCAAATTCTACCTTTAGTATGATGAATCTTCATATTTTAGCCTTAAAAATCAACCAAAAGTAAAAGCAGCCAAGCCATCAAATAAAGACAACACTAACAAAACAAATATGCAATACATAACGAGATTAATGAATATAAGTGTAAAATCTACCTTCAACAAAACTCTACCTAATAAGAACCTACAAATTTAGTCCAGGTCCTAGAACGAATCATAAAAAGGGCACACAAGTTTTTAAGATAAGGTGTCTATAACAAGAGTTATAATATAGGTCAAGCTGGCTGAACCTAACTTGTGTCCAGCCGATACTGTACTATTTGAACATAGCCCAACCCAGCCATAGCTGCATCCGACAGAATGATGCAGTATACATTTAGGAAACATTTTAGGGACTGAGACTTTAGAATTTTTTAAATCACTCATTGGACTATGATTTTGTTTTCATATTTCAACTTTATAAGGTTACTTATTTATAATAAATAAGATTTCTTCATTTGACTTAGATTTGTTTTCATGATAAATAGGCTTATAGTTTATGTTAGAGAGAATCGCAAATACCCCCCGACTTTTAAGCTAATGGCAAATCAAACCCTCTGGTTTGAACAATCAGCAAATAACCCCCTACAAATTTGAACAATCAGCAAATTTAAAGGGTTACTTAACGGTAAGGGGTTGTTTGCTGATTGTTCAAAACAGAGGGTTTGATTTGCCATTTGGTTAAAAGTCGGGGGGGTATTTGCGATTCTCCCTTTATGTTATGAGAGGTTATTTGTTGAGTAAATTTAATTGGAAATTCTTGAACTCCTAGTTTCCTTTTCACTTTCTCCTTCTTTGTTTCTCCTCCTTTTTCTGTCCTGCCCCATCTATACCATCTCTTCTAACCTCTTTAGTCTGTTCTATATATTTTTTTATTTCTCTCTAATCATTCTCTCTTAACATCTAACTCTGTCCCTCTTCTTACACCACTATCTGTCCTATATCAAGTTAGTTCAGATCTTCCTCACCCTACATCTAGTGTAACATATATAACACAGAAAATCATGTAAAACCATTCAGCAAAAAAATTTCTGTGATCGCCGAAACCAATCAAGTAATGGATTAAACAATGAAGTATGAACAAGAACATTCAGAAGGCAATAGCTAACAATAAGCAGAGTTTGTTAATTAGGGCATTAGACAAAAGATAACAATATCAACTATATTACCAGCATGGTACCGACGCCATCTGCTACTTTGCAACCAGACATCAGAAAGGGTGCTTTATGGTCCTTGCGAACCTACAGAACACTATGCTTAAGAACAGAAAAATCCAACCATCTAATCACTATGTTAAAGAAATGTATCAAGAAACTCACAATCTTGCTTTCACCAGTCATGCTAGATTCATCAATGGCAAGAGAATGACCGGTAACCAAGATTCCATCAGCCGGGACCTAAAGATAGTTCACTTTATCAAGAATATACTTTAAGAGCCCCCAAATAACAACATTTGTAGTAAAGTAGACCCACCTGGTCACCTATTCCAAGAGGTATAACATCACCAACCACAATATCAAATATTGAAATCTTCACTGTTTTACCACCCCTCATAACCTGCAAAGGTTTCCCAACATACATAATTGACAATAGCCCAAAAACAGTAGATGAAACAATAAATACATATGTTGATGTTGAGTGCACACCTCTAGCTGTATATTTCGCTTTTCCTTGTTTAGATTTTGAAACTGAAGAGATTGGCGATAATCACTAATGGCTAGTAAACAGGAGAAAATAAAAATAAAAGACAATTAGTGTTGTGAACATTGTTTCTTAATCAACTTGGATAGCAGTTTATCATGGAAGGAGCCTAATCCCACAGTTAACCAATCTATAAATGGAATAACCAAACCAACATCTACATCTAAAAGAAAATGTATTGCCATGGCGTTTCAGCTGAGATCCATTTAAAAAGTAGGTTTAGGTTTGTGGGTTCAAAAAATACTTTGCCAGCTTTAGCCAGCATAGCATTCTGATTCATTAGAAAAATATTATAAGCATATACATGATTTTCCATCAGGAATTACAAGAAGAAACCATTATTAAAGCTGTTTTTGATGCAATCATTTATAAGAATATAAGATCTCAGATAAACCAGTCCAAACCCAAATACATGTTCCCAAACTTTCTTTACTTTCTTCCATCTGCCAGGCAATCTATGGATGCTATAAATGGAATGACCATGAAAATCCAGTACCTGTAACAATTATAACAAGAAAAACTGCAAAGGCAATGCTTGCCCCATCATACCATCCTTCTTCTACACCCTAGAATACATATCAAGAAAAAGAGAGGGAAAAGTGTCAGTTCAAAATAAGAAATAACCCAAAAAAGGGAAGGGTGGAAGGGAAAGAGAGAGAGATCAAAAACGATAAGCATAATTACTATGTAAAATTACCATTTCATGGTAAGAGACAAAGAAGATAAACAAAAGCATCAAACAAAGAATGCAAAAAATTGACATTCATTATGAATATATTAAATAAAAATTCAAAAAGAGTTGTAAATGCTGGGTTTAAGATATCAACTGACATAAACAATTTAATGTCATTTTATGACATTGATTCACCCTACAAAGATACTAAGAAACCAGATAAGACTCATGAAAGTAGCGTGTAACATATTTAAGTTTAGAAAATTTAAGAGTCATAAGACATGACAAAAACACATTGACAATTGCACGACCTCTGAGATAGAAACAATGGAGATTGTCAAAATGTCTTCCTTTTGCAGCACAAAACAGTCAAGAATTATTACATCTGAACCACAAGAGAGAGATGATATGACCATCATGCATTAATATATTGAACATGTGGTTGCACAAATCTTACTGCTCACAATATGAAGTAATGCAAAATTTAAATCATTTGCTTCGATATTGAGACACAAATGAAAGTCAGACAACACCACCTTTAAGCCAAATCAATGCAGAACCGTCCTCACAAAGTAAGAACTATTGATGCAAACTTGTATGGTTAAGCCAAGCACACCATCACTGAAATCACTAAAAAAATAACAAGGATAAGAGCAACCAGCATACCTCTGTCTTTATTCCCAGCACCAGTGAAGCTATGGCAGCTACAATCAAGATGATAAGGGTTAAATCTTGCCAAGCTTCCCAAAGAAACCTCTATAAGATGAAGCACATGGACGAATAGCAGTGAGCAACATATCCTTAACAGAGGATAAAAACTAAAGAAAATGAATAATGCCATATAATACCAAGAAACTCCGTCCTTTCTTCAGAGGATATGTATTTGAACCAAATGAATTCCTTCGCTTTGACAAATCAGTATCATCACCAACGACTCCCGTATCTAAGTTTGTTTTTAACAAATCTGATAACCCTTTAACCTGATGTATGAAGGGACCAAGCATTATGTAGACTAAGTATATGGAACGACACAATGTGGAGCAAGAAAAGATACATTCATAATCAACTTACCCCTCCATAGTGCTCCAGAGCTGAAAAATTATGATCCCTGGTAATTGAAGCAAGTTGTTCAAGTCCAATTCCATAATCACCGCTAGGAGTGGGTGGTGTAATTTGTTCAACTTTAATACCTGAAAATCAGGTAAGTAGCAAGGAGGAAAATAGGTAAATAACCTACCAATACAACATAAGCATCAAAATTCCATATGGGGCATGTTAGACCGTATAACATTGGATAAAGACAACGTAGAATAGTAATTTAGTAGACAATCCAGCGTTTTGCAACATTTTTAGCACTGTCCTAAGTTATCCAATGTGGATTATATTTATACAGTCCACAATATATTAAGTTATGGTTGCTATAGGAGCTAAGTCTTACACTGCTCTTTTGAAATCTACAGTTATGAAAGAAGAATCTTTGACTGCTAGAACAGTGCCCACTGGATCCCATTGCTTACCAGCATAATTTGGATATGTATAAGTATTCTCTCAACAGTAGAGTGGTTCTTTCAAAAGGTGATAAACCTTGGAAGTTGGTTGATCTTCAAGCGAAACTACAAAGTTTTTGGAAGTTAATTTCACCTTGGCAGCTCATCTCCTTAGGTCGTGGTTATTTTCAGATTGTCTTGGCATCTGCAACCGACAAAAACTAGGTTTGGAGCCGGGATCTCTTAACTTGAAGCCGGGTATTTTGCATCTTCAGCCTTGGACTCCGGACTTTAATCTGGTATCGCAGAAATCAACTAATGCTCAGGTTTGGGTTCGCTTTTATGATCCGGGAATATTGACATCCTAAAATTATTTATGGGATTGGGGTGCCTTTATGGATTGTCGGGGCCACTGTTGACGGGGATTTAGGGCATTTTGCTCAAGAGTTGGTTGATATTGATGTTTCTTCTCCTCCTCTGAATTCTTTGTTGTTAGAGAAAGATGATTCCCATTGCTTATTCGTCTCAATTGAGTACGAAAATTTGCAGTATTTTTGTACTTCATGCTCTTCCTTTGGTCATCTCCCTAACAATTGCAGAAACAAGCCGGGGGATTTATTGCTCCTTTCTCTCTAGAAAGAATTTACATAAGCTTGAGGATCTAGTTTTTGACCACTAACATGCCCAAGTAAGGTACTGGGGATGGATTTTAGATCACTCGTGGTTGTTCGAATTCTAGACTAGGATATCGATCGATTTCTAAGATTCAGTCTTTGGTTCTGGTCTATTCGTTAGGATATTGAAATCCAAGATGGTTCATTCTTCTGTGGATTATAGGCCAGTTGTGGGGACGAGTTCTATTTCTAGGCCGATTAGTGATTCAGTTTAGGTTACTTATGCTCTTCCTTCAGTTACTATGGTAATTTATTCTTGAAAGGGCCTAGTTAAGGGGACAAGTTCTATTCTTAGAACGGAACTGATTGATTAGCGGGAGTTGAATGACCAGCAGGTTTCGATTGACAAAGATATTTCTAGATCGATTAGTTCCTTGAAGCAGGTTATCTCTGATTTACCTGTAGCTCACTTCTCCTCAGCGGGATCAGATAGTTCAACAGAGTTTGAGGGAACATAGGGTTTTGATTAATGGTCGTAGGTCCCATACTGCTTCTCCTTTGCCGATTAAGGGGACGAGTTCTATTTTTGAGATTACTGTCACCACTATGGTTCCTTCAGCTCAACGGGGTTTGACTGACATTGCCTCTTCTTTGGCTTCTGTCGTGGTTGTGTCGGAGCCCACTATCAAATTGCAAGTCCCACTTTCCGAGTCTCGAGCTAAACCTCGCCACTCTTCCACCCCTTCGATGAGATTAATACTCCTCTCCTAGTAGCTTAGAATAACATTCGCTTTGATTCTACCGCTTCCACGGCCCAAGCAGAATTAAGCCTTGTTGCTAATTGAGCCGCTCAAGTTAGGCAGAGGGGAATGATTTAAAGAATATCATTGTTCGTCCGACGGCTAAGCTTAACTCCTCACTTTCTAATGATTATCTTTGATAGTGTTGTTGGGTGTCCATTGGTCTGGTTAGATTGTTTTAGGGCCTATGGCCCTTCTACTTTCGCTTTTCTTTTCCCTCTCTTGTTTTTACTTTCGTTTCTTTTTTATTTATATATAAGGTTCGGGGTTTTTCAGCATATGATCGAATGAGAAGCTTTTTCCCTCCATGTCAGTACGATTTTATCTAAAAAAGTTATCCAATGGAAGAGGAGGGTCTTACTCATAGAGTAAAGAAATTAAATAAATTATTTAAGATAAATAGATGATAACAGTGGGAGGAGACAAATCTTCCTCATCATAGACGAGGCTAGCAACCTTCCTAGAGGCCACTAGCCTCTATTGTGGGCAAGGCATTTTACTATTTTTTAATATATAAGTTCATAAATGCTAACTCAACAATTATGTCAACTACTTAAAAGTAAAAGAATGAATTAACGGTTGATGTCACAAATTTTTAACTTAAAAATTTAAATTTGTTGAGAAAGTCGAAATTATTCGGGGCTGATTGTGTGGGGGTGTAGTATTTGGCTGTCTATAACTTTATTTCTATTTTTGGTTTAGCCTATATTTTACTAGAGCAGATTTTAAGAGATTACTTTTGTATTAGACTCTAATTGTATTAGCAATTAGGATCTGAGTGTAACAGTGTATATTATTTTTATAACTTTAATAGGTCTATTATCTGCATAAGGTTGTATTCTTATTCACTTGAATTAATCAATTGGAAAAAAATTCAATTTTCCTCAAAATTGATATAGCCTAACCCTTTATTATTTTCAATTAAATATTTAAAAAAAATTACATTTAATTTCATAAAAAAAAAAATTATGAATTATGCTTTAATTATATATTATAATCAAGTAATTTGATCCCTTTATCTTGACCAACTTTAATCAATGAGTAACATACCAGTTTGATCTTCTGCGGCCAATTTGAAAAGCAATGCTGCCTGAAACAGAAATGTTAGAACTAAGAAAACAAACTAGTTTTTGACAAAAATGTTTATCAACATAAATTTAATAAATAAACAGATAAAAGCATTACTCTTATAACTTGGGCATGGGCCCTGATCATTCGTCTTCTGTTCTCTTTCTCTTCTTCCTTTTTTAAGTCCAAAGTATATCGAAATCGGCGGGAAGCATTTAGAACAAGTGCTGCTTGCTGTAAAGAATACAAAACACAAAACTTCTGTAATCAAAACTCAAGGGAAAAAAAAGTCACTTTTTCTTCCACGTTAATATTTTAAAAACTATGAAGCCGCAAAATCTTGTGTAAGCTTCATACGTAAAGAAGATCTTTTGAAGACACAATAACCAACAAGTAAAAAGCTAATGAAATCTAAAGTAACACAGAGATGAAGTTTCACAATTGACAATCAGACATATAAACATGCCAGTATCAAATCATAGGAAGCAAAATTGGTAAACACCCATACTTCTGAAGCAGGAGAACCCCAGCATCCAAATAAACGGGATAAAATATGATTTGCAAATGGAACTATATTATCACAAACATATGATTTTTATTTTATTTTTAAATTATTTTTTATTTTATTTTAGTTACAATGATGTGGGTGAACAGTTGGAACTAGGTATCAGCAGAAATAAACACATATCCACAAGAACTAATGTTCTTGACACTTCTTTTGAGCTTCATAGTCAAATATGGCCGGACAACAATCTTCTACAACTAAACATGGCTCGAAGAAGATAAGGGCTAATTAGTGAGTCCATTTTAATAACAAGGGAAGTATAGTTAATGGATAAGCTTTCATAAATTGTTCAAAATGTAATTTCAAATAAGAAGATTTTCTAACAAGTCCTCTCTATGTTATTTATTTTTACAAAATGAAGTTAAAAATGTTGTTCACGGGCAGTTTGGTACAGACCGATCTAGATCCAGTCCATTCCCTTTCAAACCGGACTAAAAGGGCCAAAACAGGCTCCTTAGATGATGCTTTAGATCTGCTCCTATAACAATTTTAACTCCAGTTTTCAATCCGGGAAGTCCAAAAAAAATTGGACCAAACTGGTCCAGTCCACTCTGATGGACACCTCCAAATTATATTCCAATTTCCAATCCACCTAAAAGTAGTCAAATTCCCAAAATAATATTAGATTTTGAGCACTAGTTAAGTTCTAGTCTTACCCGGGTTGGATTCGAAAATTTAATAGCACTCTTTAAAGAATGGGTTTTAAGACTATCAACAACTTAATAACCTAAGTTTTAATAGCACCTAAAGAATGTGTTTGTTGGCCAGGATTGGACTAGGATTGGACTAATTTTCCAATCCCGTGTTTGGTGATGTCTAGCAACCAGAACTATTTTTAGTCCATAGTCATTTTTATCCCACCAGAGGAGGATAAAATAATCCCCTCCAAATCAACAGGAATACTTTATCCCCTCCATTTCAACTGTTCTTCTTCTTCAATATGAACACAGATCACCACACCGGTCATCACCCAACCCAACTCCCACACCAATCATCACCACCAACAAGAAATAGAAACCCAGAAACTCACCAATTTTTTTGTTTTAGCAAAATCAAATTAAAAATAAATCCAAAAAAATTAACACTTAAATCCAACTATCATCCCCAACAACCGGAAGCACCCAAACGCACAATAGCCAAAAAGAAACCCATCGCCGGTGACCACCCGCAACCTAAACCCAAAAAGAAACCCATTCACCACAATAGCCACAACCCATGATGAGAGATGGGAAGAAGAAGAAGAAGAAGAAGAAGAAGGGGGGAGAGGGCAGCCAAGATGAGATCAATTAAAAAAAAAAAAACAGAAAACATGTGGTAACAAACTAAGAGGGAAAGAAGAGAAAGAGATAGAGGAGAGAGAATGGAAAGTTCCAAAGAAAAGGAGAGAAAGCAGCTGGGAGGAGAGAGAAGAAAGATCCAATTTTCATCTGATTCGTTTTTTTAAATAGCTTATTATTTTTACAATTTATTATTATATGATTTTTATCCGATCCCATTACATACCAAACACAAAATAATACTATTTTTAGTCCAATCTCATGTTGCATCAAACACGTGAAATACAATAATTAATCCAATCCTATCCCATCTCTTAAAAATAGTTCAATCCTATCTCGCGCATCAAACGCACCCAAAGTCTAGATCTGACAAAAATACCCTTAAAACACACTCACAAAAATAAGTCTCATGCTTTTTTGTGTTTCCAAGACTTATTTTGATGTTTTCGAGACTTATTTTCTAATTTTTGAAACTTATTTTGTTGTTTCTAAGACTTATTAGGTAGTTTCCGAGAATTATTAGGTATACTGGGCAAAAACGAAAATTTTCAATTTTTTTTTTTAGGGGTCATCTTCTTCATCAAGACCTCCATTGGAGGACTGTTCAACTTCCATTAGAGGCTGATTTCGACCTACAATGGAGGTCTTTCATCTCCATTGATGGAGGACCTCCATTGGTCCTCCATAAATGGAGGTTTTTGAAAAATATAAAATAAATAAAAAATAAAAACTAAAATTGGTACAAACGTAATAAAAGAAGGAGATGAGGGAATGTTAGTTCTTCAATGCCATTTAAACTTAACTTAATAAACTAGTGATACCCTCAAAATTCAACATAAAAAGAGTGTTATTTCCCACCATTTCCGCTTCTCTAGTTCTTCAAATATATCAACAACTCCATACTCGCAGAGGTTCTTCAAATATATCAACTCCATACTCACAAAAACATCTAATTCAAAATGCAGCACAAACGTTACTCAATTTCCAAGAGTCTCAAAATATTAGGCATCCCAAAGTCTCCTCCATATGGAACCAGAATAATAAAATATTCAAACAACTGCAGCTAAGCATAACTGGAAATTTATATAGCAAACACTGCCTTTAAAGAAATCCCAAATAATTTGAACATGTACCAGCCACAATTTACCATGAAGTTTCCTTTTAAATAACACATTACATCAATTGAATGGAATGAACTTGATGTCAGTTTACTGTCTAAAACGAGAAGTATCATCTAAACAAGAGGAAAACAAAGGCCATGCTTAATCACCATTAATGCCATTGAAGCCGGTCAAAACTTGCACAAAGCACAAGAAATTTGAGACTAAAACATGATTGTTCAGGATGAAACTCCGAGAGGTAAACGCAACTTTCACTTGCCCGGGGAAATGCTTATAGGTTCAGCCTGGCTAATGCCCAAGATTCACAAGAATTCTCCACCAATAAAGTAATAATAGTCAGATGACATTAGATGCACTTACCAGCCCCCCTGTGAATCTGTTGAGCTGCGCCTAAACAAAATTCTTCTTGAGTCTGCTAATATCATTGTATCTCATATAATCATATGGAACCTCAATTCCCAAAGACATCTTCCCCCACTCCCCCGAAAAATTGCACTGTCTATGCAACTCTCTCTTCAATCACCCTTCAAGCTATGCTGTCTCTCTAGTTGCAAGGCACACCTCCTCCTCCAAAATACAGGTAGAGTCTAAGACAATTTGGAAAGAAGAGAACCAATAACTTTAATCAGCAGCTCAAAATCCAAACTCTGGAAAGATACCATTCCTCTTTATCAGGCAACAAGTAACCGAAAATTTATTTACCTCTGCTACGCAGAGTTGAAAAATAAGAAAATCCCACAATGCCATCAAGTACCTTAATCATACCTTGCAACTTTCCATTGTCCCAAGGGGGTCGGTCATCTTCCATTCTTCCCAACATCTTATCAATCTATCTCCATAACAACCACTTGAGAAATTGTTCATCAGTTTTCTCCGTAAATATAACTCCACCTTCTCATTCTCTCTCACCCAACCTCTGCTTCTATAAATCCAATATATTCTCCGTTTACAATTAAAAAGCAATCCAATTTCACGAAAGCCCTCAACCCAAAATCCCAAAAGAACCGTGCATCTTTAATTGCAAGCAAACACATTTACTAATTTGACAAACAGCACAAAACAGTTTTGTTTTTTAATAATTAATAAAATATACTCTTTGCATTGCTTGCATTTTAAAACAAAATCAACTACATCAATTAAAAGACGGTCATTCTCTAGTCAAGTATGGTCCTCAAATTCTTGGTCTGGGTCCTAACTGTAAATAATGTAAAAAAAAATTACACTAATTCCCACGACCTGACCAAAAACCTGACTAGAGAATTAATAATTAAAAGAAAAGAAATGAAGTGAAATGAATGATTACCCTCCATCTTCGAAGAGTATCGAGATTGACATGCTTGGTCTGCGCAATATCAAAAGGATCCGAAACTAAAATTAGGTCTTCAACCACTTCATTTTCGTCTTTAGACGGCCCCGCCTCCTCATCCCGTTGATGTGGCGAATCCGTTTGCAATTGCAGCAATCCATTGCCGGAAGAAGTAGTCATTTCACAAAAAGCTTAACAGTCAATCGACTAATTTCAATGTCTGTCGCAAGAGAGATGGCACAACCCGCACAAAACCAGTTAATTTACAAGCCTTATACGGACGGCCACCCCAAAGAACACAAAAAAACCAACACACAATCAAATTTTACACTTCAACAAAAAATTAAAAAAAAAAAACCAACAAACAAGATTCAAAACCGAAAAAAATAATTAAAAATAACAGGCTAGAAATTAATTGGTAGGCGTCGGCGACAAAGGCGGAGAAATGTTGTTATGATTTGGAGATGAAAACGTGGGGATACAAATAATTCAATTTTTTTTTTATTTAAATGAAAATTCCAGCATCAAAAATAGGAACCGTAAAACCGGTAACAATAATTTGTTCGTAAAAAAATAAAATAATAATAATAATAATACAGTGTTTTGGAAAAACAAATTACCGAATCGGAGAAATGACGAAGAATTTCCGGGTTCGTTGTGAGACAGTCGATAGTGAGCTGCAAGAAGATGATTTTCAATCGCATGCTGGAATGCAATCGGCCGAAAACTGTTGTTGAAAAAAAGACAAAAAAAAAACTCATTTTAGGAAATTAAGGAGCCACGAAATTTCCGAGAAACTTCCCGCCAATGGTATATTTGGTTATTGCCCTCAGTCTTTGACTTAACTACATTTTAAGGATGTTTTTTTTTTTTTTTTTTTTTTTTTTGACTTTAGTTTTAAATTTATGGAAATATTCACTTTTCGAGGGTTGTATTATACTTTTTGACTTCTACGGTTCTACCAATTAATTGACAAAAATGTCTTTATAAATTATGTTTGTTACTTAACTTCTTATGGGCTTTAATAACTTTTTTTTCTTTAGGTTTTTTCTCTCATTACCTTTAATAACTGAACAATATTTTTGGTTTGTACCTCTCTCTTTCTCTCTCTCAGCAACTTTCTTACATCCCTCCATTAGGTTCCTCTCTCTCTCTCTCTCTCTCTCTCTCTCTCTCTCTCTCTCTCTCTCTCTTTTCTCTTTATCTTGTCTTTCTCATTCATTCGTGTTTCTCTCTCTTCTCTTTAAAACTTCATTCTCCTTGTCGAAACGATTCAAACGACATATTATGGATGTAAATTTTATATTGTTTTGCCCCTCATACATCCTTTGAAAGTCTTCATGCTAAATTTCCACACTTACACACTGAAATTTCAACATGCTTATATGCTAAAATTCCAAAATGCTTACACATTGAAATTCCAAAATAATTAATCCAAATTTTTCATTCCTTTTAATTGATTTTTAACTTTTTTTTCCACTTTTTATTTTATAAATATATATTATAAAATATTATTTTGTTGTTTTTTTTGAAAACTAATATCATTTTGTTGTTAATTTACTATTTATACATAATTTTAATATTAAAATTTTGAAATTATTTGAAATAAATTATGGAAAGTAAAGGTGTAATAACGAAAATGTTTAATGATAAAATTGACATTTCCAGCTTGTATCATATATTAACAAAGGGAAAGTCATACTTTTATACATATAATCGCAGTTGACCGCCGATTAAAATAAATAAATTAATTAATTAAAATTAAAGTTGCTAATATGATAAAAATATTTTTAAAATATGATATTTTACTGACAAATAAGGACTTTAATTAGATTTCCGCTGAAAATATAATCAAACAATTGTAATTAAGTACAAGACAAAATTCATTTTCATTGTATGGGAGAAGTTAATTAAACAAATTAACAGAATTTAAGATAGGTATGTAGTTGTGATTTGTGAATGGTTCACAATAGCGTGGGTTTAGCTAAAAAACAGTAACCATAAAGATTTTATTTTTATTTTTTTGAAAAGCAACAGTAACTGTATAGTTGTATCAACTAACCTAGGGGGTGAATAGGTTGTTTACCTATTAATTACCAATTTTTTCGGTTAATCAAGATTAAAGACAAACAACATTACAAAATCAAGTATAAAATATCATCTAACACTCAAAACAACCTCCATAACTTCAAATAAATGCAATAAATGTGAAGTCTAGAAAGTAAAGAACAATGAGAATAAGATTTGTTCTTACCTAACAATGGAGATGATTAATGAAGACTTATGAATGATTTGAACATTAAATGCATATGGGAGAGGGATGGGGAGTCAATGAAGAAGGCTTGAAAGCTTCTCTCTCTAAAACCTTAGTTTCTCTCTCTAAAGTATGTATTTTCATGAAGAGCTAATGAGAAGAAGAGAAAAAGATGTTTAAATAGGCTAGGGCATCAAAACAGGGTCATTTTGTAAAAATGCACTTTTTCTCAGTTAGGTCTTACGATTCACCATGACGAAGACTAGATCGCAAGAACCTCTAAAAAGAGTTCACGCTCTCTCTTTCGCAATTCATCATGATGAACCCAAGACCACAAAAATCTCTGGAAAGATTTCGTGCCATGTTTTCGCGGTTCACTATGACGAACACTATAACCGCGTGAAGCACTAAAGAAAGTTCATAGTCGAACTTCGCGGTTCCACCATGACCATGAAAATCTATGGAAATATTTCGCGGCATTTTTGTGTTTCACCACGACAAACATCAAGTCCGCGAAAAGAGAAATGGCATAAAGGTGCCATCCAACCGATCGATTCTTCGTGCAAAGACACAAAGCACACTAACGTGCAAGCACGGACGTTTCCAATTAAACAAAGGAAATGAATTGCAGCACAAACACATAGACCGTAAATTTGAAATCAGATACGGAGCAAGAGATGAGTTCTCAGGACTCATACAATGTAACACACACGAATACCAAAGGAATCATGATGCACATATAGTGAGTACAACTGATGCAGTGACATATGTAATCAAGTTGTATGTGTGTGCAATGAATGATGCACTACGATGCAGCGATACAAATATACAAGAAGTTTGTGTGTGCCATTATAGGTTGCTCAGCGATACAGGGACACATGAATTAATTGTGTATGTGTGCACCTAGCACTTTAAAAGAACAAGTCAAGAAGATATACCTAAAGGCTAAAGCACGAGCTCTTAAAGATTTTAGGATGCCTGAAAAGTTTGGCCACTAGGTTCGAATACATTTGGTTTTTTAATAATTTAGTTTTTAAATTATCATAATTTTTTAATAATTATCATAGTACATTTGGCTTTTTAATAATTTAGTTTTTAAATATGAATTTATTTGTCTTGTATAAACTTGAATTTTTTTTTCTCGGCCCCTTTAAAGCAAAAATCATAGCTTCGCCTCTACTAGAATATATATAGCTGTTTAATAGTTATGTGAGAGAGAGTTATTTTCTTTTAGTTTTAATGTTCAAATATTTGATTTTTATAGACCATTGAATTGAAATTCAATTACTAAAAATTAATCTAGTAAATATGCAGTACATGTACAGTAGTTAAACCTTTTTTTATCACTAGTAAGCATCATCCTTATTCAATAAGAAGAAGAAGAACAACAAAAAAAAAAAAACCAAGGGTTTTGCTTTTGTGAGTATTTCTAAAAAAGGAACGCCAAAATGAGGGTTTTGCTATTGTATAATGTATTATTTGCTTTGGCTCATTGAATCTCAATCACTATATATTGTGGTTTGGAATAGTCTCTGACCGACAAAAAGTCACATATATTGTGGTTTGGAATAGTCTATGATTGACAAAAAGTCACAAAGAGAGATAGCATTCACTATTAGAATGGAAGAGCTTTGCAATCAAAAAGCTGATCTTGGGTTGAAAGATATTGGTGGAAAGACATCGATTACATGCTTTGCTGTTGCTGCTGCTGTGTATCAGAGACCACCCACCACTTGTTTGCCAACTGAGCTTGCTGTTTATGGGAGAGATAAATAGAAAGGCAAAGTGCTTGAAATGGTGCTTAGTCATGAAGGACCAAGTGATGCCAACTTAATTTGGTGTGGTATCTACTGTGGGTATGGATGGGGTTAGGAAAACTACGCTTGCTTGAGAAGTGTACAATGATAAAGTGGTGAAAGATTTTGAGCCTAAAGCATGGGTCTGTGTTTCAGATGACTTTGATGTTTTGGGAATTTCGAAAGTAATTCTTGAATCGATCACTTCCAAATCTTGTGATGTAAAAGATCTACCCCATAACACTATGACATATCTACCCCGTAACACCAAAAAGATATATGCATGATGAGATTTAAACCCATAACATATATGTGAAGGTAGTATGCACCACCAAGTCAGGAATATTGATGTACATATAAATTGAGTATGATATTTTATCTTTAAATCGAGGTCATGTAAATTACTTGAAAGAAACTGTTGTGTAAATAAAAGCTTATCACTCAATCACAATCATAAATTAATGAGATAGCCATAAAAAAAAAATATGAATGTAGATCGATCATCGATGTTGATAAGATATTGACACAATATATATAACCAATCGTATTTGGCACGCCAAAATAGATGAGAAAAAGAAAGCTTCGTACAATTAAATTATTGTATTTAAATGGGACATATCATGCCACATCCAGTTTTATGGTTAATAATGCATGTTTCGATAATTCGCTCTCATGATGCTTACATATTAAAGATTCTTTTGAATGATTTGAAATTTATTTTTTTTTTTTTTTATTTTTTTTTTTGCTTTTTAGGTTAGGGGTCTGTCGGATCTGATGAAATTAAACTATACAAGTATAGTTTGGAATACAACTCCCACTTATGGGGAAAGGTCTAATCATAATTTGAACCTCGATGGTGGTAAGAGCTTCATTATGAAGTCTCTAGCGACCATGACAATGGAACTTTTGTTGTTGAACAATTTGAAGTTGGTTCAAGTATGTTGTTTTCTTATTATGAAACATTCTTAATTTATACAATAAATAAATTGAAGTTAAAACAATGATAATCAATGGTAGTGAAGCTTAACAGAATAATAGGTATTTTTTTTTTTTTTTTTTTTTTTTTTTGATGTAGGGTAATATTTTTTTTAGTAAAGCTTGATAGGTAACTTGAAGAAGAGGATCATAATTGTAAGAATAGTATCATTGACTTAAATAGGGTGAAGTCAAGATGACTTTTTATTAGATTAGGTGGATTTCCAGCTTGCTTTGTGGAATGGTGAGACATCAATGGCGATAGTCACGTTGTATTATTTTTGTTTTTTTTTTTTTTTGAAATGAAAGTCACGTTGTATTATTCGTTCTTTTTTCTCTTTTTTCTATTTTTCTAAATTAAAATCAATTTTCCAACACTAAAGTTTAACATATTCCATGGTTCATATATACTTTGATACAAAGCCAAGCAGAATAAACTTTGGAAAAGTTTTGGATTGCAAGACTTTGCATAAAGTACACCTTATTTTTCTAATCATGCATGCATTGGATATATTCACGGGAGAAGATCGTTCGGTGGAATGGAGAAAAAAATATAGAAAATATAATACAAAGACTTGCAAACTTCTAAGTCTTCCATTGAAAAATCATCGTCCAATGTGATTGGATGAAAATAATACTCATTCAGTTTAATAATGATTTAAGTTTAAGTCACCACTGTCACCACCGACAAATAGTATATCAATAAAAATAAATAAAAATAAAAAATCAATTAAAAAGAATGACTTCTAAGTTCTAAAGTCCAAGTCTCTTAAAATAAAAGATTCATTCTTTATATAAAAAAATTCATGCAAGAGTAATAATGCACAAACACCCAAGAAAATTTTATATATATATATATATATATAGTCTTTCAGTTCGTCATGATATTAAATATATCAGGACGAAGAATGTAGACCACAGATTATGAAGAAATTTTGACAAGTGTATACACTTTGAATCAAAGTATGTAAATCTAGTGGTCCATATTCTTCGTTCTGATATATTTATTGTTATGACGAACTGATAATAGAAAAACTGTATATATATATCTCTCTCAAAATTCATCCCGATTATATGATATTTCAACTGTAACCGTCATTGCAATACTAATAAAATGATAAAACAATCATATGAGTGACAATTTTATAATTAAACAAACATATTGTATGTTTATAGACATGGTGTTACAAATTTGCTATGATACATTTATGATTTTAATGTTTCTTTGCTCCGTTAGTGAACCTATGTTTGATATCAATGGAAAATGAAGATAGAGAAAGAACATCCTTATAAGAGCATCTTCAATGTAAAAGTGACTCGTAGACTTAGTTTACTACGTGTCATAGAAGTTTACTTCATAGACAATCAAATAAAAAATTGGTCTCCAATACTTCTATTTAAAACACAATTTTTTTATTTTTAATAACTTGAATATTAATTAATAAAACATGTATTATTTTATTATGTAAAAAAATTTAAAATATAAACTAAAGTTTATAAAAAATACATAAATTTATAAATATCAATGATTGAGCAACTTGTAACTTCTACTGTGGTTTTTATAATTGACTTTTAATATTTTTTTTATTAATTTTTTTTTTTTTTTGGTAGACTTTATTTTATAGTTAATATTGAGCATTTAAATTATATTTTGTGTTGGTATCGAATTTACTTAAAATATAATAATATATTTTATAAAAATAACTTTCGAATATATAAAAATTGTGTATTATTAATAAATATATATATATATATAACATGATATAAATGCCTTATGGAGGTGGACTAGTGGTGGGGATAGAGTAGGGTGGGGAGGGGGCAGGTCACCTCCCCCTCCCTAGAAATTTTCGACACCAACCTAGCTTTCAATTATTAGGGTTCGGTCAGGTTTAGAGGAAAATAATTTCGTTTGGGTTAGGGTTAGGAATTCTTATATCAATTGAAAATGAATATAGAGAAAGAACATATTTGTAAGAGTATTTCCAATGTAAAAGTTACTCGTAGACTTAATTTACTACATGTCATAGAAGTTTACTTCATAGACAATCAAATAAAAAATTAGTCTCCAATATTTCTATTTAAAACACAATCTTTTATTTTTAATAACTTCAATATTAATTAATACATACCTATTTTTAAATTAATAAACATATATTATTTTATTATGTAAAAAATTTTAATATATAAACTAAAGTTTATAAAAAAAAAAATACATAAATTTATAATTATCAATGATTGAGCAACTTGTAACTTCCACTCTGGTTTTTATAATTGACTTTTTTTTTTTTTTGGTGACTTTATTTTATAGTTAATTTTAAGCATTTAAATTATATTTTATGTGTTGGTATCGAATTTACTTAAAATATAATAATTTATTTTATAAAAATAACTTTCAAATATATAAAAATTGTGTATTATTATTAATATATATATATATATATATATAAATATGATATAAAAGCCTTATGGAGGTGGACTAATGGTGGGGATAGAGTAGGGTGGTGAGGGGTCGGGGTCACCTTCCCGTCCCTGGAAATTTCCAACCCCGACCTAACTTTCAATTATTAGGGTTAGGGTAGGTTTGGAGGAAAATGATTTTGTTTGGGTTAGGGTTGGGAATTCTTATGATAATATTGCTTTTATCATAAGGCATCTTTGGATGACCATTTCAAAGAGTCTAGAGGTTTTTCCTCCATTTGTCTTGCTGATGAAGCAAGTTGTTAATATTATTTACTTTCGTTCTTTTGCTTTTATAAAGTATTGATTTTTTTTTTTTCTTTTTTTTTTTTTTAGAAAAAAGTCAAACATTATTTACTACTTTCACCAATAAAAAATAAAGTTAACCTAATTTTCTTGCTTTTGCCTATGAGGAACTTAGAAATTTCACCAATGCTTTCAAGCCTCCATTATCACATTCATAGTTTGAGTAAAATAATGATAATGAAATGGTAATTTGAATTTTATTAAGTTCCACATCATTCTCCATCACTTTCCTAAGCAAACAAAACTTTCAAAAATTGAAAAGAAAAAAAAAAATGTTTTAGGGTTTGTAAAACACTAAAGAGGAAGAAAACTACTATTTGATTCTAAAAATTGGTTTATTGTATCTTTAGAACTTTTTTATACTCTTTAGTAAATTTAATTCAGATTAAAACTATCATTAATAAAAAAAATTAAAATGAAGTGTATAAAGATATTTGATGAATTATTAATTTACTCTTTACATTCTCTAAAATATCAAAATTAACCTTAATTATTAATAATCATTCTAATTAAATTATTTCCCTTAAACCCCATAAAATCAAACCAGCCTTGACATTTTTTTTTGTCATGTAAGCTTTGGTTTAATCCGGATAATGATGAATTCCATTGTTTTTCTTGCGCTCAATTAATATCACGCCTCAAAGAAAAATAAACCATATATATATATATATATTAAAGCATCGAGATCTAGGCCGACATCTTAAATATATATATATATATATATATATTCATGAACAGCAATTTTTATTGCTCAAAAATCATCATCAGTTATTAGCATGGTGGCTCTAGTAATTAGTAAAATTAAAATGAAGCATAAATAAAAATGAAGGTATTTACTTCATTTTAATTTTAATAAAAGAAAATGAAGTATAAAAAGATAATTTATAAAATGTAAGAAGAAGCTCTCATTATTAAATTTTAATTTTTTTACAATGGATGTGAAGAGTAAACGGATATGGATAGAACTATTTAGGGCCCGTTTGGCAGTTGGGAATCGGATAGGATAGGATTATTTTTAGCCCCTTTCCCATGTTTGGTGTCAACTTGGGATGGGATAATTTTTATCCCATCAAACCCATGAATCTCATGTTGGTGGGATAAATGAATCCAATGAAAACATATGGGATTCAAATGAATCCCATCTTCCTTCTTTAACCGCCCAAGCTATCTTCGACGCCGCCCGCCACTGCTTCCTCACCACCGATCCTTCCTTGCCGCTGCTTCTTTCTTCTTTCTTCTTTCTTCATCTTCGCCTTCCAACATCTCTTCCAAAATCAATTCGAGTTCCATTGATTTTCGAATTGGAACTCAAATTGATTTTCTGGGTTGATTTAGGGTTTAATAGAACGTTTGATTTTGTGGGTTGAATTTGAATTGGAACTCCATCTCGGTTTTGGGTGTTGTGGTGGTGGTGGTGGTCGACTATGCTTGTGGTGGTGGTGGTGGTCGATTGTGCATGATGATGCTAAGTTTGGGTAATTTCTGGGTTTGTTGTGGTGGTAGTGGTTTTGTTTAATTGCTATGTAATTTTTGGGTTTGTAGTGGTGGTGGTCAACGGTGGGTGGTTGGGCTTGGGGGTGGGTTTGTAATTAATAAAAAATATAATTTCCCTAATTTTAATCCTATCCCGTGTTGCACCAAACACAAGATTACCTATTTTTAATCCTATCATGTGTTGCACCAAACACAGAATAAAACTAAATTTTATCCTATCATATTCTATGAAAATTATCATATCCTATCTCATACACCAAACATACCCTTAGGGTGGCAAAAGAGCCACTCAAGAAGAAAAGGTTGTTTATCAGTTTCAGATAAGTGAGCTGTTTTGGGCTTTTGTTCTATATTTAATTTTAACTCATTGGGCCACGGGTTTGTGTGCTTAAGTTAGATGAATACAATCTGACCTCTCTAAATTAATACAATACGTTGCACAGTGATTTATTAATTAGCGGAGGTTATTAATTTGTAGAACATCTACTAAAAATAAAAATAAAAAAGTAAAAAAATTATTTCATGTATATTTGCTAATACCACTACTTCTAGATAGTCAGAAAGTCTTCATCATGCTAATTTAGTCTTATATATTTATTGTTTGTAAGTTACCAATGAACTTGGTATACATCTTCAATAAAAAATTAAATGCAAGGATAGTACATATCTCCAATTAAAAATTAAATGCAAGGAATATAAGAAAACCAACATCAAAAAAAGTTAAATCTATAAAACCTGAAATAGTGAAAGTTTGTTCTAAACTTCATCTTCCCCAATTATACCTAGTAATTTCTTCCCAAAATGAAACCTTCATTTTCACTCAACAATACTCAAAGACTTGAAATTTGTTTGCACAAAGTAAGGAATCCCTCCATCACACAGTCTACCCTTGCCAAATGACCCCCTTTGTCTAACAAAGAAAAATTAGGTATCCTTCACTTATGTATTTCTCTTTTTGACCTTTCAAACCCCACCCATGTTATAGCTCATAAGGTACTTCGAGGTATACAGTTCGAGATCATGACAACCGGGAAGAAACAGGCTACTCTAAATATATGGTTCTCTAAGGAACATGATTCTACTAATTAATTCTTTTTTGATATTTTGTATTAATTATTAGATATCAGAAATATTAAATTATGCCTATAGAACACGGTCGGTTTCATGAAACTTTATTAAATGTCGAGGGTTATTAATTATTGGGGTATTAATTTAGAGAGGTTAGACGATATATTCAATGGACAAAAATTGTTCAATGGAATGGACGAGAAGAATCTAGATGATATGTTTGTTTTTTATTTTTGATGTCCTAATATCAATATCTGAAATCTAGTAATAAGACAATTATGCCCTTATAAATATTAATGGGTTTATGTATTTGTATTTTTTTTTTGAAGTAATGTATATGCATTTAATATAATTCTATTGATCATGTAATTATAATATTTATGATTTTCAATTAATTATATATTTTAAAGTTTCGTCCAAATTGAATTTCTTTGTATTAATATTATAGTTTAAACTCTTTTTAACTGGATAAAGAATACTGTAGAAAAAAAAAAAACCCGGAGAAGTTCTTCTTCAACCAGATTCCAGACACAAGGAGGCCACTAGTCTCCTTCAACTTCCAGGAGGAGACCATCTCCCTCATTCGACAGCACAGAGGAGTCTGTCAATTTCCTCTTCCGTCTCCAACACTTGAGAGGGGGATGACAACCTCTTCCAACCCTTGAGAGGAGACCATTGGCCTCCTTTGTGAAGGTCGCCGACGTCAAGAAGGAAGCAGAAGAGCTCCTCTAACTTCAAATTGTCGACAATCTCAATAATCAAACAATTATTATATGTTTGTTTTTTCTAATACAATAATATTGTAATTGTTATATTTACTAAGGGAATTATTGGCAGTAAGGTTTTAAATAGTAGTCCAATTTTTTCTTTAGATAAAAGTCAAGTTTTTAAACTTAAATTTTTCAGTTCTTTTCTGCCTCATTTCAGATCTGAAGTGACTTAAAAAAAAAAAAAAAACACAACATCTTAATTTGTCATTCTCAGACCAATTCAGACCTAAGACATACAAATGAACAAGCCTCACCACCATCGCAAGTAGTGTGTGTATATATATATATATAATCTTCCATTAAAAAGAATGACTTCAAAAGTCAAGTAGGTTAAAATAAATAAGTCATTCAAGAGTAATAATAAGCATACACCCCAAGAAAATATATTTCTCTAAAATTTCATCCTATTATCTGATATTTGAGTTGCCTTGCAATACTAATAAAATTATAAGAAAATCATATGAGTAACAATTTTATAATTAAACAAACATTGTATGTTTATAGATATGGTTGTAATTAGCTTTTATTTTCATTATAAATTTGCTATGATACATTTATGATTTTGATGTTTCTTTGCCCCATTACTTATCCTTTGTTGATATCAATTGAATATGATGATAGAGAAAGAGTATCCTTGTAAGACCATCTCCTATTTTCTACGGGTTTTTTTTTTTTTTTTTTTTTTGACAACATGTATTAATCCATGACCAAATTTTTATTTTTTTTAAAGCTTTCACCATTGATAGGATTCAAATCGCTGACTAATAAGTCATTTCCTATGTCCTAAACTCATCTATCTACCAGCTGAGCTACACCCTGTTGGCGTTTTCTACGTGTTATAGAAGTTTACTTCATAGACAATCAAATTAAAAACAATATCAAATAATAAGTAGGGTTTTTAGAGCATTAGATAAAGTGCAAAAATTAAAATCGCCCGTCTAGTTTGACCTATTACCCATTTTCATCCCTCTAGTTCATATTGTCTCGTTTGATCATTCTGTTAACTTCTATTAACTTTTTGGTGATAAATACTATTTTACCCTTCTAATAAATATTTAAATTATTTAAAAACAGGAAATGTTTTTTTTTTAAATAAAAAAATAAAAAAATAAAAAATAAAAAAAATAAAAAAAAAGAGATGGATCTCCTCCATCCATCTCGTCCATCCTTGAGGCTATGTTTGGTAAGAGGGAGGAGGAAATGAGGGATGGATGACTTAAGAGGGAGAGAGAGTAGGAGGGATGGAAAGGATAACATATATCTTTCATGTTGTTTGGTATTGAAAAGAGAGTTGAATGGATAGATTGGTATTTAATTTATAAAATTATTATATTACCCTTAAAAAAATTGGAGGGCAATGAAAAATTGGAGGGCATTATAGTCATTCCCCTCCAATCCTCTCTCCCTCCTTTCTCATCTGCTCATCATTGGGTGGATTCATTTTGGTGGACCCGGACGGATAATATCTCCCTCCTCTTCTCCTCTCCTCCTTATCCCTCCAACCAAACAAGAGATTAGAGCTCTCCCTCCAACCCTCTCTATCTAACCCTCTCCCTCCCTCCATTTCTCCCTCTTACCAAACACAAGGTGAGATGGACAGCGGAGATCCATCTTATTTTCTAAAAAAAATTTACAAAAAGAACAATTTTTTTTTTTTTGAGTTGAATCTCCACCAAATCCAAAGAAAAGAAAAAGAGAATTTGGTCGAATCAACAACACCACACCACCAGCAACAACATAAACCTAGACATCACCACCCCTAAACCCATAATCTGTCACCACCACCATCGTCACCAGAACCGCCTCACAACACCACACCACCATCAACAGCAACATAAACATAGAACCTGTCACCACCACACCGCACCACCTCCAAACCTAGAAATTAAACTCAAAATCTCCACAAAAACCTAGAAATCTCTAACCCAAAATCAAACCACACCACCATCAGCAACATCACAAACCCAGAAATCTCCAAACCCAAATCAAACCCAACTATCAATCAAGCCACCGCACCTCCAAACACCCACCCATATACACGGTGAACGAAGCCATGAACGGCGAACTATTCGCGGTCTTGTCCTTAGCCACTATACCACAACCCCAAATTGCCACAAAATAACTCCAAACCGTCCCAAAACCACCCAAAAACCCACCATAGTCGGTGATGGGAGATAGATGGAGAGCGGAGATGAGTGGGAGATCGAGAGAGAGAGTGACAATGACGTCGATTCAGGAGAGAGAGAGAGAGATTTAGGAGAGACAATGTGTGTGGGATTCAGGCGGAGGGTTTGAGTTTGAGTTTGAATGGTGTTGAAGATTTTTATTTGTTTATTATTTATTTTAATTGTTTTTATTTTTTGGTATTCTTTAATTTAAATATATTTATTAATTTTATTCCTCATTTACCGTTATACCCTTTAATCACCGTTAAATATCTAATGAGATTTGACGGTAGGGACCAAAAGAGCGATTAATAGTAAACGTTTGGATCATACGAGACAATACTAGAATTAGAGGGACCGAAATGGGTAATAGGTCAAACTAGAGAGACGTTTTTAATTTTTGCCCTTAGATAAAAGATAACAATATCAAATAAATTACCATCTCATGGTACCAACACCATCTGCTACTCTGCAACCCGACATTAGAAGGGTGCTTTACGGTCCTTGCATACGGCATACCTACAAAACACTATGCTTAAGAACAGAAAAATTCAACAATCTAATAACTATGTTAAATAATTGTGTCACGAAACTCACAATCTTGCTTTCAGCAGTCATGTTAGATTCATCAATGGCAAGAGAATGACCAGCAACCAAGATTCCATCTGCCGGGACTTAAAGATAGTTCACTTTATCAAGAATATACTTTAAGAGCCCCCAAATAACAACATTTCTAGTAAAGTAGACCCACCTGATCACCTATTCTAAGAGGTATAACATCACCAACAACAATTTCAAATATTGAAAGCTTCACTGTTTTACCACCCCTCATAACCTGCAAAGATTTCCCGACATACATAATCAATAATATGCCCAGAAACAGCATATGAACAGTAAATACATATGTTGATGTTGAGTGCACACCTCTAGCTGTATATTTTGCTTTTCCTTGTTTAGATTTTGAAACCAAAGAGATTGGCGATAATCACAAATGGCTAGTAAACAGGTTTAAATAAAAATAAAAGACGATTAGTGTTGTGAACATTGTTTCTTAATCAACTTGGATATTAGTGTACTGTGAAGAGATCAAATTCAGTACCTGTAACAATTATAACAAGAAAAACTGCAAAGGCAATGCTTGCCCCATCATACCATCCTTCTTCCACACCCTAGAATACATATCAAGAAAAAGAGAGGGAAAACTGTCAGTTCAAAATATGAAATACCCAAAAAAAGGGAAGGGTGGAAGGGAAAGAGAGGAATCAAACATGATAAGCAGAAATACTAAGCAAAATTACCATTTCATGGTAAGAGACAGAGAAGATAAACCAAAGCATCAAACAAAGAATGCAAAAAATGGACAATCATTATGAATATATTAAAATAAAAATTCAAAAAGACTTTTACAGTCTTGTTGTGTTGTAAAAGCCGGGTTTAGAAATCAACCCACACAAACAATTTAATGTCATTTAATGACATTGGTTCACCCTACAAAGATACTAAGCAACCAGATAAGACTCATGAAAGTAGCATGTAACATATTTAAGTTCAGAAAATTTAAGAGTCATAAAACATGACAAAAACACATTGAGAATTGCACTTCCTCTGAGATAGAAACAATGGAGATTGTCAAAATGCCTTCCTTTTGCAGCACAAAACAGTCGAGAATTATTACATGTGAACCATGAGAGAGAGAAATGATATGATCATCATGCATTAATTTATTGAACATGTAGGTGGTTGCACAAATCTTACTACTCAAAATATGAAGTACGGTTATAGTTCTTTTCCATTTAACTTCTTGGATTTATGGTACAATATATTAGCTTGTGACAGAGCATTTGCCTGTGTCAACTTATACCAAACCCACCCATAGAATTGCAAAATTTAAATCATTCCATATTAAGACACAAGTGTAAGTCAGACAACACCACATTTAAGCCGAATCAATGCAGAACCTTCCTCACAAAGTAAGAACTATTGATGCAAACTAGTATGGTTAAGCCAAGCACAGCATCACTGAAATTACTAAGAAAATAACAAGGGGGGTTAGACCGTATAACATTGGATAAAGACAGCGTAGAGTAGTAATTTAGTACACAATAAAGCATTTTGCAACATTTTTAGCACTGTCCTAAGTTATCCAATGTGGATTATATTTATACAGTCCACACTGTATTAAGTTATCCAAAGGGGGAGGTGGATCTTATTCGAAAGAAATTAAATAAATTATTTAAGATAAATTGATGATGATAGTGGGAGGAGACAATTCTTCCTCATCATAGACGAGGCTGGCCACCTTCCTAGAGGCCACAAGCCCCTCTATTGTGAGCAAGGCCTTTGCTATTTTTTAAAATATAAGTTCATAAATGCTAACTCAACAATTATTTCAGCTATTTAAAAGTAAATAAAGGAGTGATGGTTGAAGTCACAAATTTTAAAATAAAATTTTAAATTTGTTGAGAAAGTTGAAATTATTCAGGGCTGATTGTGTGGAGATGTAGTATTTGGCTGTCGATAACTTTATTTCTATTTTTGGTTTAGCCTATTTTTTACTAGAGCGGATTTTAAGGGATTACATTTGTAAAGACTCTAATTGTATTAGCAATTAGGATCTGAGTGTAATAGTGAATATTATTTTTGTAACCTTAATAGGTCTATTATCTATATAAGGTTGTATTCTTTATTCATTTGAATTAATCAATTGGAAAAAATTTCATTTTTCCTCAAAATTGATATAGCCTAACCCTTTATTATTTTCAATTAAATATTTTTAAAAAATTACAACTAAATTATTAAAAATAAATAAATAAATAAAAAATTATGAATTATGCTTTATATATTATAATCAAGTAATTTGATCCCTTTATCTTGACCTACTTTAATCCAGTGAGTAACGTACCAGTTTGATCTTCTGCGGCCAATTTGAAAAGCAATGCTGCCTGAAGCAGAAATTTTAGAACCAAGAGAAAAAAAAAAATTTTGACAAAAATGTTTATCAACATAAATTTAATAAGTCAACAGATAAAAGCATTACTCTTATAACTTGGGCATGGGCCCTGATCATTCTTCTTCTTTTCTTTCTCTTCACTTCCTTTTTTAAGTCCAAAGTATATCAAAATCGGCAGGATGCATTTAGCACAAGTGCTGCTTGCTGTAAAGAATACAAAACTTCCGTAGTCAAAACTCAAGGGAAAAAAACCACTTGTTTTTCCACATTAATATTTTAAAAACTAGAAAGTCGAAACAAATATGCTTTGGATGCCTCAAATCTTGTGTAAGCTTCATAAGTAAAGAAGATCTTTTGAAGACACAATAACCAACAGGCAAAAAGCTAATGAAACCTAAAGTAACATAGTAATTAAGGTAATGATATATCCCTTTCAAAAGTTAAGAGTTGGAGAGTTTCACAATTGACAATCAGACGTATAAACATGCCAGTATCAAATCATTGGAAGAAAAATTGGTAAACACCCATTCTTCTAAAGCAGAAAAAGAACCCCAGCATCCAAATAAACTGGATAAAATATGATTGGTAAATGGAACTATATTATCACAAGCATATGATTTTTTATTTTATTTTAAGTAAAATGAAGTGGGTGAACAGTTGGAACTGGGTATCAGCAGCAATAAACACATATCCACCAGTACTAATGTTCTCGATGCTTCACAGTCAAATATGGCCAGACAACAATCCTCTACAACAGAACATGGCTTGAAGAAGATAAGAGCTAATTAGTGAGTCCATTATAATAACACAGAACGTATGGTTATCGGAGAAGCTTTCATAAATTGTTCAAAATGTAATTTCAAATATGAAGATTTTCTAATAAGTCCTTTCAATGTTATATATTTTTACAAAATGAAGTTAAAAATTTTGTTCTTGGCAGAACAGTGATCTGAATCCAGTCCCTTGCCTTTCAAACCAGACTAAAAGGGCAGAAACATTACTCATTTTCAAAATGCAGTACAAACGTTACTCATTTTCCAAGAGTCTCAAAATATTAGACATCCCAAAGTCTCCTCCATATGGAACCAGAATAATAAAATATTCAAGCAACTGCAGCTAAACATAACTGGAAATTTTATATAGCAAACACTGCCTTAAAAGATAACATTCCTATTTATGAGGCAACAAAGTAGCTGAATATTTATTTACCTTAGCTATGCAGAGTTGAAACATACGAAAATCCCACAATGTCCATTCCAGCAGCAAATGTGAAACACATCAAGTACCAGTTGAATAGTTCATCAGTTTTCTCTGTAAATATAACTCCACCTTGTCATTCTCTCTCACCCAGTCTCTGCTTCTATAAATCCAATATGTTCCATTTACAATTAAAAACAGCAATCCAATTTCACGAAAACCCTAAACCCAAAATCCCAAAAGAACTTATCATCGTCTTTAATTGCTAACACATTACTAGTTCGACATGTGATAATTAGTTGAACATCAATTTACACGGAGTATCACATGTGATAATTGTTGAGATTAAAACAAAATCAACTTGCAAACCAAGACACATGGTTTGTAACTATAGCATTTTATAATACAGAAATTAAAAGAAATGAAGTGAAATAAATTATTACCCTCCATCTTCGAAGAGTGTCGAGATTGACATGTTTGGTATGCGCAACGTCATTATCGTGCTTAGATGGCCTGGCCTCCTCATCCGTTTGCAATTGCAGCAAATCCACTGCCGGAAGAAGTAATCATTTCACAAAAGCTTTTCAATGAATCGACCAATTTCAATCTCTGTTATGTCTGCACAAAACCAGTTAGTTTGGATTCAAAACCGAAAACAAATAGTGATTTGGAAAAACATATTACCGAATCGGGGAAATGAAGAAATGACGATGAATTTTCGGGTTTGTTGAGAGACAGTCGATGGTGAGCAGTGTGCAGCAAGAAGACAGCCAAAAGATGATTTTCAATTGCATGTTGGAATGTAATCAGCCGAATACTGTAATATTTTTTATTTTTTTTATTTTTTTTATTTTTTTTGAGGAAACCGAAGAACAAGAAGGGCTGACATCCAGCCAAAAAAAACTCCCGCGCAGAGGAGAAAGCTAGGTTATGTGCCAACACATTTCCGCATAATTCTGTAGTTGAAAAACAAAAAAGTCAAAAAAAAACATCTTTATAGGAGTATAGGACCCAGGAAGTTTCCGAGAAACTTCTCTCGCCAATGGTATCTTAGGTTATTGCCCTCATTCTTTAACTTAATTACATTTTTATGGAAGAGTTAATTTTTTACATTAGCTTTAAATTTATGGAAATGATATCATTATATTTTTCTTATTTATGTCCAGTTTGGTATTACTTTTGAGAAATTAAAATCAGTTTATTTCATAATTTTAATATAAAATTATGTTTGATAAAACTTTCAAAAGTGATTAATTGATAATCTGATAAGTTTTGACAATGATTTTGAGAAGTAGGTGGAGGGTTACTTTTTGAAAGTGATTATGGAATAATCTATTTTAGTATTTAATGAATCTTTTAAAATATCATTATTATCCTTATGAAATTAAATTAAAAACATTTATATTCCTAATTTCATCTTAAAATTAAAGATTCTAGTTAAATACTAATTTGATTTATAAAATCCTTTAAAAATATTTTTATTATTCTTATGATTTTTTTTTCTAATTTAAATATTCTACTTAAATATTGATTTAATATATATAATTTGAGGAAAAAAAAATAAGGTTCTAAAATCATGTCTATTTTAGTCATTATAACTAATTTCAGCACTTTTGAAATAAAATTACCAAACATATGTATACTGCTTTTGAGCTATACAGTAGTTTTAATATATATAATTAAACAAACATCTGTTGATTAACTTCGTAGCTGATTATTTCTTCAGCACAGTTAACAGTGATTATTATAAAAGTTACAGTAATATCAAACTGGCCCTTAGATTCATACTTTTTAATTAGGAAATTTTTATTAAGGTTTGCTTAAAAAAAAAAAACTGTGTACTAGCGCCAATGTGGTTTGGATAGAAAATTACGTTTCAATCTAACAATGTACTGTTAAAAAAAATAAAAATAAATAAAAAAGTTATACTTGATTTAGTTCAAAAGAAATTGATGTCCACCAATTATTATACATTCTAAAATATTTTTATCACTTGTAACATTATCCTTATTCAATAAATAAAAAATGAGGGTTTGTTGTTAAGGCACCTTGTACGTAAGACTATACGAGGTGGTACCTTACAAAGTAATCGATTTGGCCAATTGGATCTTAATCACTGTGTATATGATTTGAATATCAGCCCTACTAACGTTATGAAATATCTACCTTCATAGTAACGAAAATAAATCTCTCCGAACATATTGGTAAGTTTATATTATAAAATTTGAATATATACCGCACACAGATGTAAAGGGAAGTTAAGTATGCACGTTGCATCACCGAGTCAAGGTTATTGATATATAATTTTATTTTTATTTTTTATTTTTTGTGAGAATTGATATATAAGTTGGATAAGAAATTAAGAAGTATGATATCTTTTTATCTTTAAATTGAAGTCATGTAAATTACTTGAAAGAAACTATATAGTGTAAATATAGATTATCACAATCATAAATGAGATGATGCTGTAATGTATTTGAATGTGACATATCATGCCCATTTAATTTTATGGTTAATGATGTTTCTCTAATGTGCTCTCATGATTTTACTGTTTACATATTAAAGATTCTTAAAATTTCAAGTTTTTTTTTTTTTAATTTGACACCGTTGTGGAGGATGTAAATCTCACTCAAGGGAATGGATCTCCTTAATAAGCAAATATGAATTTATATTTACAATATCATACTTTGAACTCCGGTGATGAACCTCCATTTTGAAGTACCTATCCACTGAGATTTTGAGGTTCAACAATTTGAAGTATCTTATTATGAGACAATCTAGATTAGGTGACTTAAATTGACTTGGGTTGACTTAAATTGGGTGAAGACAATATGACTTTTAATTTGATTAGGTGGATTCATTTCCAGCTTGCTTTGTGGAATTGTGGGACATAAATGGCAATATCTGATAGCTAGTCACGTTATATTATTCGTTTTTTTTTTTTTTTTTTTTTCTAAATTAAAATCAATTTTCAACATTAAAGCTTATCATATTATGAGTTGTACATATATACTTTGATACAAAGCAAAGCACTCTCCATCGTGGTTGGATGAAAATAACACTCATTCATTTTGTTAATGATTGGGATTCAAATCGCTACAATTGTAAGCAGTATATTTATATATAATAAAAAAAATTCCAAGTATGTTAAAAAAATAATAATTCATTCAAGAGTAAGTAATAATGCACATGCACACCAAGAAAATACTTTCTATGGTTTTTAATAGATAAAAAAGACTTTGTTTCTACGTGTCATGGAGTTTACTTCATAAACAATCAAATTAAAAATTGGTCTCAGATGATTCTATTTAAAACACGATTTATTTATTTTTAAAAAGTATAATACTTAATTAATAACAAATCAATACATACATATTTTCAAATTAATAAAATCTATATTATTTTACTAAGTAAAAAATTAATATATAAACTTTAAAAAATACATATATATATATATATAAATCACACGAATGTATAATTATCAAAGATTGAGCAACTTGTAACTTTATCATGGTTTTTTACAATTTAATTTTATTGTTTTTATTAATTATTTTCATAAACTTTATTCTATAGTTAATTTTGATCAGTTAAATTATATTTTGTGTTTTGCTCTCGAGTTTACTTCAAATATAATAATTTGTTTTATAAAAAATTACTATCGAATATACAAAAATGGTGCGAGGGGTCAGGGCCACATCCCCCTCCCTGTAAAATTTTGACCCCAACCTAACCTTCAATTATTGGGGTTGGGGAGAGGTTGTAGTAGCGGGTTTTGAGAGAGAATAATTTAGTTGGGGTTGGGAATTCTTATCCCCACGGACCCCACCCAGAATATGCCTCATTGCCATTGTTAGTGCATCTCCCACCATACTTTAAAATAGAGTATGGACTCTAAAATAGAGTATCATGTGCTTTTATCGTGCTCTAAAATTTTGATTTCAATAAAAAAAATAAAAAATAAAAAAATTAGAGTTTCAAAGATTGGTACTCTAAATTAAGAGTACCAAATATAAAACTCTAAACTTACTTTTAATATTTATGTTTCATTTTTACCCTCGTAAGTTATGTCTATAGTTATAAATAAATATTTGACATTTATATCATTTTTACCTTTTTAATTCAATTCATTTAATATATAATAAGTTTACATTTATAAATTTTATTATCATGCAAATTATACCATTAAAAATGTCTCATTTAGATTTTTAAAATGAGAATAATATTGGATATTTATTAATAATTTTTTTATTTAATAATTTTTCATTTATCAATATTTATTTATTCTTACTATACTTTATATTATTTGCATATTAATGATTACAAGTTAGCAATAAAATAAAGACTGAAACATATTGACATTGAAACTTCCAAATCAAAATTACAATAACATAAATATATTGAAATAAGGATAGCAAAAAGAAAAAGAAAAAAAAAAAAAAAAAACTTAAATAATAGCAACATAACATAAGATAACTACATAATGCTTAAAAACATAATATTTCAAAAGGTCAGCCAAATGACTTCATATCCACCTGAAAATGATCCACCTTTTATTTAAGAATTTTGTAAGCAAGATTAAGTGAGAAAATTAGTCAAAAATTTAAGTGATAAAATTAAATTAAAAAATTATAACAAATTCATGCATTAGTAAGAACGTTATATTTTTACAAAAAGATTGTTTAAAAAATCAATTTTAAAAGGTTGTTAAAATAAAATATTTTTAAATTTAATTAAAAAATTATATAAAAAAATATTGAAGAAAGTAAAATAATAATAATGAAAACATAAGTTATCTGAAGATAAAAATGGAAATAGAGATAAAGATAGGGATATGTAATGTGGTGGGAGTGAAAAAATTTTAGAGATGAAATTTGGAAGTAATATTTCTTTTGAGAGTCTATTTTAGAGGCAGAGATAAGTATGATATTAGTGGGATATGCTTTTACTCTCAGTGTTGTGTGGAGATAGATTCTTGACCTTATTGGAGAAGATTATTAACCTTATGGGAAACAATGATTCATATGATTTTTTTTCTTTTTCTTTTTATATAAAAAAATGCTAAAATTTTCCTAAAAAATTATACTTATATATATATATATATCGAGTGAGAGATCCTTTATTTTAATATAAAGTAATGACCGTCTTGAAATTCATTAATTTTGATGATAAGTTCCATTAAATCTACTTGGAAACAAAATTTCAACTTTTTTTCAAGCATTACAACTATTATTCATTTTTTTATATTATTATTATTAAAGAAAACAATGCTTTCTTATTATTCATTTAAGGAAGTTCCCTACTAATGATTTGATACTAAAATATATCATAAAAACTCTTTATATTTTTTTTAAAAGGGGAAATATCATTTTTTTAATCAAAAAATTAAAAGGGTTTCTATTTTTACCCATAATTAGTATTTTCATTGTCTTTATTAAACTTTTCCACTGAAAAGACAAGCTTACCCCTACCTTTTCAATTTATTTTTATTTTTTAAAACTATTTTTCTTTATTTATTTTTTAATGATTGGAGGTCCGCGGACCTCCAATCTAAGAAAAAATGGAGAAGAAGAAGAAGAAGAAGAAGTCAGGCCTCCAATCTAAAAAGAAGAAGAAGAAGAAATTATAGAGCTGGAAATAAAAAATTTCCATGGTGCGTTTAAATGATTTGGACAGGTGCGTTTAATTGATGTGGACTAGTGTGTTTAGAAGACTGATGTGTTTAATTGAAGAAAGCTGGTGTGTTTAATTGAAGACTGATGTGTTTAATTTTTCATTAATGCTAGACAATCCAACAATTTAGCCAAAATTTCAACCAAATGATGTGGCAATTGGTTTTTTTCATTAACCACATCATATTACGTTGTGTGTAGTGATTACAACTTACTTGCCACATCATTTGGATTGAAATTTGAGTTAATTATTTGGGTTATATAGCATTAATCTTGAATTTTTTCAAATATAATTTTTTTCTTCTTCATTTTTTTTTTTTTTAGACTGGAGGTCCAACCTCCAATAAAAAAAATTAAAATGTTTTTTTTAATGTATTTTTATTTTAGAAATCATTAAAGGTATTTTGTCTCTTCAGTTGAAAGTTTGGTAAAAACAATCAAAACATTAATGTTGAATAAAAATAAAAACTCCATTAATTATATAGTTAGTTCAATTTTAACCTTTAAAAAAAAATTAAAAAACAAAAATCCTAGATTGTCTTTTCAATTTCTTTTAAGGATATATTGCTAACTATGAAGAATAAATCAAAATCACAAGACATATTGGTTGTAAAATAATAATAATTTTAAATTATTATTTTTTTTTTTTATTTGAAGAACAATATGCATTGTTTTCTCTATAACATCAGTATTTTTTTTTTCCTTTCAAACAAGCTTTCCATTGATTTTATTATTATTATTATTATTATTATTATTATTATTTTTTGAAGGAAAGGCACCTGAAAACCTGGAAAACCAGATCCAGGGCAAGGATACAACCATAACTGGGACTCCACAAATAAAACTATTTGAGCACAAGCCCAGAACAGAGTCCCACAACGAGAGAAAAATGCCCACAGAAGTGGGATTACAACTACAACAGTAAACTAAACTAAACAAACTAAACTAAACAAACTAGAACCACAAACAAACGAGCTGAAACCGATCCGGAGGAGAGACTATGCCCTGGAGAAGACCCACCAGGATGCCGCCGACCAAGCAGAGACGTCGGAAATGCCTGATCGAAACCCCAATCCACCATACCATCAAACCTCCACCCATTCCGATACCCGTCGCCGCAAATCATAAATCCTACTAAGCCAAACACCAAGATCAGTAAAGGAGGACGCCGAAGCTGCCGACGGTGTCCCGACGGAGAGGACGGGGTCGGACGAGCATCAAGACCACCGATCGATTGCTCACGCTGAATCACACCAGATCTGGTCAGAACCAAGAGGAACGGCCGATCTAACAGCTGCCGTCCGGAGACGCGAGAGAGAAAACCATCCGACGGACAGGGCCGTCATAGCAGCCGCCGGTGCCCCCCTACTGATCGGGAAAGCCATCAAACCAAACCCTAACTCACAAAAACAACCATAAATCTCAGTCACAAAACTCCTAAATCCCCAATCCAATAACCCACTGCTGCCACCAACCAAAACCCAAAACAAAACACCACCCCCACCATCAGCCGCCAACAGACTCAAACCCAACCCCCCGACGATCTATAACCGTAGAGGAGATCGGCCTCCAATCCTAATCAGCGCCATCAAAACAAGCAGAGGTGGGAGAGAGAAAGAGAGAAATAGGAGATAAGAGCGAGAGAAACTGGTGAAGAGAGCATCGATCTCCTCCCATCGGAGGAGATCGGCTCACAAAAGAGCTGTGTAGATGATGAAGAAATCAGAAGACTGTTCTGGGTCAAGAGAGAGAAAAAAATCTCCTCCTTATTGAAGCATTCAATTAATTTCGAAATACATATATCATTTTATTATTATTATTAAGTATAGTTGTTCTTCTATTTTATCAAACACATTTATACTTTAACATTGTTGACGGTGATTTTTGGTAGTCACCAAGTCAATGATTTACTTTTGAATTTGTTGTAACTTATGAACTTGGATGATTAAGAACAAAAGAAATAACAAGCAATTACGTGGTAAAACTCCAAGGGTTGGAGAAACATCCACGGTTTGTTGCCTAAACAACGAAGCCAAATTTACTATGAAGAAGGATTACAAGAATGCTGTGCTACAATCTCTCAAGCTATTTTTCTCGTGTCCCCCCTTTTTTACGTAAAGAAGGGGTATTTATACATGTTTAATTAGGGTTTGGTATGTGGTGCCCTAGTTGTGTGTTCTAAACCTAAACGGATTCGGATTCTCTTTCTTTCGTATATTTCCTGATTTGGTTGAATCCAAGTCTGATTCTGATTCCTCCTCCTTTATTTACGGAAAATCTATCTGCTTCCTTATTTGAATTCTGCAGTCACTGTTGCTTATCATGGAGTTGCTTGTTGCTGATCGAGCCCAGAGTTTTGAATATAGACGCTGATGACTATCTGTTTTCATTGATTCCCGACTACACCGAGCATTTGCCCGAGTAAGATTTATTGCCCGAGCAACTCGTCTTTGCTGGTGGTCGGGAAGCTTCCTCTTTTCCCGAGCAGGTTTTCATGGGGGAATTCTTGCTCCGTTAGTTGACTTTCCTTTGACCTTGCTTACGTGGCTTTATATAGTGATGACGTGTCTACCACGACTATTTTTACCTATAACAAACATCAATTGGGTATGACACAAACATTGCATTCTTACAATCCTTACTGTTAACCGCCTTTTTTGGCAGGGGTCCAAGGAAGAATTTTCCAATCCTTGCCAAGTAGAGGGATGCCGCAAGGAGCATCTAGCTACCTTTGAAAGGAACCAAGATCAATACACCTATCTATTTATCGTGGTCTAAATAGTCAAGTAGAGGGACCCCGCTGAACCTTGATACCCCGCAGCACCCCACGGATCCCGCAGTACCCCGCTGGACCCCGTAGGACCCCGCGGACCCCGTAGGATCCCGCAGCACCCCGCAGATCCCGCAGTACCCCGCGGACCCCGTTGGACCCCGCAGGACCCCGCAGTACCCCACGGACCCCGCAGGACCCCGCGGTACCCCGTGGTACCCCGCAGGACCCCGCAGTACCCCATACCCTGTGGCTGGTCCTCCAAACTCCTCCCGACCACTTAGCATAAAAGACATCAATAAATGAGGTCGTAAATACCAAGGAAGAGCTAGACCACACCAAGAGTTTAAGTAAAACAAGGAAATTGCCTTGTTTCCCGCCATTCAAGAGTCCTATATTAAAGTGGAGTCAACTCTTTCAGTTCTAAAAGGAATCACTTGATTATGGGGAATCAATCCCACGATCTTCTCGCCTATCAACGTGGAACGCCCCGTAAATTGCTAGGTCATTGGATTAAATTTAGGGGAGTGAACAATAAGAAAGAAGACCTATATATACATGACATGAGATTCGAGGACGGGGGTCCTCCTTTTTCCCAAAAAGACATGCAGTTTCTTCCCCAACAAAGAAGGCTTCCTTCTCCTCTTGTTTTCTATTGATTAGAGAAAAGGGCATATGCCCACCTATTATTGTAAGCTCTCCGAAGCACTTACGTTGTGTGATTCTCATACTTGTGTAAGCTCCACGGAGCACGCCTTATTGATAAATATATAAATGATCTCTCTCTACCGGATACTACCTAGGGGTTTTTCAGCATATGATCATGCGTGATGCTTTTTCCCCTAGGCCAGTCCATCTTATGTCAAAAAGACTTGTCATTCTCTCCCTCGTATCTATTTTATTACACATGTATGTAAGTTTATCATTGAAGAGCTCCTATCCCATATCCTACTTGCTTGCTTGCTATCCGGGTCGGGGAATCACAATGGAGATCTAGAAAAAAGTACGGGATGCGGGATTCGGGATACGGGGTATGAGGGATGGGATACGGGGTACCAAGTACTGAGTATGGGGTACGGGGTTCATAAAGAGGGATCACAGCCCTTACTCCAACATGGGAACCCCAAGCGCCATATCTTCTCCAATGCGTGTAGTCCCGATGGGCGGGGTGATTTTTCTCCTACTTATTACACCTCACTCCAGAATTTTTACTCGTACAAACCATGGTACCTAGAGGTACCTACCCCGCTGCAGCCTGCCAGGTAGCAGTTTGAGGATGTTAATTGAAATTCCTCACCCAGAGCGAATTTATGGTTAACATTTTGGGGTCGTCTATGGGAAGTTCACTAGACCAACGTGGCTTCCTTGTCTCTACATGAGCGTATGTTTCTTTATCTCTTACTTATTAAAACTACACATGATTTAACGCATCCCCTTGCTATGTTCATTGTATGCCTACTCCTCGATGTCATGATGCCATGAAACTTTATTTCACCCTGATAGTTCCTTTATTACTTGTATGATTTGATAAAAAATTTGCATGAATCATGTGGACTAAATCAACGCCTATTATAATCGGTTTATATTTTGTTTTATATATGTTGCTGCTTAAATACGTTGAACATGCGGAGTGCATCTTGATGTAGCTCCATGAGATCTAACTAATCTATTGCCATGCAAGCTTAACCTTCTACTATCGAGATGATAGAGTCATTATTCTTTGCATATTATTCATGCGGTTTACCCTTTCTCCATGTTTGTATATACTACATGTGCACCACGAGTGGTGTTCACTTGTCATTTAACAACTTTTGTTTGATGTGGAGCAAATATAATGTGTGGGACTCCTAGTGGAGCCGGCCTACGATGCTGCCCTTACGAAACGAACCTGCTTATATACTTGTGGAGCTCCATTATAGCAGCTTCGTTACTGGTAGATCTCCTATCCAACAGATTTACCAGACTAGCACTTCTACATATGGATCCCCTCATGACACCGGATCCACTCTTCCGAAGCTCCTAGTTCTCAGCTATTCAAGTCCTAGAAGATAATTGGAAGCAATTTGGAAGATTTTCGATCAAGCCTGAGAAAACAGCATCTGCTGATGGGTCAACTTCAAGAATTAAACTGTATCATCTTAGAAGGAACTGGCTTTTGTGCCCTATTTGTTCGAAAGGTACGGAAGTTAGCTTTCCGTAGAATTTTACGGTTTGTGATTTCGAGTTTTCTTGAAGGAGTTATGATCGTTTTACTACCCAAAGGTCAGCCATAATTTCTATGCGGGCAGCATCTGCTGATGGGTCAACTTCAAGAATTAAACTGTATCTTCTCAGAAGGAACTGGATTTCTTGCCCTATATGGTTCGAAAGGTACAGAAGTTAGCTTTCCATAGAATTTTGCGGTTTGTGATTTCAAGTTTTCTTGAAGGAGTTATGACCGTTTTACTACCCAAAGGTCAGCCAGAATTTCTATGCGGGCAGCATCTGCTGATGGGTCAACTTCAAGAATTAAACTGTATCTTCTCAGAAGGAACTGGATTTCTTGCCCTATATGGTTCGAAAGGTACAGAAGTTAGATTTCCGTAGAATTTTGCGGTTTGTGATTTCGAGTTTTCTTGAAGGAGTTATGACCGTTTTACTACCCGAAGGTCAGCCAAGAAATTCTACGCGGGATTTTGGAAACAAAGCATTGCGGGCTGCCTATTTGGGAATGAAGGGCCCTTCAACGCCCCAGTGAGCCTCCTAGGTTCCGGTTCGTCCGAGTGGAGTCCAGAGCCTCATTTCAGCCACTGGGTACTTCTTGATGCCCTAGCAAGCTTCTGGACCAGCATCATGTAGGAGACTCCTCACTTTTGTACCGGGCCCTTCAACGCCCCAGTGAGCCTCCTAGGTTCCGGTTCGTCCGAGTGGAGTCCAGAGCCTCATTTCAGCCGCTGGGTACTTCTTGATGCCCTAGCAAGCCTCTGGACCAGCATCATGTAGGAGGCTCCTCACTTTTGTACCGGGCCCTTCAACGCCCAAGTGAGCCTCCTAGGTTCCGGTTCGTCCAAGTAGAGTTCAGAGTTTCATTTCAATTGCTGGGGACTTCTAGGATCCCAAACATGCCTCTGGACCGCCACCATCAAAGGAAGACTAACAGTTCCTGATTCCTTACACCGGGCCACTCAACGCCCTAGTAAACAACCGAGGTCTCAGTTTGTTACAAAGGAATCTCAAGCCCCATTATGATTGTTGGAAACTCTTGCCTACCCTGAGCAGGCCCCCTCTAAACTAGCTGCGGTACTTGGGGACTGAAAGCTTACTATTCTCTCTCACAAACCCAAGGGAGGTATGATGACCCCTGTATTCAAAAATCTGATTGGGTCGCCAATCTATGATAAAAGCGCCTGAACACCGGGATTTCTTGTTTAGAAATACTTGATGCCCTAGATCGGGTTAACCCCTCTAGGAGAATCTCCATTACCGAGTCAAGACCAGGAGGGTTATATAGCACTCTTGATGCCCTGGACCGGGTTATACCCCTCCAGGAGGATCGCCATTTCAAGACCAGGAGGGTTATACAGCACTCCTGATGCCTTGGACTGGGTTAACCCCTCCAGGAGGATCTCCATTACTGAATCCCCTCGAGACCAGGAAATAGCCTTTTGGCGCTCCTGCTGCCTTGGTCGGGGAATACCCTCCTCCAAGAAGCCTGATGCTAAAGTGGCCTTAGTTGCCTACCAGGACAGATTTTCGCCATTTCAAGACCAGGAGGGTTATATAACACTCTTGATGCCCTGGACCGGGTTAACCCCTCCAGGAGGATCTCCATTACTGAATCGCCTCGAGACCAGGAAATAGCCTAAAGGCGCTCCTGCTGCCTTGGTCGGGGAATACCCTCCTCCGAGAAGCCTGGTGCTAAAGTGGCCTTAGTTGCCTACCAGGACAGACTACAGTAAGAATCGGGCTGCCTTAGGGTACTTGGTTCCTTACTTCGCCTCGAGACCAGGAAATAGCCTCAGGGCGCTCCTGCTGCCTTGGTCGGGGAATACCCTCCTCCGAGAAGCCTGGTGCTAAAGTGACCTTAGTTGCCTACCAGGACAGACTTTCGCCATTTCAAGACCAGGAGGGTTATATAACACTCCTGATGCCCTGGACCGGGTTAACCCCTCCAGGAGGATCTCCATTACTGAATCGCCTCGAGACCAGGAAATAGCCTAAAGGCGCTCCTACTGCCTTGGTCGGGGAATACCCTCCTCCGAGAAGCCTGGTGCTAAAGTGGCCTTAGTTGCCTACCAGGACAGATTACAGTAAGAATCGGGCTGCCTCAGGGTACCTGGTTCATTACTTCGCCTCGAGACCAGAAAATAGCCTCAGGGCACTCCTGCTGCCTTGGTCGGGGAATACCCTCCTCCGAGAAGCCTGGTGCTAAAGTGGTCTTAGTTGCCTACCAGGACAGACTACAGTAAGAATCGGGCTGCCTCAGGGTACCTGGTTCCTTACTTCGCCTCGAGACCAGGAAATAGCCTCAGGGCGCTCCTGCTGCCTTGGTTGGGGAATACCCTCCTCCAAGAAGCCTGGTGCTAAAGTGGCCTTAGTTGCCTACCAGGACAGACTTTCGCCATTTCAAGACCAAGAGGGTTATATAGCACTCCTGATGCCCTGGACCTGGTTAACCCCTCCAGGAGGATCTCCATTACTGAATCGCCTCGAGACCAGGAAATAGCCTTATGGCGCTCCGCTGCCTTGGTCGGGGAATACCCTCCTCCAAGAAGCCTGGTGCTAAAGTGGCCTTAGTAGCCTACCAAGACAGACTTACAGTAGGATCGGGATGAGTAAAGTAATGGCTACCAACAAAGAAGGATGAGTAAAATTCTTCAAGTATTACATATCCTGACTCCAACCCCAACTGCGTACCGGTGTTCAAGTCAAGGGGGACTTCTGTTAACCGCCTTTTTTGGCAGGGGTCCAAGGAAGAATTTTCCAATCCTTGCCAAGTAGAGGGATGCCGCAAGGAGCATCTAGCTACCTTTGAAAGGAACCAAGATCAATACACCTATCTATTTATCGTGGTCTAAATAGCCAAGTAGAGGGACCCCGCTGAACCCCGATACCCCGCAGCACCCCACGGATCCCGCAGTACCCCGCTGAACCCCGATACCCCTCAGCACCCCACGGATCCCGCAGTACCCCGCTGGACCCCGCAGGACCCCGCGGACCCCGTAGGATCCCGCAGCACCCCGCAGATCCCGCAGTACCCCACGGACCCCGCTGGACCCCGCAGGACCCTGCAGTACCCCACGGACCCCGCGGTACCCCGTGGTACCCCGCAGGACCCCGCAGTACCCCGCGGTACCCCAGTACCCCACGGTACCCCGCAGTACCCCATACCCTGTGGCTGGTCCTCCAAACTCCTCACGACCACCTAGCATAGAAGACATCAATAAATGAGGTCGTAAATACCAAGGAAGAGCTAGACCACACTAAGAGTTTAAGTAAAACAAGGAAATTGCCTTGTTTCCCGCCATTCAAGAGTCCTATATTAAAGTGGAGTCAACTCTTTCAGTTCTAAAAGGAATCACTTGATTATGGAGAATCAATCCCACGATCTTCTCGCCTATCAACGTGGAACGCCCCGTAAATTGCTAGGTCATTGGATTAAATTTAGGGGAGTGAACAACAAGAAAGAAGACCTATATATACATGACATGAGATTCGAGGACGGGGGTCCTCCTTTTTCCCAAAAAGACATGCAGTTTCTTCCCCAACAAAGAAGGCTTCCTTCTCCTCTTGTTTTCTATTGATTAGAGAAAAGGGCATATGCCCACCTATTATTGTAAGCTCTCCGAAGCACTTATGTTGTGTGATTCTCATACTTGTGTAAGCTCCACGGAGCACGCCTTATTGATAAATATATAAATGATCTCTCTCTACCGGATACTACCTAAGGGTTTTTCAGCATATGATCATGCGTGATGCTTTTTCCCCCTAGGCCAGTCCATCTTCTGTCAAAAAGACTTGTCATTCTCTCCCTCGTATCTATTTTATTACACATGTATGTAGGTTTATCATTGAAGAGCTCCTATCCCATATCCTACTTGCTTGCTTGCTATCCGGGTCGGGGAATCATAATGGAGATCTAGAAAAAAGTACGGGATGCGGGATTCGGGATACGAGGTATGAGGGACAGGATACGGGGTACCAAGTACTGAGTATGGGGTACGGGGTTCATAAAGAGGGATCACAGCCCTTACTCCAACATGGGAACCCCAAGCGCCATATCTTCTCCAATGCGTGTAGTCCCGATGGGCGGGGTGATTTTTCTCCTACTTATTACACCTCACTCCAGAATTTTTACTCGTACAAACCATGGTACCTAGAGGTACCTACCCCGCTGCAGCCTGCCAGGTAGCAGTTTGAGGGTGTTAATTGAAATTCCTCACCCAGAGCGAATTTATGGTTAACACTTACAAATAAAAAGTGGATCTCCAACCCAATAAAAAAAAAAAAAAGTTGTGGACAGAAAACAGTCAATAATAAATGGAGAAAGCTATTTCCTACTTGACATGATGAGAGAAAAAGAGAGAGAAAAATGGAGTCTCATTTTGATGAAGGAAAACAGATAAGAGAAAAAAAAAATGAAAGAAGTAAAGATAATAACAAAATTTTAAATAATTATAAAGTTCATTAAATAACATAATAATAGGTATGTGATGTGTACAAAAATACAATATATTATAATATATATAAATATATATATTTTTTTGACATTAAGTGGGGTTTACTTTTATTTTATTTTATTTTTTTATTTTTTTTATTGATATAATTACGAAATAGGTGCACATACCGTTTTTAAGAGGCGTCATTATCACTACAATTTCATATATAAGTGAGCTCATGTTTTGAGCTTTTGTTCTATATATTTAATTTTAACTCATTGGCCCGCAGGTTTGTGGGCTTAAGTTAGCTGAAACTTTTAGAGTGACAATATTTGCACCCCTTAAAAACTGTATATACACCCAAAATTAATATGTTTTTAAAAATTCAATAATACCCTTGAATAAAATTACTAAGAGGACTAATTATTTGTTAGTACACCCATCAATAATTATTAATTATTTTCCTATTTTAATCTTTTGTATTTTTTTTCCTATTAAAGGTTTGATATTGATATATATCATAAAAACTCTTTCCATTTTAATAAACCCTAGATTCTCTTTTAAATATATTTTCAATCTCTTTTAAGGAAATACAAATTGATTGTTAAGTATTGAAAATGAATCAAAATCATGAAACAAATTTGGTTGTGAAAAAGTAAAGTTTTAAATTAATTTTTATTAGAAGAACAAAATCAATATGTATATAAAAAGACTTTTTTTTTTTTTTTTGAAAGATGGAATTCATTGATAGAAAAGTCACCTACAAAAAGGGCTATCGCCCAACACCAGACTCTCCACATTAATCGGACAGTCTTCTAACCAGACAGACTCACCAACATAATCCAAACCTAACTTAGCCAGACCATGAGCAACCTTATTGGCCTCACGAGGAACAAAAAGAACAGAAGCAAAAGGAAAAGAAGCTAAAACAATTTTAATGTCATGAATGATCACCCCAATCTCTGAACTGGGAACCTGATTCGAGGTAAGCAGGTCAACAACCACTTTAGCATCAGACTCTAAGCAGGCAGGAACGAGCCCCGTCTCCAAAGCAAGCTTCAGACCACGGAGAATCGCCCAAGCTTTGGCGATCTGAGGGCTCAAACACATACCAAGATGAAGACACAGAGAAGCCATAACCAGACCCTGGCAATCACGAATAACCACTCCCACACCTGAAGAAGACGAGCTGCTACTAAAGGCAGCGTCCGTATTGATTTTAAACAAACCTTCCGAGGGAGCAGTCCACCTAGGAGGCAACTGCTGAAGGCCTGGGTTGATATTTCTCAGCAACTTCGCGCCATGAAAACCCTCCAAGAAATTAGAAGCCCACTTCAAGATATCCCCAGCCGAGAACAGAACAGAAGAATGGACCAATTGATTACGTCTAAACCAAATACGCCACCAGACTACACAGAGAAATTCAAACTCTTTCCTACCAACACGATCCTTACAAGACAACACGAAATCCAAAAAAGGAGACGAGTCCAAGACCTGACCACTACCAGAGAGCACCGAATCAGAACGAACGATCTTCAAGCCAGGGCAACGCCAAAGGGCATGAACGACCGTCTCCACACCCTTATTGCAAATTGGACAGACCAAATCTAACTTCAAACCACGAGCAGCCAGGACAGTCTTCGCTGGAAGCCAATCATTACAGGCTTTCCACAAGAAATTCTTAATTTTAGAGGGAAGATCAAGTTTCCAGAAATATTTCCACCAAGAAACCGAGGAACTCAGACCAGAACCGCTAGGATTAGAGAAAGAAGAATGGGCAAGCCAATACCCACTTTTAACCGAAAAGACACCCAGGTTATCATAGTGCCATAACAGGCTATCAGGAATATCAGAACAACTCAAAGGAATACCAAGAATAATATCAGCCTCCTCCTTATAAAAACACTGCCGAATAAGGGACTCGTTCCAAGAACCAGAGGTCGTCATCAGCAAATCCACAGTAGCTCATTCATTAAGGACCGGAGGAGAAAAAATACGAAAGGAGGACGGACGAGGAATCCAACGATCTTTATAAATAAAAGTGGAACTTCCATTCCCAATTCGGATTCTATACCCCTGCTCTAACAATTCTTTACCCCAAAGAAGACTATTCCACAGAAAAGAACCTCTCTTCGAATTCGAAACAGCCAAAAACCCTTCATCCGGAAAATAGCAACTCTTCAGGACTCTTGCCGCTAAGGAGTTCGGATACTGAAGAAGGCGCCACCCTTGTTAGGCCAACAAAGCTTTATTAAAAGCTCCCAAATCACGAAACCCCATACCCCTCTCCCCACGGGCCTTACACAAAGAGTCCCACGAGCACCAGTGCATCTTCCGCTGATCACCACCACCTCCCCACCAATATTTAGCACACATACGATGCAAATCGTCAATGAAAAAAGCAGGCAACTTGAACAAGTTCATAGTGTACACTGGGATAGACTGAACAACGGCTTTGAGAAGAATTTCTCTACCACCACTAGAAAAGAACCGACCGGACCAGCTTTGTAATCTTTTCCAGACTCTCATCTTTAAGTTGTCAAAAAGACTCCTTTTACTCCTACTAGTAACACAAGGAAAACCGAGATAATTCTCATGATTATCCACCACCACCATCCCCAGAACAGAAGCCAAATCACGCCTAAGAGGGCCAGAGATCTGCTTACTGAAGCAAACGGCAGATTTTTGAAAATTGATACATTGACCGGAAGCCAACGAATAATCGTGAAGCAATCTCTTAATAAGAACACATTCCTCCATCGAAGCTTTAGTGAATAAGAGGCTATCATCTGCAAAAAATAGGTGGGTAATTTTGGGACCGTGCCTACTGCACCTAAAACCGGAATAGAGACCCTGTCTCTCAGAAGCCGCAATTAAACTGGACAACCCCTCAGCACAAATAAGAAACAAATAAGAAGAGAGGGGATCCCCCTGTCTCAACCCCCTAGTAGGCTTGATAAAACCCCTTACATTCCCATTCAGAATGAAGGAATAAGACACCGAAGAAATACAATCCATAATCTTCGCTATCCACGATTCAGAAAAACCCATACGTCTCATCATCCCTTCCACAAAACACCACTCCACCCTATCATAGGCCTTAGACATATCTAATTTAAGGGACATGAAGCCCTTCTTCTTGCCATTCACCTTCCGTTTTAGAGCATACGAGCACTCAAAACCAACCATCGCGTTATCCGTAATAGAACGACCAGGAATAAACGCACTCTGAGAATCATTAATCACACTACCAAGCACCGTACGAAGACGATTAGCAAGAGCTTTAGAAACACATTTGTAAAGCACGTTACACAAACTGATGGGTCTTATCTCTGACATACGCACAACATTCTTCACTTTGGGAATCAAACAAAGTAAGGAATGATTGATTATACCGACAGAACGTCCCCCATTAAGGCAATCCAAGCAAAGATTAGTGACATCCTCACCGACCAAGTGCCAAAATTTCTGAAAAAAACCCGCAGTAAACCCATCTTCACCTGGAGCTTTCGAAGGACCCATTTGAAACAACGCAATTCTAACCTCCTCCGCAGAAAAACGACCATCCAAAAAATCCCTCATGTTGGACGGAAGTCTAGCCTCAACAGAATTTAAAACCACCTCCAACATATCACTAGAAGGGCGGGAACTAGCAAAGAGAGATGAAAAGTAACCACCAATAATACCTTCAATATCCGACTCTGAAGAAGACCAAATCCCTGCTTCATCAAACAAACCAAGAATAAGATTGCGCTTTCTCCTAGCTGAGGCCTTAGCATGAAAAAATTTAGTATTACGGTCTCCCTCTCTAAGCCATGAAACCCGAGATCGTTGACGCCAAAAGTGTTGGGGGAAAGTGCCCTAAGAACAAGTGTTGTTAATCTTTTGCTGAATTAATAATTAGAATGACATTCTATCATATATTTGTGTGCATTTAATGTTATTAATAGTGTATTAATAACATAGAATTCCATGATTATTAAATGTAATATTAAACATAGTGTATAAGTCGTTATATACATGAGGATTATGTTTAATATAATAATCTTAATTGTCTGTAATTGATAATTAAAGTTGGGATCTTTAATTAATTAAAATTACTAGTATGGTCATTCCCATTAAGAATGGAACAGTTTTATCCGAACTGTTGATGTGGTGACATTAGAATGAAGGTACTTTGTATAATAAGATTATACAAGACATGGACGCGATAAATTGGAATCTTTAATAATCTCCGTCTTGAAATAAAGTATTCCCTTTTATCAATCAGATGGTCATATATGGAACGATCTTAATCCTGAGTATTTAATAGACTCCTACTTATAAAGTTGTGTCTTTTGACTTACTCGGTATGGTTTGCTCTAATTGCCAAACCTAAAAACCTTGTATCTTAGAGACATGATGATATACTTAGCTGGGAATGATAATATACAAGATGGAATCCATTCCTTCTTAATTGAAGTAGACAAACAGTTCTCTTGAGTAAATGATTCGGGTCTTGAACAATAGAGCGCTCAATTTATGATAAGATCATAAATAATTGTTTATTAGAGAATCACGGGCACTCAAGGATAAAGACGTAATTGAGAGGTCAACGGATTTGAACCTAGCTCATATTACGAACTGTTTATGGAGGATTGATCTATATGTAATGATTATATCAATGGACTGTTCGATTCCTATTCGAGTAATTAATTCTATAATGACAAGAGTGCAGTTCCAGTTTTTTAGTGGAATAAATCTGGAATTAATAAATCTAATATTTAAGTAAAGAGTTTAATTAAATATTGAAGATTTATTGGAGCTTGAAATTATAGGTCCATGTGTCCCCATACTATCTCTATAGTACTGTATTGAACATTAAGGTATACTGAGGCTTAGTGATTAATTTGGAATTAATCATCTATACATAAAGAAGTTTATGTATTGTTTTATTTATTAAATAATGTTTGATTATTTAATTATATGTATTAAATAATGTTTGATTATTTAATTATATGTATTAAATAATGTTTGATTATTTAATCATATGTATAAAATAATATTTTGATTATTTAATTATATGTATTAAATAATGTTTGATTATTTAATTATATGTATAAAATAATATTTTGATTATTTAATTATATATATATGTTTTAATAATTGGGGTGGGATGTATTATTGTTATTTTTAGTCATGAATGGGGTGGGTGGAAATCAAGTACCCTTGCTTTTTTCAACTAGTGTTTTTTTCTTTTGTTTTGTTTTTTCTTTCATCATTGCATTTAAAGCATAGTGGAATTCTAGCTCCTATTCTATGATTCTTTACACCACCCACCCTAGTACTATGATAGTGGAAAAATACTACACCACCCAATATATATATATATATATATAGCTCTCTCTCTCACTCTCTCAAGAATGGAAGAAGCATGAAAAGAAAATATTTATTTTTGAGTTGATTCATATATTTTGAGCTTCATGAAAACAAGACAAAAAGAGTTCTTGTTTTGAGAAACACTAGTTCTAAACAAGAGAGTGATAACAAAAGAGAAAAATTATTTTTAAGGTCTAAGCCTCTAAAAATATTGTGAGATAGTCTCTCAATATTTTTCTAGTTGTCTCAAGTGTTGAGTACACAACTAGTACAGAAATTCAAGAGTTGAATTTTTCTGATCAATACCGAGACGCCCACTCGTCGGTTCTTTGGTGTTGGAGATTCGGTGTGGAAGAACTTGGTTCGAGGGAATCACGAAGATTCTACAGTGGAGGAACTCGATTCGAGCGAATCACGGAAAGTCTACAAGGGTAACTATTTCCTTCCTTATTATTTATAGTTAAATATTAGAATCAATATAATCACAACGATCCGGCTAAAACGTTTTTGATGAAATTTTAAAAAGAAACCGGGCCCACCGCACTTCCGCTGCGCGGATACCGGTTCCGGTTCCGGTTCACGGAACCAACAAAAAGATCTCCTCCTCTTTCAATAAATCATCCAGCTCAGCCTCAATTCTCTTACGTTTCTCACCCACAACTTCATCACACTCCGCCAATTCCCTTTTCTTGGCAGAAATAAACCTCGCCGCTCTCTTATTACTATTCCGGCTCCAATTCTGAAAAATGCTAGCACAATTGGACAGCCTATTAACTACCTTAGATAACGGATTATCACCATCCACCGAGTTCCAAGAATTCTGCACGAGACCTTGAAAATCCTTCTTCTCAACCCACACATCTTCGAAGTGAAAACGGCGACCACCCTTAGAACTCGCTACCCTGTCAGAAAGCTCCAATAAAATAGGCCTATGATCTGAATGCCAGAAATCCAAGTGAGTAACAGAATGAAACGGGAAAAGAGCAAACCAAGACGCATCTCCCACACACTTATCAAGCCTCTCTTGAACTAAAAAGGAGCCAGCGCGCCTATTATTCCACGTAAACTTAGGACCCACAAAACCTAAATCCTTAAGGCCACAGTCATCAAGAACATTTCTGAAACCTTCCATCAAAAATTCCTGTCTCCCGCCACCCCCGGATTTCTCAGACAAAGCCAAAATTTCATTAAAATCCCCACCTATTAACCAAGGAAGGGAAGAGAGCCCCTTCAGTCTCCTCAATAGGGTCCAGCCATGGGACCTCTGACTAGAATTCGGGTTACCATAAAACCCAGTTAATCTCCAAACTTTGTCAAAACTAGAAGTAACAACAGTATCAATATGAAAGCGGGAATAAGATAACAAAGAAACATCAACATCCAACTTCCACAAAAGGCACAAACCTCCACTTCTACCCTCACGATCAACAACCAATTTAGCGTCGAAACCCAATCTGACTCTGATAATCTCCATAACCTTGTGATCACAAATAGTTTCCATTAAGAAAACTATATCCGGACGATGATCCTGCAAAAGTGATTGCAGGACACGGAACGCTCGGTCTCCTCCTAAACCCCGAGCGTTCCAAAAGAAAGTTTTCATTGTGTCCGGCAAGCCGGGGAATCTACCCGACTCGCCGATATCTCAATTGACCTAGAGTCAAAAGCATCAACCACCCTTTGTTTCTTCCCTTCCGGATCCAAACATTCCATAGAATCAATGCAAACTCTTTTTCTACTCTCTGCCTGTTCGCCTATGGGCTCGGACGCTTGCCTCCCACCTTCTCTTGCCCATCTCTTACATTTACCCTTCTTCTTAATCGGTTCAGAGTCTGACGTAGAAGAAACAAACGCAGAACCATGCAAACCGCAAATAGAAGACGATGCCTTGGAGACCACGGCATTAGCTGAAGCCGAGTCAGATAACCTCTCAGAAACCACATTGACCGAGAACAAAGGATCAGGGTCCTTAACTCTGATACCCGTCTCTCCTAAGACTTCCACACCGTCAACATGCAAACCCAAAGCAGCCTTACTCAACTCACAAGAAGGAATCTCTGCTGACTCAGAAGAAACACCCGCGGGAGTCTCACTAACCTGACCACCCGAGTTTGCCATACCCTGGCAAACATTAAACTCTCCTGACGAAATATCAAAACCCCTGACCTCGTCACTTGCAGAAATTGACCTACGCAGTCCATCAGCATTACCTGATTTCTCATGTAAAGTAGTGGCCCTCAAACCTCCTTCATTCCTGACATGGTGTTTCTCCCCTCTGAAAGGATGACTTCCAACAGATTTATTATAGCCAGGCGGGTTTGAAGCTCTAAGCCAAGGGCCATAATTGAAATCCAAAGTAGAAGCATTATCATCTGTATTATTATATTTATTGAAACACTCTTGATGGGAATGGCCAATAAATCCGCAGTGGTAACAGTATTCCGAAAGTTTTTCGTACCGGAGCAGGATTATAGACTCCTCTCCCTCTACTAACTCCAACCTAAGGAAACGTTTCAAAGGTTTAGAAATATCAATAACCACCTTGAGACGCATATACTTACCAAAGCATTCACTTGTAACCCCCACATCAATATCCACCAACTCGCCAATAAGTTGACCTAAGAACTCACCCATCTCTCGGGTCATGCAGAGAAGAGGAGCATTAGGGATCTGCACCCAAAACACCACTTTATTAAAGCCTAGCTTTGCAATATCTCCTGAACCAGATAACTTTTCTAACACCATTAGACTGTTGTCAAAACTCCAAGGTCCTCCGGCTAGAACCCTGAATCTGTCTCCTTGATTACGAAAATAAAAAAGAAACGTATTGTCCCGTACCACCTCAATCTCCAATTTTGTTTGCCAAATCCTAGGAATAACCGCTCTGAAGGCCTCCCGATTGACATGTTTAGTGGTTAAAATCTTACCAACTAAACATAACTCAAGCTTTCTACCCGCCGACTCTTTCAAAGAATCACGGACACTCCACAGTTTCTCTTCCTTACTATGAATCGATAGCGAAGCACACAGCCTAGAAATCTCCTCTGGATCCATCACGAAGAACAAGAAAAATCCTCCGATAAAGTAAAAGACAGCGGAAAAAGAAACGGCCAGAAACCCTAGCCACCCCAAACTACTTCCACGTTAGGGTTTAAGAGAAAACCCTAAGAAAAGACCAAAACCTTTCATTTATTATTAGCTTGTAATAACTGATATGTATATAAAAAGACTTTTAAATTAACTATATTATCTATATATTTTTTTATTTTTTTCAAACACACTAGAGAGTTTTATTTATTTATCAATATTATATGTTCTTTTTTGTTAAAAAAAATATTAAATGTTCTTCAATTTCATTTTTTTTGAAATTTCATTTAACACTTATCTACTTCCACATTAATTGGGAAATGACACAAATCTTGCAATCCTACAACTTTCTCAAACAGAAAATGGTTCTCTAATAATAAAAACATAAAATCTTTAAATGGATTTTTAATGAAAAATAGAGTTTGATTTTGAAAAAACCAAGAAGAGAAAAGAAGTAGGGAAGAGAAAGACTATTAAGAGAATTAAAGGTAACAAAAAAAAAAAAATTGAAATAATAATAAAATTGATTAAATAATATAATAATAGTCATATGTAGTGTATACTTACAAGAATACAATACAATATAATTAAAGAGAGGGTATTTTTGGTATTAAGTGGAGTTTATTCACAAATTATAGATTTTTTTTTAAATTTTGATGGGTGTAATTATGAAAAGGGTGTAGATACAATTTTTAAGGGTTGCAATTATCGTTACTCAAACTTTTAACTTTGATTTTTTTTTTCTTTTTTTTAAGCATTTAACTTTGATTTTATTCTATTAATTTATGCATGCGTTTTGTGGGCTTTATTAAACTAAAACTTTTAATTATTATTGAACTATATCATCTTATAATATATATATATATATTAAAAACTATATTTACATTTCTCTAAAACTATATATTCATCCTTTGTTAAAAACTATATTTACATTTCTCTAAAACTATATATTCATGCGTTTTGTGGTTTTTTTTTTTTTTTTTTTTTTTTTTTTTTAAAGACTTAATAGTCATGAATTTTACTGAAGATTGAATAGCGATTGAAACTTGAATTTGAATAACATGTTTGTTTGTTTTTTTTTTCCTCACGTCTAAATGTATTGTCATTTGTCAATATGTTTGTTTTTTAAAAATAAAATTGTATGAAAAGAAGTAATTTTACATCTATACCTATATTAATTAAAAAAAGTAATTTAACATGTAACACTTTTTAGTAGATTTTGCATGTTCTTCCACAAACAAAGTTTAATTTAACAAAACAAAAAATTCATCTAGGAATATAATTTTGCATGTTATTCTCCAAACAAAGTTCAAGTTCAATTTATTGTAAAAATAAAAATAAAAATTCAAGTTCAATTTTACATATTGTCAAAATATCCAGTATATAATTCTAGAAACCAAAGGAGAGACTAAAAACAAAAAACAAAAAACCTTGAAATAGGCGGCTGCTACAAGAGAAACCAAAGAAACACCAAGAATTAATAATTGATATATAAATCATTGTGATAAAAATATTGATATATATATATATATATATCAAGATATGCGTGAACAACAATTGATATTGAAGAAAACAATATATCATAACATCATGATCATAATATCATAATAAAATAACGATAACAAATACCATGATATGATAGACAAGTTTATTCACCACTACATGTAGATAAAAAAAAATAATAATAATAAATTAAAGAGTTCAAACCAAGATTTGGTAGGAGATAAATTAAATTGTTTAATCCTAGGAAGATTTCAATATGAGAAGTGATTAGAGTTTTTTTCTTTTCTTTTTTCCTAAAAGCCTTTTAAAATAAGAAATACGTTAAAAGAAAGAATTATACACCATATCAAATTAGAATAAATTTAAAAATATATCTTTTTTTGGAGGATAGATTTGAAAGAAAATATTTTAATTATAATTCAGTAATTTGGAATTAAGTTAAAAGTCATGATTTCTTACTTTTTTTTTAAGTTGTTTTTTGTTATTTTAAAGTTATTTGACCACTTAAAAAAACAAATAAAACAATTTAATGAGTTCAATTCAGACCCATTAAATCTTAAGTGGAAAAAACAAACGACCCTTAATGAATGCATATACAGTATAATTTCTCTAAAAATCAGTTTGCAAAAAATGTGGGCCGGTCCAACTAAGCCTCTAAACACTTCAGCCCTTATCGTTTGTTTTAACAAATATTATTGAACTTCATAAATTTTAAACCGTTAGATTGATATTCCCCTCATCCAACGGTCACAACATGCTTGATGAAATAGTTTGTACGGTACAAATTAATTTTCTAATGCGTATGGTAGCGCGACACCACGACACAAATAGCAAACCCTACAAAACCCTAATCGCATTCTCTCCTCATATATAGCTTAGTTTGAAGTGGCTCAGTTGTTTGGTACTTGGATCCTCTGCAGCCCACACAAGAACACAAACTCGGTGAGTAACTTCAATCCACTAAACCTAAATCTCTAGCTCATTTCGCTTGATCTCTAGATCTTTTATCTGTAGATTTCGTTGAAACTTGATGTTGTGTTTGTGTTTGATGATTTTTCTGTCTCCAATGTTGTTTAATCGATCTGGGTATCCTTTTTTTGATATGTTGATTGTCATTCGTTTTATATTATTTTTAGGTTAAATTTAATTCGTTAGGCTATGAACTTTTTGTTTTGTTTTTTTTTGAATATACAGATTGTGTGAATTCATTTGGAAAACTTACATTTTGATTCTCGTCCATGGCCGGGCCAGTTTCTGGGGTGTCTGTGAAAAATGTTGGGTTTGCTCTCTCCGTTTTTCGCAGACAACTAGGGTTGTTGCAGCCATGGAAGAATTAGGGGTTCCTCTTTTTGTCTGATAAAAAGGCGAATCTGAGCATCAAATGTAATTCTCACTAGTTTAAGTCTGAAGATTTACTCTTAGAGAACTGATTCATTTTGATTCGGTTCGGTTGGTCTCTCTCTGGTCGAGGCAGAGCTGGTGATGATTCGATTATATTTGTATGAAAACCAACCATCTTCTCTGTCTCTGTTTTCCTGTGATTGTATGGTGTATGTATATATAACTCCTCTTCTACTTGAGGCATTGATGTTTTCTGGCATTTGCTTTATATTAATTTTTGTGAATAGTAATTAAATAAATAAGTGCTGTGTATTTAATAAGTTGAGAGTGTTTGGCAAATCGGTTATAGATGTATTTAGAACCATATTATAGAAGGTATATCTTTTCATTGGACCAGAAACAGAATCCATAGTATTTTGATGACTTGTTGGTTTGAGTTTACTTGTCTTTAATTCTGAATAGGTCAGTTTGTTTTCTTAGATCAACATTGGCCTTGGGATTCTTCGGCCAAGTAAATAGGAGTTGGATTTCGATTGGGCTTAGGATTGGAAAATTGGTCAATCAAAATAAGAATATCCAATATCCAACTCCAATTGAATCTAAAAGTTGATTAGATGGGTTGTCATATATGCATCTACCTACAAAAGCGTCAGCACACATTAAATCCAAAGTATAATCATTTTCTCTAATAATCTCATAGCAGTCAAGTCATTAAACCATTTTGAAGATTTCATGGTAACAGTCTTCTATAATAAAGTGTCTTTGGATCTACACTATGCATATTAAAGATTATCTTTTTATAAGTGACTGCAGTGTGAACCCTATAATATTGTTTAAAGAAGCTGGTGTTGATTTTGTTTTTGTCATTATCATAGAGATGGCACAAGTAGAGGCCAAGGTGGTGGTTCCAGAGTCGGTATTGAAGAAGAGGAAGAGGGAAGCGGAATGGGCCCTTGCAAAGAAACAGGAGCTTGAAGCTGCTAAGAAGAAGAGTGCTGAGAACCGGAAGTTGATTTTCAACCGGGCTAAGCAGTACTCAAAGGAGTATGAGCACAAGGTATTCATTTTAGACCTTTTCACTGTTTCTGTAATATTTCTGTTGCAGCATTTATTTATTTACTGATATTGCTTCACTATTCAGGAGAATGAAGTAATTCAATTGAAACGTGAAGCTAAATTGAAGGGAGGGTTTTATGTTGAGCCTGAGGCTAAGCTTTTGTTTATCGTTCGTATCCGTGGGTATGTTTGTGTTATTTGTGTGATTCATTTTGACCTTTAGTATGTGGATTCTTATTTTATTTTTCCTATTCAGTATCAATGCCATGGACCCAAAGACAAGGAAGATTTTGCAGCTCTTACGTTTGAGACAGGTACTTGCTACATTCTTACTCCTAAAAATAACTGAGAATTAGTTAAGGACAATATGATATACCTTCCGTTTTAATATTTGGGCCTTTTTATTTTGTCAAAAATGGTGGACCACCTTCTTTATTGGCTGCGTGGGTTGGAAATTTTTCCTTGGGCAAGACATGTTTGTATTCTTTGTATATAGTAGTGGAAGGGAGTAGACATGAGAAATTTTATTAAGTAATTATTTTGTTGTTGCTTTGTTGTATTGCAGTTTAATGTTTGCTATATAATCTTTCTGTTGTGTGGTATATGTGGTATATGTGGCTCGGTTTAGTTATCTTGTGAAATTATTTGGAGATTAGAAACTATGCATCCTTGTATTTAATGAAATCTTTTCTCTAAACAATACAGATCTTCAATGGAGTTTTCCTCAAAGTGAACAAAGCCACAGTCAACATGCTTCACCGGGTTGAACCTTATGTTACTTTTGGGTACATTTTCCTCCGTCTCTTGTAAATGTAATCTTTTATAAAAAGTTTTCTACTTTTGTTTATTTACCCAGTCTGCTAAAGCGAAGTGCTACATGTTCTTAGATACCCCAATTTGAAAAGTGTGAGGGAGCTGATTTACAAGAGGGGATATGGTAAGCTGCACAAGCAGAGAATTGCTTTGACCGACAACTCAGTCATAGAACAGGTTTGTGCTCTTTTATGTTTTTAATTATGTGGCAAGTATGTTGTTCTACATCGCGTAGCTAACATTCAGCGATGTATTTTAGGCTCTGGGTAAGCATGGAATCATCTGCACGGAAGACCTGATTCACGAGATCATGACCGTTGGCCCTCATTTCAAGGAAGCTAATAACTTCTTATGGCCATTTAAGCTCAAGGCTCCATTGGGTGGTTTGAAGAAGAAGAGGAACCACTATGTTGAAGGAGGCGATGCTGGAAACCGTGAGAATTACATTAATGAGCTCATTAGGAGAATGAATTAGTCTGTCTGTTTGTTTTTATGTTTTCATTTGGTTTTGAATTTTCCTTTGAAGTTGGATACATGTTTTATTTAAAGTATTGTAATGTTGGAAAGTTTACTAGACTTTCAATTTTGGAATCCAAAATCTTAGAAACTATATGCATGGTTTCCCCTATTAAGTAGTACTTTCTTCAATAGTTATGAATATTTTTTCATCTGCCATTATTATCAACAATCAACCTATAGCGCTACAAAGTCGACGCCGCCACCATGTACCAACATCCGCCGTCGCTTTTTGCACTAGATTTGTGCTCGTTTGTGGATCATTTGTTGGGGACATATGATCAGGTGAAGACCGACTTGGGTCTGGTTGTGTCGCCACCGCCCGTAGACTTTCTAATGACGACGAGGGCCACCGTGGTTCAAGGGATCCGTGGAAATTTAAACGACGGCATGGGTCGTCGGTACGGATCTCTTTTGGATTGATTGGTTTATGTTTGTGGTGGCTTCGAGAGTGGCTCCATCCAACCGTCGGAGGCAAGGAGGAGGTCGGAGGCAACGATGGCAAGAGGGTAAAGACCATTGATGATAGAGCTGAGAAGTAGTTTCGTTTTTTGAAGTAGAGATGCAGGTAAGAAGACAGAAGTTGTTAAACCTAATGATGTGGGTTTTTTTTGAGAGCTTAAAATTAACCAGGTTAAAACCCTCAAACGGTCCACATTCATATGGACTTATAATAAAGGGTTTAAAGTGGGCTTTTTAATGATGCGGTCTGGGTTTGAGCCCGGACCACATCATGCGGATAAGGGCCAAACCCTTTGGACCCAGCCCATTTTGTCAACCCTATTATTATGTGAATTTTAATCCAATATTCTACTCATGACTAATCCAAAATATATTAAATAATAATAAATAACAAAAATGGATTTCAAGTATAAGAAAAAAAATGTGTTATTATAATAATATTTTATTATGATAATTTAATTTTATATTAATTACTAATAAATTATAAAATTACGTTTAAAATTGAGCCACACAACCAAAAAACCTATTTCCACACCCATTTTTTTTTTCTTTAAATTCTATATTACATATTTATCCATTGAGAAATTTGCTATGATCCTATGAAGGACTAAAAAAAATTACCTAATTAAAAAAGTAACTCTTCATCCATCCATTGTAGAGTTATTATTATTATTTTTTTTTTTTTGAGTAAGGGTTTGTAGAGTTATTGATGTTGGAAATGGTTTATTATTATTAATGGTTACATTAATTTTGTAAAAACCATTTCTTATTGAATGAGAAAATTATTGGTTAAGTGTTGTGAATTTTCACAACAATAGTGTCATTTTATAAAGGCTGTACCTTTCTATAGAGGTTGTATCCTTTCTTAACGGATATGCCTTTTCTTTGGAGGATATGTCCATTAGAAAATAGTACATATCCTTTAAAAAGGGTATGAAGATGTTTATAAATATAGATGTTCTTTACCTATCTGATTTTTTTTTTCTTTGCATTATTGTTCTATCTGTATAAAATAAATAATATCTAAATTTTTTGAGTACATAACATTGAATTGCATTCGACGATTCTTAAAGTTTGAAGTGCTGCTATTTGAAGAACGAAATCTATTCTATCCCAGAAGACAATTGTTCACAACCTCGAGCACCATTCATGGAGGGAGTAAAATTGTCTTAAGAAAATTGTGAGTATCACAAGGCTCGGATATTGAATATTTACAATCTGTAAGTTTTTCTAGTTAGAATTTCCTTTCCACCGTTTCTTGCAATATATAAAATCTTTTTTACTGTCAATTGCTTGGCTTTATAAACCTCATGAATTGCTTAGTGGCAATGTTGTAGGTGTATGAATTGGGTCTCAAAGAGACTTTGTATTCTGTCTCGTATTTAGTATCTTCATTTTGGTTTTAATGATTTGATGTTGAAAGCCTGAAAAAGGGTTACTTTTTGTGCCATTGTATGCATTATATTACTTTCAATTTATTTGGTAATCCTGAATTTCTGATGTGAGTGGCATTTGATTCTAAAATTTTAAGATAATTGTAAGACATTTCACCATCAAACTAATTTTGATATTTAATTTAATATTATATTCAAAATATTAAAATGTTTTGTTAATTTTTAAAATAAATTAACTTAAAATATTACATATCCTTCAAAGTAATTTTAATAAGTTTGATCTCCAACTTTTTGGTTAGATGGGCCATTTGGATACATTTATGAAAGCGGAGGACTAAAGAATATAATGTGTATATGTCGTGGAAAAAAGTAACATAAAATGAAATTGATCTAACGAGTTTTAAAATACACCAGTTATTTATTTATTATTATTTTTATTATTTTTATTATTTTTTACCTACAACCTCATGATGTGAGTGTAAAGAGCATACCACTGGATCAACCTCATTTTTTCCATTTTTTCCATCGAAAACTTCTCTTGAATTGATCAAATTTAATTATTGAGAACCTTCCCTAAAATTAACCGAAAATCTCTTCTTCAATTTATCATAATCCTTTCATATTGCAAGAAAGTAATTAAAAAATACCAAGATTATTAATTTTTGTCAAGAAGGATAGAAAAAGTTACTGAAGAAAACCCAATTTAATATACATGGTCAAGATGTTTTAAGGAACCTGTAAAGCTGTCCTTGATTAGGACATGTTCAAACTTAGAAACTTTATTGAGCCTAGTCAACAAATACCAGAATTTCTTAGAAACTGCAAGGGTGTGTTTCTTGCTTGGAATCCAATTCCATGTTTGTGGGGTCCTCTTTTTATCGATTTAGTCCTGCAAGGACTATTTTAAATCCAAACGAAAACACACCATCCATTACTCATTTTAAAAAAACAATAAAAAGTTAACATAATATTTTGTCCTGTTGAAAGGGTTCTTGTATGTTGTATCTACTAACATACAACTGGATGTATTTCTTTTGAAATCGACTGCAAATGTTTCCTAAAAAAAAATTAAAAATTGTAATAAATGTCCCTATTGTTGTAAATAATTGAGATAATAAAATAAATAAAAGAAGTGAGTTGAAAGAGATGAACAAACAAAGAAACAGAGACAAGAATTGAGAGAGAGAGAGAGAGAGAGAGAGAGGGATTGAATAAGACCAAATATATTAATGTATCAAAAGTGTATCAGTTGCTTAACAATACAAAGACCATTATATAGGCAAACAAACAAGGGGTACATATTGCAATTTTCTACATATTGTGCTACCATGAGACACTTCTAAAACCAAAAACCAATTTTCTGCCACTTGCCATGCCATGCATCATGGTGGAAGCCACCACTCACCAGATATATTCATAACACCTATATAGTTGTCAAAAACCTCTCTTAATTTTTTTTTTAATAACACAAGAGATTTCACATCTAATTTGTAAAAAATGGAAATGAAAATTGAATTACAAGATTGAAAGATGGGACATGATTTGAACCCACAACCTCTTAATATAGGTGTGACTTGTGAGAGGTTGGTCACTGAGCCAACCTTATCTTATCTAAAAGCAGTGTTCGAAAATACGTGTCTAGGTGGCCACCGACCGTTCCGATTAGGACAAAATCGGCCATATTAGGTGGAGGGTAAAAAAACAGGCGATTTGGCCAATTTATCGGCCGATTTTACCGATTAATCGGTCTAGGCGGAGTTAAAGTCGTTTTTATATCCTAGTTACATCGTTTAAAATTTGAATATTGAATATTTTTTTTTTTTTTGAAGAGATTTAATATTGGTTTTGAATGTAGGATAAATAAATTCCCGACCGCCTAGGCGCTAGGCGTTGGGCCCGACTAGCGCCTAGCGTTTACTATAACAATATCTAAGAGAAATTGATTATTTTGAATAAAGGAAATTGCAAATATACTAATGATAAATCCATAAAAAAAAATTCAATAATCTTAGTCAATAGTCATCACAAAACGTTATCCAAAAAATAATAAGTTATTTACTTATCAGCTATCACATTATCATATAATTTATATGGCAATCATAAATCATTTGCTCATTATTTACCTGATTTCTTATTATTATTATTTTTTTTCTTTTGAGTTGCAGTATTACTCTAATAAAATATGTTTTAATTACGAATGAAAACACCCCCTCTCTTACCAATCATGTGTTGGTGTGAGTGGTTCGGCACTCTCATCCCTTAAGCAAGGTCGTGGGTTCAACTCCCTTTGTGAACGAAGCTGCACATATTGGGAGAACTTCACCCCTTAGTGGGTCGACCCGGTGCGAGTCCGGATTAGTCGGGGTGTGGTTTGGGCTGATTGCACGATATGGTGGATCTGCCCCACCCGGAAACCGGATAGTGTAAACCAAAAAAAACCAAAAAAAAACACACCCCCTCTTAGCCACTTTTATATATTAAAAGTGTTGGGAGTAGAGCAGAGACTAAAGAAGTTATAGATTATTACATCGTAAAAACAAAATACCAAACAAATATATTCATGGTCTTTTGGTTAAAAACATAAAATACCATCACTTCTTGATGATTCACAAAACTCACTTAAATTACACAAACTATGCGTTTATATCCACATCCATGTGTATATATAACAACATAGTATGCAACTTCGCATATCAGCTCCTACCACAGGAGGTGGTGGTGGGTTCGAGTCCTCCATATATATTTCATAAACATATGTGAGAAGTTTTCTCCAAGTTTATGACCTATTTTATTGTAATACTTAAAAAAAGAAAAAAAGACAAAACACGAAACTCTCGCATTAAACAAAATAGACATTTAACTATATATATATAGAGAGAGAGAAAGAGAAGGATCAAAAAGAATGGGCAGCTGGAAGCAAGCGTCTGGAGCAAATGGTGCAGTAGAACTTCTTCTTAGTTTTGTGTGAAATGGGAAGAAAACAGAAAAGCAAATGAGCATCGAAATCAAACGCCATTACAGGCCCTCCACAATATGGACAAGCTGCATTTACACCTTTTCTGTCTATTATCTTTTCTTGAACATTAAATATTGACAACACACTCATGTTTTCTTTTTTTGCATGCAATATTCCAGAGTTGTGAGATACATGGTTATTTATATAATACATGGGCAATTTCTTTGAAGCTTGGTTTGCTTAGGCTGTATCATAGCTGTGCTGTGTCTGGGAAATTAGGAAGAAAGTGGATATAGATATACAAAAGCAGAATGTTGACAAAGTCAATAAAATCAATAGAAAGAGTTTTGACTGGGCAACGCGTAAGACCCGCTATAGAAGAATTCTTTTATTACAAGGAAATTTTTCAACAATCAAAACATGCCAGTCGGTACATGAGTCCACATTAATACTCAACACGGTGAGTTCATTATTACCATCAAGTTTTCTAATTTTAAATTCTATTTTTATATTTTTTAATAAAAATTAGGAAATTTGATTGAATGGTCTCACACCACCTGACGGTGATGTTGTGATGAATATGTATATAGTATACGGTATACCCCACCAATCCAAGATTTTCTCCTTTAATAGTTTCATTCAACTGATGTGACTTGTAACAAAAAGAACACTTTTTCTCATCCATCAAGGGAGATAACCATTACCCCTACTAAATGGATGATATGTATCTATGGAGGTGTTAAATTTGTCCAAACATGGTTATTTTTTGGATAAATTTACCCCTCTCTAGACACATGTCATCTTTTTGTAAGGAGGTAATGCTTTCCCCTTTGTAGGGGTGACTCTGAGCAAAAATAGACTTGACAAAAAGATAAGTTGATGTTGATCCAGTGATTTGTCCCTCACATATATACCATGAAGTTATGTGTTCGAATTTATCTTCCTCTAAAAATCTCGAATTATTATAATATTAAAAAATAAAAAACCTGATACGGCAAATGAAATTAATCTGTATCCACTTTTGGGTATACAAATTGAGAATTGAGATCCCCAAATTAAGGCCTATCCTGCGGCTGTTTTTCAGTCCGTTCAGATTCGTTAACTGTTTTATATTTTATTTTTAAAAAATAAAAATAAAATGAAAAATAAAACCATTATTAAAATTGAAAATTTTGAAAAGGGAGAATCGCAAATACCCCCGACTTTTAAGCTAATGGCAAATCAAACCCTCTGGTTTGAACAATCAGCAAATAACTCCCTACAAATTTGAACAATCAGCAAATAACCCCCTACAAATCAGCAAATAACCCCCTGCATGCAGCAAATAATGCAAGGGTTACTTAACGGTAGGGGGTTGTTTACTGATTGTTCAAACCAGAGGGTTTGATTTGCCATTTGGTTAAAAGTCGGGGGTATTTGCGATTCTCCCTTTTGAAAAACAATGGTTTTCATATTTTTCACCTTTGTTTTTCATTTTGTTTTTTATTTTATTTTTTTAAAGAAAAATCACTTCTTTTTTTCTCACTTTATCTCTTCTCCTTCTTTCTACGCAGATCTTCTTCTCCTTTTTTTTTTTATTTTTTCACTTTTTCTCCTCTTCTTCATTTGACAGACATCATCTCCTTCTTCTTCAAAAATTAAAGAATTCATAACAAAAATTCATCAAAAGCAAGAAAGACACACATCAAATCATTAACAGCCTTCGATAAAATACAAACCACCAAAAAACAATAAAACATCTAAAAATCCCCAACAATCAAAACAAACCAAACCCAGAAACCAAAACAATAAAACTTGAACTTTGAACAAAATAAATTGAGACAAAAAAAAATAAAAAAAAATACCACAAATCCAAATCAATAGCAGAAACCAAGAACGACCCAAATTGTAAAAAAAACATCAAAAACAAAAACACATTTGATGCAACACAAGAGAAAACAAAAGAACAGGAGGGGGGGTGATGATGATATGTATACCGACCGAAAGTGGAAATTCTGGATATTAAGAAGAGACCCCACTGAAGCAAACCGTCGTAGTCTCGAAGAACCCAAACAGGCACAGACGGTGGCTTGAACGAGTGAGAGAGAGTGGAGAGAGAGAGAGAGAGTGAGAGAGATTAGTGGATGGAGATGGTGGATGGCAATGAATACCAATTTTTTTTTTTCGAAAGAAAGATTTTAAAATTTATATTTAATAAAAAATTAATATTTGTTTCTTAATTATGAGTTTAGTGTCGAATCATTTAGTTGATAATTATATGTGATGAATTTACAAATTACAATAAGAAAATTATATTGATCATTTATTTACTAAATTGTACTACATTTTTAGATTATAATATATATATATATATATAAAAAGCAATTTAACAGTTTTTTTTTTATCCCAATCTACCCGACACGTTTTATTGTTTTTATTTTTAGAATACAATTTCCATCAAATACTAATAGACGCGTTTTCAAATTTCGAAATTGAAACAAAAAACACTGGTTTTTATTTTCATTTTTCTTTGACAAGTTTTTAAATTTAAAAATTGAAACAAAAAAACATTGTATTTATTTTCATTTTTCTTTTCGAAAAACAGCACACGAAAAACACTTACAGGATGCGCACTACAAAATCTCCAAAATATCACTTGAGGGTATACCTCAAATCAAGTCCCATGAGATTTTACTATATTGCATTGAAGGTAGAGAGTTAGTTGTTATTACACTAACTTCCCCTATTTTTAACAGATGTCTCGAGGCTCCTAATTTTAATGCACAGTATGTAATTTCAGCTGCAAAATGCAAAAACCATCAAGCTCATCAACCAACACACAACAACAATTTGAAAATAACTCAACTAATTGATTGCATGAACTTCACCTCCCTTGAAAATTAAACCAGTACAGTTCTCACAAACTAAACCAAATATACGAAAACCCATATGGATATGTATACAGTTTTCGAATCATTCTAGAACTGCCTTCATGTAACCCTTGAGAAGCCGAATATTATTCTTGGATATACATGAAAAAAGAATTGCATGGACTATACTGTTCAAATATATAGTCTGAAATCATTAAGACAGATCTGCAGGATTGTGGACTTCGATATCTACATGTCGAATACCAGGATTAATCTCACGAATTTCCCTCTCTAGCCTATCAACTTCACTTCCTAAAGCTGTAACCAGTTCCTCACCTGTATTAACAACTCCTAGTTATTTACCATATCATAAACACAAGTCAAAAACACCATCTGAATTGCTCAATGCAATGCTTACCATAGTCTGACATAGTTTTTACCAAAGCATAATCATCCTTCTGTGTTGCAGCTTCACGAAACTGTGTATCATCATCGGTTGCAATCAATAAGTCAAAACAAGGAACAATACATACATTCAAATTCAACTAAATACGCTTGAAAGATAAACATCAATGCTCGAACCATATATGTAAGCATTAGAGTGAAACCTTGCAAAAAAACTACCCAATAACAAAGTTTTAATTAAAAATGGAGACTAAAGATTAAGATTATTAACCTGTGTGGCCCATTCTGCACGTCCAGACTTCTTTAGATAATTCTGCACAACTTTCTCTCCGTTGAAATCTGTTTCATACAGCAAGCCACCATTAGAATAATCCTAATCCAAAGAATTTTTGTTTATACACATGGATTCTTCCGATTGAATCCAATCAAATACAATCAAGTGGAATCGGATTCTAATGTAAGGAAAAAAGTTTTAGTTTCGATTCGAAAATCAAATCGAATAGGATAGAAAAGATACAAAATCAGTAAGTAGAAAAACTTATTAGATACCATTGCCCATGGTATCTAATAAGTTCTACCTACTATTGGATTTGAACCAATGACTCCCGCCGTATGAAAGCAATACTCTAACCACTGAGTTAAGAACTTAATTTAATTAAGTTTGTTAGTATATATTAAATATAAACCAATGCTCCCAAACCCTAATATAAGTGATACACCATCATTAGATCACATTGAAATAGCAATAATGCCAATTTAATGCAGATCCATTAAGTCAAAGTTCGTGACGCATTACATTACTGTTCAGGAAAAAAAATTGGCATTGCTGAAATTTGTCTGCTCAAAGATTTCATATTGGTAACCATCTTTGTATTCTAGGAGTTCAGGAACCACTTTTAATAACTATATCCTGAGAACTCCATTGAGGCACTAAAGAAGAAGCTAACATTTTTTAAATAAGAAAGAGTCAACAAGTATTCCAAGCAGTCAGCAAAAACAAATCTAATAATAGCTAAAGGCAGTCTACGCCTCAAAACATGGCAGTAGTAAGACCTTATAGAAACAGACCTCCAAAAACAAAAGAGAAAGTAGATACAAAAAGAGAATATGGATTACAGAACTTGAAATATTATCTGAGAAATTCACATCATATCTGAAAATTCAACACCAAAATACCACTCTTACAAGTATTTCTAACATAAAATAATAGTCTTTTGTGCCTTCTAACGACATACATAAATAAAAGTACAAAACATTTTGTAAAACTTGGCTAAAAGTAAACACTATGTGGTGCCAGAACCAATAGACAACCCTTTATTTGAAATATCATGTATAAACAGTAAAACAAATGCAAAAAATTCCAAGTGTAAAATAGGTTGAATAAAATGATAAGAAACGGATATCACAGTTATAGTTTTTCATTTAATAGAAACGAAAATAAGACATTGTCATTTCTAATTGGATTTCAACCGAAAATACATCAATGACAAGTTAGTTTGACAAAGTTAAGTAATTTATTTATTTATTTATTTACATATGAATATTGTAGGACAGCTGACCAAACTCATTTTTCTTGAAAATGTAATAAAAAGCTCCTTAGATGGGAAAAAAATCTCCATATTGACAAAGTTAAGTAAACCTCATTTTGTATAATAATATTGTTACAAGACCACTATACTAGCCGAACTCATCTTTCTTGAAAAGAAAAGAAAAGCCAAGCAGAAGGGATAAAAATCCCAATATAGACAAAGTTAAGTAAACCTCACTTTGTATAAGAATATTACTATAAAACCACCGGCCAACTCATCTTTCTTGAAAATAAAAAAGCCACTAAGAAGGGATAAAAATCTCCATAATTACAAAGTAAAACCTCATTTTATATAAGAATATTATTGGACCAGTGGTAAAACTCAACTTTCTTGAAAATGAAAAATCCCCTTAGGAGGAAATCTCCATTATTCATAATAATTTATGTCTGGGAGAAGTTTTTTAGGATCAAATTCCTAAAAAATCTTAAAAAGAAAAAAAAAAAAAAGCCTTTTGCAGCTAAAGAAACAACACTACATTTGACTTCACAAGCTTTTAAATTAGAAAATCTAAATAGAGTAAGAAACCAAAATATGACGTTGACAATATTATGATATTTGATAACATGGTTATTCTTTTGAAGTTTCAATATCTCAGCAGAAATATATCAGTCAACACCAGGAAGATTGGAAACCTTGACAGACATTAATGATTAGAAAGCCCAGTTCCAAGAGAAAACAGAAAAAAATAAGTTATTGTATGAAAAGTCACCTATTTCAGCCTTAAATCTATAGAATCCAGGTCCAATCACCTCACTTTTACAATCGTATAGAGAATCTACAACCTACAAAATTTTTCAGATTAATCAAAATTGGTAAGTATAGACGTATGAAAAAGATAAATGAAGCAGAGTTATTTAATATGATTATACCGGATCATTTTTCAATAAACGAAGAATCTTCTCCATCTCATTGTCATCCATTGCCCTGCCAATCAAAGAATGCCGATTTCTCTGTATGAGAAATATAGCCACCTGCATAAAAAAGACTTTGTCAACTAAGATGGTGATTTAATCAAAAAAAAAAAAAAAAAACACTAAGATGGTGACAAATTGCTCAAGCTCTTTATGTTGAGATGTGAACTCTCTCTCTCACACACACATGCATCTGCATATTGCAAATGCATAGATAAAACAAGAAAAGAAAGCAAGATACATTATATTAAGGTATCTGGTCTCTCATCAATAAAATTTACTAAACAGAAATAAATACAATGATAACTCCCATGCTCAATCCATGATACAACTTGATGAAGCGAAAACGTGAAAGGCAAAAGAAATATGAAGTTCCTCGAGGGGAAATGTTATTGCATAGTAATGACAATGACAACAATAGGTATGTTTCAGCCTTTTAAATAATAACCCGAGTACCCAACTAAAACACTCTTAAATTGACTAAAAGTAACATAAAGCCATTTTAAGTGATGTTGATTGGGCCACCATTAGCCCTAGTCCTACATCAGTGTAACTGTACATTGAAATTATGAAAGCCCTTCAGATGCCCTAAAAAAGCAAAGAGAAGTGGAGGAGGAAATAAAAAATTATTCAAATTCATCAAATTGATGAGTTTCAGAAGCACTACTTATATTGCATAAAGGAGTTCATGCCCTCTACAAATTCAGAGAGCTCAAAACTATTATTTAGGCCACTTGCCTGCAAGTTAAAGCATTTTTATCTAACGATTACTTAACATGATCTCAAAGCCAGTTTTGGTTAGAGGTATTGAGTTGTAAAACCTCCATAAGATTGAACTTTTAGTTATTATTTGCATTTGTTTTGCATCAGTATTTGTGTCTGTATTTAAGCTTGTTCATATGCAAATCCCATTTATTTTGCACGTAAGTGCATTATAGCTTAATACTATTGTTTGAGTGCTAAGTGCTACTAGCAAATGTAAGTTTTTGAATCTAACAGTCAACAAACATTAGATTTGTTTGCAAGTAGTCATATAGTAATCACACATAATCCTATCAAGGTGCACAAAACTGATAGGTTGAAATATTATGTACCAATCCAAGAAGGTTGCCAACTACAATTGAACCAACAGCATCATAAACTGGATTTCTCGTTGTATTCACTGCAAGCAATGATGCTCCAGCTATAAGAAGGCCAGCAACTGCAGCGCTATCCTGCATAATTTAAATCATCTGTTAGTGGTCTGAGAACTGCAATTGGAGCAATATTTGAAATCCAACGTGATAAGAGAACAAAATACCAGTGACAAAACTAAAATGTGGTATTGCTGCATTGACGCTAAACATAATACAGCGCACAAGGTCATCTACACTTATTCTTTACATCGTAAACTAGTTTATGTTTGGATATCCTAGAATAGCATGGCTCAACTAACATTAGATCGGACCCTGAGATCCTTCAATTATGTTTTTCTAGTCATTCTAAGTTTCATGGACTTTATCTATATTGGCCATAACTTAAACTTGCTTAAAAATCAAACTAACCTAAAGCACCAAAAAGAAGCAAATTTTGAAAATATGTCCAAGTCGACTACTGATGGTTGCATCAAGATTGCATTCATTAGCAAGATTGCATCAAGTTGGTCTTTATATTGAACGACCATTATTAGTGTAAAACTCTAGCCACTAGACTGGTTCTTGGAGGCATTAACATGGTCAAGCTACGCCAAACCATGTAAAACCACTCATGTTTGATCCCTCTAACTCACTATCTTTTAAATTATTGCAATCATTATTGTTCATAATTATTTTACATGTAGAAATTTTAGGTAATGTTTGGCAATAAATTTCCCATAGTTTATTTTAACCAAATCACCACTTCTTGGTTTGTCATTATCTTGTATACTGATCACATTTACTAACTTTTAACCATTTTAATCATGGATGAGAATAACATATAAATAATCATATCCAAAACCATAATCTCTCTCTCTCTCTCTCTCTCTCTCTCTCTTTCTCTCTCTCTCTCTCTCTCACACACACACACACACACACACACAAATTTATCATGATTTATGGCTTTTGCATCAAATTAAAGATCCGTAACATGATGGTTTCAATGTAAAAATATAACAAGAATTCTTAAGAAGTTTGATGACCAGCTTAGTTTCAGTGTTTAGCAATTGACCAACTATGATCTCTAGCTTTCATGTTTATTTCTATATCCATATTGATTCTTTTCTTTATTATTTGATTTTGGTTCTAATCTTATCTTATTTCGTATATAATAAGTTGGGGGTAGTAGAAGAGAAATAGAGGCGCCATACAACGAAATTCAAGGCAACTATCTACTTAGTGGGTTTCCATGATTGTTCAACATTCAATAAGTTTAATTCCTAAGAACTGACTTGGCTAGTTCCATTAGCTGACGTTGAATTAAGACAAGCATATACCTCTGTCATAACAGCAACAGATGTGGGATCATGACCACGCCAAATATAGTCCCTCACTTTCATTCCCTCTGCAGCTGCTCCTTTCTGGACAGCTTGTATAGCAATAAAAAGAGAAGCACCTGTGGAAAGTTGTAGGTATTTATAGAAGGAGAAGCAAGTGAAAAGTTTGAAACTAAAAACACAATCAATTGACCTAAAAGACTAAAACTACACTGCATACCTTCAATAATAAGTGAACCCCCAATCACTAAAGCTGCATACTTCATATTTTCAGGTTGCTGATGAAAAAAAACATAAAATATATAAATCTGATTGCATTCGCCATGGTAAGTATAAAAAATAATGTGGAGGAGATTTAGGATTTTGGGCAACATAATTCGGTTCCATTACCTCTTGGGACCACAAGTTTTGAATTCCATGGACTATTGTAGCACCAGAGCCAAGACAAAATATACCAACAGCAGATATCAAAGACCAAACAAATCTTTCCTTGGAATAGCCATAACTGTACAACATGAGCAAAAATTATTTCAGCACAATAGTAAACAAAAAGAATATAACTGCATCTTGACTCTAAACATGAATCTGACCCTCTCTGTGTACTTGAGAGTGCTTATATTTAAAAAATAAAAAGCACAAGTTATCAGCACATATGCACAAGAAATTTTAGAATATCCAAAACAACAACTAATCAGTATGTAGCAAGACAGAAAAATTTATATTTGATATGTCCAGTCTTTCCTATAACTGCACCCAATTTTGTCACTAAAACAACAAAGAGGGAATTCCAGATTCCAAATCAGTTCAAGCAATGGCTTTATCACGGTGGAGAGTAAACATATGACATAAACAATTTTTTCAAAAAAGGCACAAGAAATATTTGTTATTTCAAACATTATCCTTTTAAAACAAAGAACGCATATATACATCTGAAATCCACAAAGGCACAAACAATTTGATGAATGAGGCTTATAAATTAAAATGATGGAAAATGCACCAAAATTATTATTAATAATGAATTGGAGAACATACGGATGAAGAGCATCTGGAGCACGTCTTGAGCTAATCAAACCATAAGCTAGAAGAGCCTACAATGTCAATATGAATTAGCTTCTCTGCATTGAATAATCAACGGACTGAGTTACACTTTAAGCACGAAAGAATTTAAATACACCCTCACCAGCCTAGTGATTTAACACCCATCAACAAAAATACCTGGTTTGCAAAATCTGCAATTGAGTGCACTGCTTCAGCCAACATAACATGGCTCGAGGTTGCTAACCAGACCCCAAACTTGAGAGCAAAGACAAGGAAGTTGCCGCACAATGCAGTTGTAACTGCTCTTTGGCTAGAATAGGGATTTGAGGGCGACAACAAAAGGATTAAAACATATCAGATTCCTGACATAAAGCCATAACAAAATTACAACAACTAGTTCTAGGCAATCATAGAAGGAGAAATGTGCATATTTAAGTTGTATTAAGTTTTTCTAATCGAAATTCGAAACAACATTCTTCTATTTCCATTATTTCTTCTCTGTATTATTGTTCTTCATCCAATTTTGGATGAGTGTCACCAACCAATCATATCCTTTGGCCACAGCACATGGTTTGCTATGATTGGGACACACAAGTTTTTTTCTCCTTAGTCCCTACCACTAGGTTAGTGTTAGCCTTGTTTTCCCAATTTACACAATTTTATATTCTACAAATGAAGCTAAAACATTCAGACCTACCCATCAAATACCAAAACAAAATTATTATTCAACCCCATTACAACAAACAAGCTTCACAAAAACAAAAATAACCTAATTATTTTTTTAAAAAAAAAATACCTGTGTTCATCACTATAGGGAATCTTCTTGGCTTGCTTTTTCGGCCTCGACCAAAAATCTCCAACAATAAATGCATAACAAAATCAGCACCAATCAGTCTTGTATATATATATATATATGTCTACAAATTCAAAAAAAAAAAAAAAAAAACTTACTGCGATGAGATGAGTACTGATGATGCTGATGACCATCATTAATTTGCAAAGAAACCAAACTGAACAAAGTGAAACGTTTCGAGCCATGAACCGAGGAGAAGCCTCGAAATTGAGACTCTAAAAAATTGAAATTTTTCTTCTGATCACTGTCAGTGGCGGCAGTGGTGAAGTGTAGCATTGGAGAAACAAAAACTCCATGATCATTGTAGAAAACATTGCAGAGCAGAGATGGGTTTGAAACGGCGGTTCGTTTGGTGGAGTGGAGGAGACGAGAGAGGAGTCGGTGAGAAGATTGCATCAAAACTGAGTTTTTGTGGGACTTTTCACAGCAACAAAAATGTAGAAAAGAAAAACCCCACAAAAAGAAGTCAAAGAGTGTTGAAAATTAAGTTACCATTTTTCAGGGTTTGTGCAGAGGAAGTGAGAGGTTGTGTTACAGCATATTAGAGCATATACCATCATCTATTCATCTCTCTGTTGCTTTGCCTACTCTGGAAGAGTGAAGAAGATGTTGAAAATCTATGGAAATGGGCCTTTCAATTGGGCCCATTTCAGCCGAGGGATGTCAATTCATGTTATGTCGTACCGATCCAAATTCGGCGATATTTCTTTCAAAAAGTATGTAAATGTCAATTTGGGTGTTGCTCAGCTGGTGGATAAACGAGTTTAGCGTTTGGGTAAATGATTCTTAGGTTAACGGCTCGAATCCTATCGATGGCAAAATACTTAAAAAAAAATACATAGTCTAGATTCTAGAACTCTAGACTCTATAAATATGTAGATAGATAGACACCGTAAAAAAAAAAGAAAAAAAAAAAGAAAAAATATATGTAAACCCTAAATTTATATATTTTAAAAATTCCAACACTACCTAAACTAAATTAAATTATTAACATTTTAATCAAAATAAATTATATTTTTAACAACTATTTTACTTATTTAAATTTTTTACTAACTAAACTAAATTAATCCTTAAAAAAAAAAAAAAAAAAAAAAAAAACTAAACTAAACTAAATTAAAAGGATAAAAAAAATTAAACTAAATTAAAAAGAAAAAAAAATACAATATCCTATGAATTTTTCACGGTAAATTCCCAATTGCAACCAAACTAATACCTATCTAACTATCTTATGAAGTACATACAGTTCCAAAATCCAACGATACTATGATTTCTTTCTCGTCAACAGATCCAAATTCTTCAAATAAAGAGGCAAAATTTTGCAGCATCAATATATCAACTGTCCGTAAACAAATAATGATCTGGATACTGAATTATTTTTTGAGAACTAAATATACAATAACTTAAGTAGTATCACAAACCAATTAAGTAATTTTCATCAAGTTTATATCACCATACCAAAAATAAAAAAAAATAAAAAAAATAAAAAAATAAAAACCCGAAAAGAAGAAGTTATGAGCAAATAGATCTAATAGTTTCTACTCAAAGAAACGGTGTATATAAATAAGGAGAGAAGAACTTGCTTAGAAAATGAAAAGGGAGAAGACATCCTTCCTTTTTTATTATATATATATATATATATTTTTCAAAATTAAAAGAAATGATATATTTGGTAATGTGTTGGGTGTGTTTACAAGATATTATTTTTTTTAAAAAAAAATAATAATTTAAAGAGGTGTACATATAGAAAAGGGTGCACATACAAATTTTTAGTGATGTAAATATCGCTACTCAAATTCATATTTGATTAAGAGCAATTTGGTATTTTGTGTTACGATATTTGCACCCTTTACAAACCGTATATACACCTCGTTAAAATAAAATAAATAAATAGATGAAATCTTGTAAGTACACTCCACATATTACCAGAGGTGTTTGGGCTAGCTTTACATATTAGCACAAGGTATGGAATTCAATGACTTAAATCTCCACAACATCAGGCCACGTCAGCTTAACAGGCCATACACGACAACAACAGACTAGCAAGTGAAGAGTAAGTCACCCATAGCAGGAACCTGCTAGCTAGAGAACCATCGAACATGCGAGTTAATACGAACTCGCTGTCCACACAGCAAATACAAAGTATCATTAATAACACAAGATTTCAACGTATCTTTCACAATATCCGGCCTTGGATAATCTCCAACGATCTAGCAGTTGATGAATCATGTAATAAATATGAAGATTCAAAAGAATACTCCCACAAGGAATGAAGATCTTAACACCATCAATGTATGAAGACTTGATTCACCAAGAATCTCGCATAGATATGATCCTCCTAGGATCTCGCCTAGTATTAGTCTTTGCTTGCGTGCCAAGGGTTAGGACAACACCTTAACCCCTATATAAACACATGTATCAGGCAAAGAGAGGGACAAGAAGCCATATATCACTTGTAAGCTGTAATCATTATTTCAAAGTGAAGACTTTTCTTTCTCCGTTTGGTGTCGTGGTTTTTCCCTATTTAGGGTTTTCAACGTAAAAATCTTAATGTCTCTATTATTTTTTATCGGTTCTTTATATTTATTATTCATATAAACAAATCGCTCGCCTAACGAAACTACAATCAAGATCACACTTCGTTGATTGATCCAGACATCGGTCAGCCAGCATGTTGTTGACTAGGTTTAACCAAAAATTGACATCAACGTGAGGGTTTAGCTACAATATATGAATTGTATTGTTAATGGGTAGTTATGTGAGAGAGAGTTAGTTTCATTTTTAATTTTTTTTTAAATCCTAAATTTTTATACACCATTGGATTGAAATCTAAAAACTAAAAATTAGCCCAGCAACAATATAATCATGTATAGTAGCTGAACCCATTATCGGATATGCCCGTTCTTTTAATTCTTAAAAAACATTATAAATAATAAAATTATAATATATATATATATAAATGTTCATCAGTGCGTTGAATGTGGACCATTAGATTTACATATTTTGACTCAAAATGTATGCACTTGTCAAAACTTCTTCATAATCATTAGTCTACATGACATCAGTGACACCAAATATAAAATATATCAGGAGGAAGAACTCTCTCTCTCTATATATATATATATAAGAATGGTCACACCTTCTCCCAAATTTGGTTGGTTGGAGGGAGGCCATCTCTTTACTTTTTGATGGAGGAGGAGCCTACTCCATCTTTTCCGATAACTGTGTTTACAGTATGTTTAATGAATCAAAAGGGTTATCATGTGAAAATGTGTCTGGTAGCAATTGTTAAAAACGATATTCGGAGAATCAAAATATAAAAAACGTGTTTGGTAGAATATTTTCAAAATCATTTTCAACATTGTATTATATAATAATAATTTCGAAAATTTCAATTTTTTTATTTTTTTGAATAGAAAATATTATTAATAAGAAAGCCAAACTAGGTCAAACAAATAAACAAACACAACTAGAGCCATTTGAGACAAACAATCCCCACGTAGTAAGACACACCAAACCTCCTACAACAAACAGGGAAAGCAAAAAACAGGTGCGATCGACGATAGGACTGAAGAGGGATTTGCGTTGGGACCAAGCTAACGGCGATGGGGTCTGTGGTCGGGCTAGGATGGCAGCGGCTTCATTTGTTAACAACTTCTCTATTCTTTCTCCTAGATCTTCAAGCTTCTTCGCAGCACAGAGCAACCAAAACAATTCCAGAGATCATTGATTTTCTTCTTTGTTCTTTCTTCTAGATCTTCAAGCTTCTTCACAACACAGAGCAGCCAAAACCGAAGACATTCTAAGATCTAATCATCCATTTGGATCAATTTTGATGATGTTGCTAGGCCTGCTATGGTGATCAACTATTATTCGGATCTTTGTCATAACAAAACAAATACTCTACCAGCTGAATAAATTATTAATGAATATATATATATATATATATAAAATAAAGTGATTATTAGGTGGGTCCTACAAAACAATAAAGAGAAATTGTTGAGAACAACAATTTGTTGTTTTCTCTGACTTTCGCTTTTTACTTGTTAAATGGAAAAAACAGATTTTTGTGTTTTTTAAAAACTTTTATTTTGAAAACTTAACCGAATGCTATCTCTCTATTTCTGTGACCTGAAAAACGAAAAACACTTCTTAAAAACTTAAACGAACAACCCTTAAAAACCCATGATTTTTTTTTTTTGAATTTGATCTCTTAAGTCCACAGAGACAATAGCACAACTCATAAGTAAAATAAGCTTCAAAAAAGCTCCTAATATCTTAAACAAATCCAAGTACAACAATTTCATATTCAATCTTTTCATTTACACTTTAAATTTTTATAACAAAAACAAATACAATTTTGGACCATAAATACAACATTTAAAAGTGTAAAACACAAATTATGTATGAGGAATTAATAATGAGAATAGATAGGTTCAACGACCAATCATAATAACTATCTTCAATGAGATTACGAAGTAGACATCTAACAACAAAAAACCATGATAAATTCAATCATGTAAAAGGCAAGCATAAACACTAGTTCTAGTTTCCATTTAGCAAATAACTAGTGCATATAACATGTGTGACGAGAACGGTAGATATGTTTGATGCAACCCTCATAAGAAACTATAAACAGTTTATACTCCATCTATTACAATAATAATAATAATAATAATAAAACTAGGTGGAAGAATGACTTAAAGAATGGAGGAACAAATGTGACTAAAAAATCTCAATTTCTCAATACAAAACATCCAGGACATTATCACAAAAGTCTAAGAACAGCACATTCAATTACAAATTTATATGTAGAAAAAACTTTACAAATTTGTAACCATCAATTGAATTTTCAAGAGCAACTTCCAATCATCCATAATCAAATATATAAAATGACCGACAAATAATAAATTATTAGAAGAAGCATATTTCGATTAGTGAGAGCAACCAATGGAAGATTTTAATTCTACCATCAAATGAGAACAAAGTATTAAGTTCCAAAACAAAATTGTATTGTACTAATAATTATGATATTAAAACGATCAAGAAAACATCCATCAATCATGAAAACAAGCAAAAGTTGATCAATAAACCTAATAACAACATAATCTAGATCAAAAGCTTAATAGCAAGTTAATACCAAACTATTGTTAAACCCTTAAACAGCACAAAATGTTGTTATCAAAAAAAAAAAAAGAAAAAAAAAAAAGAAGGTTTTTACTTTTGAGTGTCTTTAGAACCCTCTATTTAAAAAGGGCTATAGAACTCTGAAAAAACCAAAAATCCAAAAAAAAAAAAAAGAAGAAGAAGAAGAAGAAGAAGAAATTAAGTAGATTCCAGATAGAGACAAGAACTATAAAAGCTAATATTAAAAACAAATGTATATATTTTTTTAATAAAATCCAATAACAATTATGAACAATAAAAGTTACTGAATTCTAAAAAACAAGATATATAATCCATAGCTAAAACAACCATAAAAATAATAATTAGCAAACAATACATTTTGCATTCCTTAATAAAAACAAAAATAAAAGAGCAACAAAAAAAAATAAAAATAAACTTTCACATGTTTCTTCAACCGTAAGACTATGGTACACATGTTTTTAACAAAAATAAAATAAAAAAATCAATCGATAGAAACTTCAACCTAATATTCAAAATGCAGACATCTAACAAAAGAAAAGCAATAAATGTATAAAATTATACCAACAAAAATAAATAAATTATCTTACCAATTTTGTAATCTCTAAAGTTTTGAAACAAATCCCCCTTTTTGGTCGATCTCTGGAAGTCTGATCAAGTTTCAAGAAAAGCTTCGAACCAAATCCCATTTTTTTTTTACAATAATAAAAAATAAAATAAAAACTATGTGGAAGAACAAAGACTTAGAGAATGGAGGAACAAATTGATGTGATTAAAAAAAATCTCAATTTCTCAATACAAAATGTCCAAGACATTATCACAAAAGTCTAAGAACATCACATTGTTAGGGCCTAAAGCAAGAGTTTTTTTATTTTTATTTTTTTTATTTTTATTTTTATTTTTAATTTTTTAACAAATCATATGATATCAATAAAGTCTTTTGTTTACAAATAAGTTATGTAGCATTTATAAATCGTTTATTATATATGTCAAAAGCAAAATATTATCCAAGACTAAAAGAAACATATAGAATTATTCACGAAAAGAAGTTTATGTGTGGTAGATATAATTCTTTATTTATTCTAAAAATGTTCACAATTTAAGATACACGCTGAACACCTTATCTTGTTTAAAGTTGTGGTTCTTTTGTTTTCAATTGGGAAGTAATGAGTTTAGAATCACCTGAAAGACCTTGAACAAAAGATCTAGTATGTATGATGTATTGAACATATCAAGTGAATAGTATATTTCGATTTTACCGTTAATGAAATAATACATTCACAATAAATCAATTGAAATATCTATCTTAATCCTGAGATAAATAATGTACAGTATGTATTATGAGTTGTAACGTTTGAGTTATCAATGAGTACGCCTCAGAATAATAGTTTAATCCCAATTGTTTGGCGTTATTGATTCATATGTCATAGTGGACATATATTTATAGATATGGACATCATGTTTCTTATAATCAAATAAGAGTAAATACCACATTATTGGTCTTACGAGGACTTGGATAATAAATCTTGGTACCGAATATTCAATAAAGAGTTATTGAATCATGATTTAATGATAAATCAAAATTATCCAGTAGATGTAAGAACAGTTCTAAGGAATAAAATAATTAATAATGCAATGGTCAAAAGACATTTAATTATTGGTATTTTTCATGAGGATACATATTTTACACAATTGTTTAGGGTGAAAATATTTAATATATTTTATTTTAATTCAAGAGTGCAATTTCAATTTTTAAATGTATTAAACTGAAATTAATATATTTGGGCTCAATTAATTAAGAGTTAATTGGTAATTGGGCCAAATATATTGGAGTTTGTAAATAAAATAACATGTAGATCCTCAAACTTCACAAGTTAAATTGGATCATTTAAAATGAACTTATTGTGCTCAAATGTTGGGTTCCAAGACAAATACCCATCTTATTTATTTTATTTTATTTTCCATTAGGAATGGAAAATAAATCAAAGCTAGGATATTAAAGGAAAAATAAATAAAATAAAATAAAAAGGAAAAGACTTCTAATGATTGAATTTATCGTGGTTTTATTATTAATGTCACAGTTAATGATTCCTAAAATCCTAAATTATATATATATTTTATCAAAATTGTCAATTGATAATCTAAATTTATTTTATCAAAACTTAAAAATCACAAATATGAATTAATATCATGTTGAGTTATTTTGTATTATGAAAGATATACAATTTCTAGAATTGGATCATCGATATATATAGATATGTGTGTGTACGTACGTACGTGCGGGCGGTTACTTACATGTTCACGTAGATCACAAATATGAATTAATGATGCATCAGGGTAGTTTTGAGTTATTGCCAAAAACTACTAAAAAGGAAATCCTAAACAAATTCAATTAGAATTGAAAATAGATTACAAAATAAAGGCCAGTTTAGTATTGCTGTAATTTTTATAATAATCACCGTATGCTGAAGGAATAATTAGTGGTGAAGTTAATCGACAGATGTTTGGTTAATTGTATTTTTAAAACTATGGTGTAGCTAAAAAGCAATTTACATATGTTTGATAATTTTATTGCAAAACTGCTAAGATTAGTTACAATAATTAATATATATATGATTTTATAACACTACTTTATTTTTTTCATTAATTATATATATTAAATCAATGTTTAAGTAGTATATTTAAATTGAAAAAAAAAATCTATAAGAACAATAAAAATATTTTTAAAAGATTTTATAAATCAAATCAATATTTAAGTAGAATTATTAATTTTTAGATATAAGGTATATAAATGATTTTAACTTGATTTCATAAGAATAATAATTATATTTTAAAACATTCATTAAATGCTGAAATAAATTATTCTATAATCACTTTCAAAAAGTAACTTCTCACTTACTTCTCAAAATCACTATCAAAACTTGTCAGATTATCATTTAATCACTTTTGGAAATTTTACCAAACATAATTTTATGTCAAAATTATAAAATAAGTTGATTTTAGCTTTTCAAAAGCAATACCAAACTTGCCATAAATCTTACTAGAATTGAAATTCACCTAATCTGTCCTACATATTGAATCATGTTAAGTTATTTAATTTGTATTATCAAATATATGCAATTTCTATAACTGGATCATCAATATACAAAATATGTGTGTGTGCACCTATGGGCGGTTGCAGGCGTGTTCGTGTGTGTGCGTTTAATTTCTAGAATCATATGTTTAGCTTAATAATCAATTTTCTATCTTGGTACATAATAAAATTGGAGATTACTAGATGAATGATAGCTTGTTCACACACCCAAAGAAAACTATTTTCAACAAAATTGATAGAGGCTAGTTATGAAAAGATTATAAATAATAATAATAATAATAATTTTAACCAAGTATGAATTGGTTTCGTTTTACATAAACTTCTTTGGATCATAATATTAAGTAATTATTATTAATATATATATTTTTTAAGTTCCACATCATATTATATAAATTTATAGGTCTGCCACTGTGTTGTATGTATTTTTCTCTCTTGTTCTTTCGAACCGAGTTTTCTCCAGATTTTTTTCTGTGAAGAAACGTTGCAAGTGTTGTGTGTTTATGATTTGATGCGATTATTTCTTTCAATTGACCGAATGCTGATTTTTCTCCCGTCCCTTCCACCAGAGAGGAGATCGGCGATCTCTTCCCACCATCAAAAGGGCAGCCATCTGCCCATGCGTAAAAAAGAACTAGAAACGAACCAGAACCGCAACAAGCCTGATTAACTTGAGCTTTTAGCAATGTCAAGTCAAAAAGTAATAAGAAAATACATATATGAATCCAAAACAATTCTTCCACAAAAATTACAAATTGTAATCAATATTCAATAGTGAGTGCGTGAATAATAATTGTCGGCAATAATAACCTATATTCTATGTTAAATGTCCATCATCTTAAAAAGGCTAGGATACAACATTGTCTACCAGCTGAAATGGTGAAATTCTGTCTGAGTCGCCCTTATTCGCCAACAAGGGAATAGCGCCGTCAGGCTATCGATCTGATTTCGTAACTGTAAAGTATAACTCTTTTGGCTCCTCATCTAATTGGGAGACTAGAACTATAATGAGTTCATACAAAAACAATTGATGGTGAATGAATTACTATTAATCACCACCCAGTCGACCACCTGCCTTCCTGTTACGTATCCTGATCTTTGATTTAGGTTCCTCATCTGATTTTTTAAAATTCAGTCCATCATTCCGGCTAACAATTCTTAACGGATGGGCTTCTGTGTTAAAAACCCACTCATCTAAGGAGATCACCGTAGGAGGCGAAAAAAGAAGATACAGATACTTTAGTGTTTCTGCAAGAAAGAAGCTTTGCATCATGTTGTCTTTGACGCCAGTATTGACCTGTATACATGACAATCAACTATAAATAAAATGGACATAGGTAACCGTAAAAGAACGGTTATTACAATCTTTTGCCAAATATCATGGATTTAACTGCTTTATGTTCTTAAGTCACAAAATAACAATGGGATGTAATCGGATATGATTTTAAATTATTTATGTTTTTCTTGCTAAAACACGTTTTAACTAAACTCAGCACCAGCCATAAGAGGAAAAGACAAATACAAGAAGCAGAAAATTCTCTAGTACATTTTATATGCTTTTCTTTTCACAAAGTGCCTTGATTCAAAATAGACTGGAAAGGTCTTCTAAAAATAGTGGGAAAGGTTTTGATTTTAGGAGAAACTTGAATGATAGAGAGATTGAGGAATTGTCTCCTCTGCTCTTTTTGTTGGACGGTGTTTCTTTAAATATGGGTGGAGAAGATAGGAGGACATGGTCTATGGATTCTAAAAGGAATCTTTTCTTGAGTCTTTCTTTGAGTGGTTGGTGAATGATGAGTCAAAGGTTCCTAACAAAATCAATTTTTTTGGGTTGGTTGATAGCTCATGGAAAAATAAATACTTGTGATTTTATTCATAAGAAATATCGTAATCTTTGTCTACTTCTCTCTTGGTGTGTTATGTGCCAGAATTCTGAAGAAATTTGAATCATCTTTTTCTCTATTGTCCGGTGGCTTTGGAAGATTTTAAAGCGCTTTTGGGAGAGGAATGAAAGCTATGATTCTTTGGTATTGTGGAAATTTGATGTTTTATGGGTTATTTGGTTAGAGAGAAATATAAAAATATTTAAGGAAGCTAAAGAGGAGAACATTTTTTCATAGGATAAAGCTTTTTATCTATCTTCTCTGTGGTCATCCATCTCTAAATAATTTACAGACAATTCTCTGTTTTTCATTATGTTAGATTAGAAGGCTGTAGTTTTTGATTGAATTCATTGTAATTTTTATTTTTGTCTAGTTTGTTGTTTTGGATGGAATACTAGTTCACTTATCTACTTCATTTTTGAATAAAGTTCTTGTTTCCTAAAAAAAATAAAAATAAAATAAAAATAAAATAAAATAAAATAAAATAAATAAAATAAAAATTCCCACACAGATAACTGAACAAGAAACCTCAAGAATTTCAGATGATTAAAACATCACGATCCAAAATTTCTATCAAAATTCTTTTCCATTGTCACACCTACAATCCCAATCACTTACCATATCTCATGCAACCAATTCACAAATTGCTTTTGAGTTTGATCAATCAATGAACTAATATAATTTAATCAAACCTTTCAATTTTGAAAACTAATTTTGAACTAATATAATTTAATCAAACCTTTCAATTTTGAAAACTAATAAAATTTCACTATTCAAAATCTATGAAACCCAGTCGAATATAGATCAACCAAGATTTTGAAAACTAATCTAATTTCACTATATAAGATATATGAAATCCAATTGAATATATACTAACCAAGATATTAAATGAAAATTAACATTAAAAATAAAAATAAGAAAACATTTGGGGTTGTGGCCCTTGTACCAGCGATGGTGACAGAGGTTGGAAGAGCTAATAACAGTGTTGCAAACATGGATAACACTTACAGGTAAACAAGGATATTGATTTAAGAGTTTTGTAGGCTTTGGGTGACCATAAGCTGATGGCTAATGGTATTGTCTGAGAAATGAGAGTAAACTGAAAATTAGGGTTTAGTTTAGCTAACCAATACGATTATGTCATCAGTTACTAATTACTATAATAGAAGTTTTTCTCCTAATTGGTTTGTTTTGCACAATTTGAATCCTGTGCAACCCAAAACCAGTCCTAATTGCAATTGGGTTGCTCGTGAGTCTATTAACCACGCCAACATTACTGGCTTGGGTCTGGTCGCAATGTTTTATTACACCGGGTTGCCTACGGCCTACCCACCTCTAAACTTGGGTACCATTTAAAATTTCATGTGTACATCCTGAAGTACACAGAAGTCTGTAGGGTTGCAATGTTTTATTACACCAGGTTGCCTACGGCCTACCCACCTCTAAACTTGGGTACCATTTAAAATTTCATGTGAACATCCTGAAGTACACAAAAAATATAAAGAAAGATATAATGTGATGTAGCAGGTTTGTGGTGGTACTTACATCTTTCAGTCCAACATATCCTGACTCTATGCGGGAATTCTTCTCAAATGCTTGAAATATATTCCAACCCCACTCTTGGTATGTCTTATTGCCAGTTAAACGCCACAGGTAAAAAAGTGATTCAATTGTCTCTGGTCTCAGTATGTTCCACGATGTACCCACGGTCATGTCCTGAAGACAAAATGTATGGAAGCTGTTAGATAAGGGGAGTTTAATTCAATGTATACAATGTAAATAAGGATAACCAACCTCCCCGGCATGAAAGAAATAGTTCTCTCCAGCCAATTTTGTTGGTGTGGACTGGTAAAAATTATAACATGTCCAAGCAAGCTGCAAAAGAAGGCAGAAAAAAAAAATCATGAAAGTACTGTCTTTATTTAAATAATCGAAAGATGGCAGTACGCATAAATATACACTATTTAAGAAACTGGATAATTCAGCAACCTAGATTAAAGTTAGTTTTGAACTTGAGATTCTGGTTTCTGCTTTTAATTTTTAATAAATGATGCATACAAAATAAAAATTAACTCAATTATGAGATGAACACAAAACTGTCACAGAAGCATTACATATATTTTTGCACTTAAAAAGGTTTAGATTTTAGTCCATATCATCTACCATCCCAAATAAAAAATATGCATCTGGCAAATTTTAAATTCAATGAGAGTCACTAAAATCAAGTTGGTGCATACACACTGATTTTCCAGGTATACACAACAACACAGAGACACGCATACAGACATGGATGTGTATGTTTAAGTAACCTATAAACTTATTGTTGCAGCAACTTTCCTACCCTCAGATGATTCTCTATCAAATAAAATTCTGACAATATGAGATCAAAACTTCACAAAATTTCAAGAAATCACATCAAAATGGACCTTAAATTGGAGGTGAAGATATTTAATTATCAATCACATCTAATTTGAGTTTATGAGAATTTTTCACGGAAATATTTAAGGTTTTTAATCCTAGGTTCCAGTTGATTTTCATTAGTAATTATACTACCTGTTTACAGATGTTAATATGTTATGCCTGTCTTTTCTTTATGTTATAAACTTATAGATGGAATTTACTCTAAAGAAAAACAATAAAATACAAGGCGTAAGTTCTGTGTGGCATTATGAATAATACCTCTTCAGCAAGTGAAAGAAATTTCTCAGAATCACCAGGCCCATAACCAAATGATCCTAAAGCCAGCATTCCCGGAGCAAAACACGCTAATTCGTCCATCTGCATACACATGGAGGGTTAAAAAAGCATTCAACAGCTCCTAGAAAAGTATTCAAGAAGACATACTTTAAAGGTAACCAGGTAAATATTACCTTGTCTGCCAACGAATTGCCATTCTTCTCACAAATGTATGCAAAAGATGATGGTGTTGTTCTCTTAACCAAGGTTAATAGACCTTTCATTGATGTTTCCCACATTTCCCTGCATCCAAGATTCACAAGAAAAATTGACATCAAGAAATTTAAGAACATGGACAGTTGAATATTTCAGAAAGAGTGAGAGAATTTATAGTATCACATACAAGAAGATTGTACACACCATAATATTAAGAGAGAAAACCAACACTAACCATTGAAAATATTAAACTTTTGTTAGTAACCACTTTTGAAACTTTAATTGTTAATAATCATTTTTTCAAAAAAAATTCAGTATATGTCCGTAAATTACAAGAATACCCCGATATTAGTTTTTTTTTTTTAAAAAAAAACCTCAAACTTGAAATCATGACTAAAAACTTGAAAATTGAACTTGAAATCATGACTAAAATAAAATGTGAAACTTGAAATCATGCCTAAAATGAAATATGTGAAACTTGAAATCATGCCCAATTTCCCTTCTTCCCCAAATTCCCCAAATTCACAAATTAGGTTTTTGTTTCCCTTTTTTTTTTCAGATCAAATCGCCAGCGGAGGGGGGCTCCGACTGCCGTGAAGCACGACGACGACTGACGCACGAAGCAGCAGCGAAGCACGACGACGACGACTGGGCGTGAAGCGCGATGGCTGTGCTTGGTTCGCGAAGCCACGCAGCGCACGTCGGTGAATCACGACGACGCTGTGGCTGTCGCAAAGCCAAGAAGCACGCCGGTGTTCGGCAGGCACACCTTCGTTGGCGGTGCGCTCAGGCGACGACGCTGGCAATGACTTTGAGGGAGAGAGAGGAGAGAAGAGGAGAGAGAAAGAAAAGAGAGACAAAGGAGAGAAAGTGTTTTGGGGATGGTTTTTATATGAGGGCTTTCCGGTAATTTCTCAAAAACATGGTTATTAACAATTAAAATTTCGTTTGTGGTTAAAAACGAATTTCCTATAATATATGTGGTCATTTTTAGCAATTTCCACTAATATTAACATATAGAGTCTATCTAGCTATGGTTGCCAATGTTTCTTTCGGGTTTTATTCTCCTCGCACTTGGTCCATAGTGATTTTCCACTTTAAACAATAAATCTTATCCAAAATAACTGTTTACTATTTTATAGAAAGTCTTTTACTTGCATATCAGATATACACAATGGAAGCTACTGGTTGAAAAAATAAAATCAACTAGCTATGTATATATATTCCTGAATATTTAAGATGTGGGTAATGCTTCTATACATAATCTGTATAGTTACTGGGGTGAAAACTAGTCATTGGATTTAAATCCAATGGTCCACAAAAATCAAAGGTATGAAAAATAGAAAAAAATTAAAAAATTAAAATAATTCATTTTCATAACTACCCGTTAACAATATAGCTACTATATTTTAACTAAACCCTTAAGATGTTGGCTTAACAAAAAAATGTCTTATTGCTTTTCTTATATGATTCATGAGTTCAGCCCCGAAGACATCTAATTTAACAAAAATATGATTTTCTTGTTTTCATATTAACAATTATAAATACAATGCACACAACCAGCTGTGGGCAATGCAGATCCAACAAATATATGTTTGTATGTATGATAACAATCTCCTCACCTATAATGTTTCACAGCTGCAGTTTTGTTCCCTTGAATCCAAACTTTGAGTAAATATTCATAAAAACTGCAATTAAGCATTAGTGTTAATCATAAACTCAAATAAAATCACAAAACCACACTCAGTGAGCTACCTCCAGAAGTGGATCTGATAAATAAAAGAGCATTAAACCATAGATAACAAAATTTAAAGCCCAACAAAGATCACATAATTCATATCTAATTTCAAGTGGTCAATACCTATCACCCATGGCACCAAAGGTTATAACCGAGTATGATCCAGTTCCTCTTTCAGGATTAATATAGATGGGAAGCAAACCATCATCAGGGAAGGTTTTACTGATCTCCGCTATAGTCCTCTCCACCTGAAACATCAGTTGCAACCAATCAGTGAAACTGAGCAAATTTACCTCACTCAAAAACATAAACTTCAACATATCTTCGAGATCTTCACAAAGAAGAAGGAGAATATATATAGACAGATTGCAAGCGGATGTAAAGACAATTAACAACGAATAACATAGCCTGTGAACACATGTAAGCAAGAGTAGAGTGTACCTTCTGCTGGTACTTCAGCTCCCCTGTCCTTTGTGAGAGAGCAATAAATTCTAGCTGTTCTGTTCCAGAATCTGCCAGAATGCTCTCACCCTAAGAAAAAAAGGAAATAATGGAATAAAAATTAGATCAGAATCCATGAACATGAATGTACAAGAATTTGACAAAATATCCCAAGACCAGTCAATAAGTTACACAGCACAGTTGTCACAAACGACAGCATGATGACTTAAAGACTAATTCAAACTACTTTATATATGATAATGAATGGATTAACAATGCTAATCCCAGTAAAGTTAATTTTGATTGTTGGATGACCAGGCAACAAAGAATGAAGAAGCGTTTATAATTAGAAAATTGTAAAATATTAGGAAGATGTTAACTTAAAATGTTAAAAACCATATTCATTTCAAAATCGCCAGTCACCTGCTGGTCTAACAGCAGGACAAGACCTTCCCAAGACATGTCGGGTAAGTAGGCACAAAAATAAATATGTTCATGTTGTAGATGGTGACAAATCAACTCAACAATTTATACTCCCAAGTACCAAGTGACTATGTACAAGTTAAAAATTAACAACTTACCCCAGTCCATGAAGGATTACGTGCATTTCCATGTGCCAAGTTTATAATATTATAAGGAATCCCAGTGGGTGTATTCCACGCAGGCAGCAATCTATCTGCAATATCTCTAGCCTTTTCAAGGAATAATTTGTCATTTGAAAGATCATATGCACTAAGAAGTCCACCTACAACTCTAAATTATTGTAAAACAGAAAAGAAAAAAAAAAGGATCAGCAAAGACAGTATACCTGCCTCTACCACAGGCTTATTGCAAAAAAAAAAAAAATTAAAAAAAAAAAAAGCCTTAACAATGGTTTCACAAAATAAATACAATCATACGAACTAATGTATTAAACCTTATAACGCAACCTTATGGTTGTCTCAAAAACGCTAGCATCATAATCCTTGTTAAAATCCAATGTGTTTGCAACCCACCTGCAAAGAATGGCATTAAAATTAAACATGGGTTTCATAATTAATAATTTAATATTCATAGATTAAAGTATCTTAAAATTGCATATACATCGGCAATGAAAAGAATATGGAGAAATTTACGCAATGAAGGAAAAAAAGAAGACAACATATGCAATATTTAAAGGTTGAACTATGTAATTGATGAGAAGAGAATCCAGGCTGTACAGGAAATGAAAGTGGGTTCAACTGAATGAGGTGGAGAGGAATAATACTAAATGGGAAGCAAAATATAAATATGAAACACACACAGAAAAAAAAAAAAAAAAAAACTTTACATCCTTTTCCTATGAAACTTGTTATTACCAAAAAGATAATAAAAACTGAGATATAGGGAGAACAACCCTCTTGGGTTCTCCTCTATGATTGACTTGGGTATGTATACTATTGATTCTCTCTGGAGACATGGCTATTGAATGTCCACAGCTATACAACTCGAGTTTTGCTCCGCATCAAACAACTCAGCATGTGGGTATCATGCATTCATCTTCCAATTTAGATTCTCAATGGCCTTTTTACATTTCATTTGCACTGGGGCTACCCACGAGCAATCCGACTGCATTTGTCTCATCCTAATTTTTAAGAACTTAATTTTGAAAAAACAGAACAATAAAAGTACTGCTTTGAAGATTTTAAGAAAATGAGAGTGCTACAGTGCATTAAAAGTGAAACAAACACTCAAAGAAAATTAAACTTACTCTCTAGCTTTTTGGAATTGCTCATCTAGACCCATTATATATAATGTATCAAGAGCATCTATCATTGTTGCTCCAAGACCACCAAAGCTATTGACACCATTCTTCGTCTGTGGCTGTTAACAAAAATAATGAAGACAACAATAATGTTAGCATGTTAATCGTATGGGGATATAAATTGGCACTGTTTTGTACATATTAAAAAAAAAATCCACATTTCAAAATACTAAACTAAGAATGGTTCACAAATGATATGTATCCTATTCTGGTATCGAATCCAGACCAACCTATATGTTACATTTGATAATAGAGCAAGTTCACTGCTTTTCGTTAGAGCAAGGGTTCTGCAGACCAATCTTTAAATTCATTTCCAACATTTTTTAAGTCCATAATACTTCCAAAAATCAAACAGTTAGCATCAAAAAGAAATCCAGAAAATGCATGCAAAGTTTTACAAAAACCATGTAAATTTGCAAGGGTCCAGAGGCACAAAACATATATGCACATCTTTTTCTGCTGGGAGAGAACAGAAAAGATTTATGCATGTATCAAGAAGGTAACTATGTTTTCCCTTTTCCTATTCTATGACTAGAAAAATCCATATCTATAAAATTTAATTATAGCGACAAAGATATTATGCACGTAGACACCCATATGTATATGACACACCAACACCACTCTATCCTCCACCAGGGAGAAAATCAGATTTAAGAATGCATTATGAAGTAGCTAAAGATCATGACAATCTGATTTCATCACTTAGATAGCAATAAACACATCTTAACCAACTACCCAGTAGCCATTATCAATTACTTAAGAACATTATATGGCTTAGAATGCTCTTGACTTTCTCATCCATTAGTTCTGTCAAACAAAAGGAAAGAAGAGTTGAGCCTGCCTAAATCAAAGTGGAAGACACATCACCTAGCCAAAGTATAGAATGACAAGCACAACCTTTCTATAGCTTTGCTCCTTCAGACTTTCATTCAAGTAAATGAATCATTACCTCCAATAATAACTCAAGACCCAATTCCCTAATAATATAAATCTTTTGTTATACACTTAATCAAGCATGTAAAAGTTTTCAAATTAAAGTATGCAAGAAATTAAATTTTAAGCATTTTAAAGATTACTCTGGAAAATTTTGGATTTTAGTTGAGTGCATAATAGAAGAACACTCCCACTTCATCATATGACCTAGCAATTAGCACTTAGCAGTACCTTCGGATGATAGAACACCCAAATCTGGATTACATATACCGAAAATTCACTGCCTACTAATATACTATCAAACTTTAAAACTGCAAAAATAAAAATAAAAATGTACTCAAAAGGCATGGGAAAAATATATAAAATTTCCTCCTTACTATCCACGAGGATGCAAAAATCTTTGTATTTGGACATGGAAAACTGATAAAAATGCGTGAAAATATTATTGATAGCATGATACAACTCATAAAATATAATTAATTTCAAGGTATTCTACTCCCATCTGTACCACTGATTAGAAGGATGTCATATTTAGAACTCAACCACAATGTTTCAACTCATACGTAAAAAGTTTCAAAAATTAATTTAGTCTTATACTCTAAACTGTACAATTGAGTAATTTATGTTGAATACCAAGTCAGAGCTGAAAGTATAGAACTGAATCTCCAAAGCAGGCACATAATTTGAAAAGCTAAGATTTAAAATCCATAACATATGTTAACTTGCATCACTACTGGTAAAAAACCAGACAAACATTAACGCGTGGACATAATATACTCGAAATACCTGAAGTTCATCTTGGCCCCATGCATACTTCTCATATGAACTCCATGCATGAATCATTGCTTCTTTTACTTTCTCTCTTCGCTGAATATCAATGGGATCATCGACAACCTTGTTTCTACTGTGTGTATTAACTTCAATCTTTCCAATTGCATTGCCATTGATATCCTTTAACTCTTCCAGCTGCAAAAATAATATTTCCACTGAGTCCATAGATAGATAACCCAAAGAACATTTATTTTCAAATTCAATTCTGGGTGCTTATTGCTTAAATACAGCTTCAAGCATCATTGGTCACCCAAATGATAGATCTTTTCCAGGTGATTGACAATGAATCAGGGACCTCCTACCATATTTTGCAACCGAGAAACCTCTTCACTCAACTTGGAAACTTCAACCTGCATGACAGATTGAAATTTGTTATATATTGGCAATTAAAGAACAATACAATTTCCAAAAAATATGTACACTGAGATCATTATTTAAATAGAAAATAGAACAGTTGTTTAAATGTTAACAATTCATTTTCTGGTCTAAGCAATTTGCAGGTAAATTGACAAGCATCGACATAATTGTCACTGGGTATCATATACTTGGGCATATCAAAGCTTGTTGTCCCAAGTTAAGCATAATTATATCAAAACAATATTGAAAATGTGATGGGAAAAAGTTTCTCATTCCATCTCTTCTCCATTCTTTTTAATTCTGCTCTTCTTCTTCTCCAACCCGGCCCTCATATCAACTAATCACTTAGAATATGGCACTTGATGACTTTGTTGCGTTGTTTATTTGGTCTCCATGGGTTTGACCCTACAAACGGTTGTGCAATTGTATGTGGAGGTTGTGAAGAAAGAGTGAAAGACAAATTAAACAACTTCTAGAAGTTTGTCCTATTTGGAGCTTAAGGTTGATATTTTAAGGGAAACTTTTCTAAGCGTTCAATCTTCAGTAGCATTTATATTTAATATTGTTTTACTAAGTTTATTCATGGTATATATTTAAGACTCCCTCAAAAATGAAATCCAATTCTTAATCAGAAGAGGTGGCAGCACAAATAAAAGCAATTGCTCCCCAGAAATTGATTTCTTTTCTGTGCCATGTGAGACCTCAGAGTAACAGAGTAACAAGGCTATACCCAAAAGAATGGGGGAAATTTAGACTTCGGTTGTAAACTTTGCTTTCTATTTCTCCATTTCTTTTTCTTTTTTTTCTTTTTTGATGCTTCTTGTGTATCCCCGAGTGTGCTTCAGCTGTGCCTTTATGTAGTATTCTTTCACGGACATTTTTCTTACTAAGGGAGAATAAAATTGGATAAAAAACATTACATATCAATGACTTGGAACAATAAATCACACAAATACTCATCCTGTCTAGCAAGTTTAAACATTTGCTACTATGTGTGTTTGTGTAACAGATCCCAACCAATATATGTGCTTGAAATTGTTTGATTTTAAGTTTCTCTTCCTTTAAATTATCTTGTTCTTTTACATATTCCACTGAACTTGGTAACACATCAGTTGTTTTTAAACAGAATAAGTTCAAGTACCTCCAACTTTAAAAGTTAGCTGAACCAAAAACAAATCACCCATTGTTTTGATAACAGTGGAGGCTTTATTCAGTTTATACCCTCAGAAATTCATTAAAACGTGTTTCCCTACTTTGCTCTAAATCATCACAAAATGAACCTAATAATGATCGTTGTGTGACAACAATTCAAACTTCCTAAATCATCAGAAATGAACCTCATAACCACCATTGTGTGACAACAATTTGAACCAAATTTTATCTGCTTCACATCACGGGTCTGTATTTCTTTCTGGTTCTTAGCTAAGCTAAATTTAATACAGTTAATCCTTACAATCGTGCAATTCGAACCATTAATTCTCTAGGATCTGCAAGGCCAACATGAATTTGACCTCTGAACTTTGCTAATAATTGTAACAGCAAATTCACACTCCATCAAAAATCAGTTATCAAACTTGCAAAAAAATAAATAAGCAGCAACACAATTATATATTCTTAAAACAAACATCAAATACCATTATTTTGCAATCCAACAAATATCTAAGCAGCAACACAATTATATATTCTTAAACCAAACATCAAATAGTTTCAATTTTACTGAAACTATTCTAACACCTACTCCCAATTCAGCGCATTATAAATCCACTAAAACAAAGCAATTTTTTTTTTTTGAATTTTCGTTTTTTCTTTGATCTAGAGAATTTGTAATGTCAGTAAACAATTTCGTGCGGACAAACGCAGCCAAATGAACAATAAAACAAAAAAAAAAATTATAATCTTGAAAAATACCTCGTGTTCACTAACAAGAGTCTGGCGATCCCAGACGACGAGAGTAGCAGAGACAAAGACGATGAGAAGCAGAGCCAATCGTTTCGGTCTCTTCAGATAATACGCCGGATTGCAGTACCTCCACGCGGAGGAGAAGGAGGAGGAGGAAGACGACGACGATCTGGACCTCGCCATCCGATCAGATCTCCAAAGAAGAAAAAAAAAACACGAATGTTTCTGTTAATTTATCAGTATAGATTTGATGAAAATGAAACGGGAGATAAACATTTGGAGCTCATGCTCATATAATTGTATAAAGAATAGAGATGGAGAGGGAAATGTCAAAGTCTTGTATGGAAAATGGAGATGGGAAATGTTTTTACAGATTCAAGTGTTTCGTGTCTTTGGTCCTGTGAGGTAGACAAACCAACCAGGGTTTGACATGTGTACGTTATGTGGAAAAGCCATTAACCACTATATTTAATTTTAAAATAAAATGTTATTATTTATTTAACATTAAAAAAAAAAAAAATAATTCAAAGATTGAAAAAGTGAATAAAGAAGTATAGTATATATTAAGACTAGTGATGTTGGACTGTCTAGCATTACTCTAAAAAAGATTCCTTAAATGTATTTAATCAAGTTTTTGATTGGAATCTATAGGATTTGAAAAGTTTAAAGGTATTCAATTCAATTTGTAAAGAATTCATCAAAATTTAGAGGTATTCAATCCATACTTTGAAGGATTCCAATAAAATCTAATAAAATCCAGATGTATTTAATTCATATTTTTATAAAGTCTAAAAAAAATGTGGTGTCACTGAGATGCTTAAATGCTTATATATGCCGGTGTAAGCACATAATTTGATAGAAAATGACTTGGGAGATTTGACATAGGGGCATTTTTATTGAAGAGTGCAATAATGGATACAATATAACTAGTGTAAAATCAATTCTAGATCCTTTCTTGTGGGAGTCAAATGGTGTCCAAGTATCAATCAGTCTAAAACAAAGTAGTACTAAATAAAGGGAAGACTAATAAGATCTTGTGTTTTCGTTATGGTTAGATTGTGTTGAAATTATTGATAGTTGATATTGTACATGAGCCTTCTTTAGTAGAGCTTTAAGTTGATTAAGAGCTTGTTTGATTGAGCTTTTAAAAAACCTATATTAGTAAAAGATCTACATGTAGTAGATCTATTAGAAATAGAGTTTTTTGACAAAAAAAAAAATTATAGTTTTTTGGCTGATAGACTTTTTAAAAAAAAATGTCAATTTGAGAAGCACTTCCCTATGAGTTTTTGCCTAGTAGAGGTTTAAACTCTACTAACCTCTACTCAATTTAAAATAGACACAAAAGCCCAACCAAACAACTCTAAAAAACTCAAATAGACGTTGGTTGAGCTTTTTAGAAAGCTCAACCAAACAAGCATTAAATTAGTGTCAATTGTTTTCTCATTTGCATATTAGGAGCAAATTTATTATTAACTTTTGTTAGATGTTCAGTAAAATTCAGATTGTTGAATAGGAAGCTTGATTGTTTGAATGTGATGGTTGTGTTAGTAAAGCTTTAAGTTGAGTCTCCGGTTAGAATTCCTAACACTATGTTTGATTTGAAGGAATTGGAGAAAAATGAAAGGAAAGGATTTGGGAGGACTTCTAATTTCTTGTTTGGATGGTTAAATGAGAGGGAAATGAAATGAAATGGAAGGAAATGAGTGGAATAATTTCTTTCTATTTTAAACACTTTGGTTTCCATCCAAATTTGGGAGGAAAGGGAGGGAAAGGAAAGGAAAGGAATCCACCATTAATAATTTTTTTCAAAATCCCAAAAATAACCTTATATATTGTTTGTATTCGTATTGCTAAAAGAAGGGTAATTTCGTAAATAAAATAAAACCATTATTCATTCCTTTCTTTTTTCACCCATAACAATCCAAACAACAATCATTAAAACCACATCCTATCATTTCCTTTCCTTTCGTTTCCTCACTATCACTTTCTTTCCTTTCCTTTCCATTAAACCAAACATAGTGCAAGTGTTCTGTAAAATGTTTTTAATTATTTATTTGATTAGGAAGACATTACTTGAAACTTTTTTTCAGTATCTTTGACTTGTACGTATTGATTTAATTTCTTATATTATATCTCAAGAAAATTTTAATAATGGGAGAAGATGTTGATTTTTTACTAAAGATTTCATAATATTTCCCGACAAAGTTAAATAGCACTTTGTCAATTGCTGCTATTAAGAAGATTAAAGAAAAGTTGACGGAGGAGCAACTGTCTCTATTCCGCACCATATTCTTTGGAAAACTTTTAGAGATGCATGAGCTCAAGTTTTCCGAGCTCAAGTTTTCCGATCAACCGGTGCATCATCTCCTTCTTAGACAAATACAGTCTCCTAATAAATTTGAGATGTGGTTTAAAGTATGTGGCAAGCCATTTTAATTTTCTATTCAAAAATTATGTCGTCGTGGGTTTAAAGTGTGGTCCTTACCCACTGGTGCTACGTAAGAAAATGTAGATCATAGTAGCAGGAATTTTCGTGATTTCACGTTGAATGGTGAAATCATATACAATAACTAAATTTGAAGGCAATGTTTAAAAGTGCTTCATCAGATAATGATGAGGACATGGTGAAGCTCACCTTGCTTTATTTCTTGGAGACCATTTTACTTGGAGTCTATCATCTTGAGCTGTTGGACAATTTGGAAGCATTCCACAAGTACCCACATGGCCGAAAGTGTTATGAGACAACATTGAATAGCCTTCGAAGGGATTTAAGAAAAATTCTAAAGAATATCATACAAATAAGAAAAAGATGGTATTAGACAAAAAAAATATATAAAAAAAAAATGTCAGGTCAACTTCATGACATACGCCTTAAATGAGTTTCTTTATGCATTTTAGGTTAGTGTATCTAAAATGTAAAGTTTTCAATTATTTTATTTTAAATATTTTATACTTTTATTCATTTTTTTTTTTTTGTAACACTTATATTTGGGTATGTGATACAATTCCCGCCGTTGGAGTTTAGATTGCTATTAAATTCGATAGTTGGCTTCCACGTATTGTTAATTGGATTACCCCTAGAACGCTAGAGGCAGCAGAGATCAAAAAGATGTTCAAAAGAATATAAGTCTTAACAATTTGTAAATTTCAAATCAATCATTTAGTTTTATGCACACTAACCCAAGTTACTATTATATTATGGTAGACACAAGTTCAGAAGAAGTTGCAACCCACTCCGTAAGAGAGGACAGAGAAATAGTGCAAATTTTTACTCAGCCATGATTATAAGTTAAAACCACCAAAGGTCGACGGTGAATATGAATAGTATGTGTCACTTGCCTTTATTGGGTCTGACAATGCTGCACATGAAGGGGATAAAGAACATCATGCTTAAAATGCATCTGCATAAGTAAGGGTGGGCGTTGATTGGTTTGGTTCGGTTTTACGTAGAACCGATAAAAAACCGATAAAGTCCGGTTTTTGAAAAAGTAAACCGATCCAATCAAATTGACATTTGCCAACCGATCAAAAACCGATCGAATTAGACCGGTTCGGTTCAGTTCGGTTTTTTCGGTTTTGTACCTAATGGGCCAAATTTCTGGACTTGTTTAATTACGTAGTTTTTTTTCCATATATTAGGCCTATTGGACTAAATTTGATTAAAATAAAAAATAAATACCAAATATGGAGCCAAATTATAAAAAATTAAAAATAAATAAATAAATAAATAAAATTGATGCAAATTGATTTTGAAAATATGTAGGAATGATTGTGGCGTGTTGGCTTCCATAGCATATTGGTAGACTGGTAGTGCGTTCGCTTCGTAAGATCCTCGCTGGGAGCTCTCATATTGTGGCATGTTGGCTTCCATTCACATATTGCTCCTTGACCCTCTTCTTTATGTGGAGTTGAAGAGACCTCTTGAGCTCCATTCGACTCTTGGGTCTTTCCTCATCAAGATTAGTAGACTCTTCAATGAGAAATGCTAAGTTCTTTGCCAATGCCATTTTTCCTGTTCCCTTATCACTGATATCATCATCAGCTGCAAGATTAGAATAACTAAAAGCTTGCCTTCTTTCAACCGGTCTTCCTGTTAATATATATAATTAATTAATGTAATCAGTGCAAATGTAACTGTTCTATCTTAAAATATAATCATGGCACAATTTGCTATAACAGAGATTTAAAGTAGATTTATCAGACTTGTTAGAGTCCCATCAATAGGCCAATTGAACCACTATCAGATACGTCCTTAACAAGAAAGAACAGGATAATTTGAATGTATAATAATGTAAATAGCATTCAATTCAACTGAAGATAGCTTCATCTTAATCAATTAAGGTCAACTATTTCAAGATTTATATGTATGCATGAAAGTTTCAACAGTAGTTTACACTAATTCGTTGTTTCACTCGCATGCCTTTAACAATGCAAGAGACTAAATCCATCTAAAATCTTATTATGTCAAAAACATTAAATTGTCCAAACCCATATTCAACTTATAAATCTGAACAACAAAACAAGCATGATTCATCAGCATATCCTGAAAAAATTCAGAAAACAGAAAGAACCAAACACATCACAGGCCTAATTATTTGTAAGAGGCATTTTAACGAACAGGTCGTATACATAAGTTCCTTGCACTACTAGACATAAAAATTATGAATATATACATCCAAAGATGAAAAAATGAGCAAAAATTAAAAAGAGGTATCACTATTACAGGTGCAAAGGTAGTTGAACTGGGTTTTGCTTATTCTGATTTCTGAACTCTGCAGCTAGTAATTATATTATATCTCAACTGTATAATTATATTTCAACTAAATATTTCAACTGTGTAATTATATTATATCTCTCGGATGAGAAAAAAAAAATCAATGGCTTACTTCATCAGACAGGTAATTTCAAGTAAAACTAAATAAAATCTAGAACATATGGCTTACTTCATCAATTGAAATCAACCCTAAAAGAAACCTAATCCATCACCCAAAAACCCCAGATAGAAACTGACAAAATCGAACATATATAACGCAAACTTTAGGAGAAAAACAATCAAATTCAAATGAAAGAAAAAGGCAGAAACTTTATTATTCTTACCAGAAACCCAGAAGCGAAAAAAGCAATAGCAGTCCACCAACGATTTGTTGAGGAATTTGACACCTTTCCAACTACACAAAACCCATTTTTAGTTCGCCTCAGGTATGAAAGAAAAGCAGAGAAGGAAAAAAAAAAAAAAAAAAAAAGAGGTCAGATGGATCTACAATTAGTACCTGAGATTCAAGGTTGAGGTTAGACTGGAGAAGTTGAGAGAGAAATATGCTACGGCAACCTAGGTTTGAGAAGTGAGAACAGATGAGAAATAAAAAATATATATATTTATACTTTGAGCCGGTTCGGTTTTACCGGTTTTGAGGGTTAAACCGGAAAAAAACCGAACAGGTCGGTTTCCTAAAAAAATCAACCGAATTAAACCGGTTAGCCAATTAAAACCGTAAAAAAACCGGTTGGACCGGTTTGATCCACTGGTTCGGTTCGGTTGGTCGGTTTTTTGCCCACCCCTACTGCATAAGTCTAAACATCTGCATATTCAAATGAATCATAGGCCTGTAAAGCCAGAAATGAAGAGAACACGAGGAAATTAGATGCTATTGGAAATCGCATTGATCAAATGGACAAAAATCTTGATATGATAATCAATTTATTAGCTGCCGAATGAAAGACACCACAAAAGTACAACATTAGTTTAAGGTAAAATCTTTTTACAAAAAATTAGGTTCGATGATTCTCTAAATTAATGTAATCTAAATTAGTAAGATGTTTTTAATGTAAGACTATTCAACATCCTTGCACTGATGATATGGAAGTGGATGATACCAAAATGGATGAGAAAAATATAATGGAACAAGTGGAGGAACTAGTGAATGTGGATGATAGCAAGAGAGATGAGAAATGTGTCATGGAACAGTTCGATGCACCAGTGCATAAGGATGATAGCAAGGGAGATGAGAAAGGAGTCACAAAACATTTGGAAGCACCGGTGCATTTGGATGGTAGCCAAGTAGATGACAAAGGCGAAAAACAAATGATATCACTACACTCGTGGTAAATAAACAAAAGAAGTCACACAAATGGGTCTCAACTTTAGTTAACTCTGAAAGGAGTCTCTTTGTTTATGAAAAACTTCCACTAACTGTTTCTAAGAGATGGTATAAAAAAATCAATGTGTTGAAGTCTCCATATACTAGCATCGTAATCATTAAGCCAAAAAAACTATCCAATTTCGAACCATTTTCTAAGTAGCCGAAGGCCAAGTTGTAGAAATTAGAATCATGACTAGAAGAAGACGAGTCTAACTATGACAAGTATATAATTTTCTCTATTTTATCCATCCATACATAGATACTGTCATTAACTCTAACAATGTTATAATTGAAATTTCAGCAACAACATTGCATACCTACCACTATATAAGATTCATCGGGATTGGTTTAAAACCATCCATATGCCCTGCTCATGGATGTATAACGGAATTTGTATTACAATGAAATTGTACATATGGATTTTGTAGTTTTGTTATACCCTTACTTTGTTAAAACTAGGGGTGGGCACGGTTCGGTTCGGTTCGATTCGGTTCAGTTTTGGGCAAAACTGAATTGAACTGAAAATATTTCGATTTACCCAAAATTGAACCGGTTTAAATCGAATAAGAAATGGTAACCGAACTAAACTGAACTGAATTTAATCGATTCGGTTCGATTTGGTTTGGTTCAATTCGGTTTTGGGCCTAATGGACCTAATGGGTCTTTTAAAGATGTTTTTAAATTGAGTAACGATATTTGCACCCCTTAAAAACCGTATGTACACCCTAAATTAGTATGTTTTTTAAAAATCCAATAATACCCTTGAATAAAATTACTAATACAGCTAATTGTTTGTTAGTAGGGATGGTAATTTAACCTGCACCAGCGGACACTCGCCCAAACCCGACCCTATAGGGTTGGGTTTGGGTTTGGGTGGTGAATTTATGACCCATGAACCCGTTTAAAAAAAAAAACTCGGCGGGTGGGGAAAACGAACTCACGGGTGAACCGGTGAACCCGCTTGGATAAAATACCATGTATATGAATATTTGATACTACGTCGTTTTACGTAAAAAAATAAAAAGCTGTCTTAAAATAGTTTTGACTTTTGAGAAGCCCCGAAACCCTAGCATATTTTCATATACAATTTCATTTTGCCGTCCCTCTCTTACCCAACACTCTCACTCTCACTCTCACTCTCTCTAAAACTAAACCAGACAACACTCTCTCTCCGGCAATTCCTTGATTCCGACATTGATCACCGCCTTAGTGACATCAACGACCACCTCCGCAAGGCCATAAAAAAGCTCTAGCGTTGGTACTGTTTTCTTTTTCTTTGATTGGTAAAAATTAGTGAAATACTGAGATTCTGAACTTCTGATTGTTTAAAATTTAAACATCAACTTGTATTGCATAGTTTAATAAATCTTAGAGAAGAAATATGTCGTATTGGTGTGAGTTTTGGTGGATTTACCGGATCTTACTTTTTTTAATCGAGATTATTATGTTTAGGGAAGTATTTTTTATTTTTATTTTTGTTTAAAATTGATGAGTAGCCTAGTCAAGTCTTTATTTTGAAGATTTTAGTAGTTTTTTAAGTTTCAAGAAGATCAAGACCTATTTCTTTGCTACTAACAGAGGAATGAACCTGTTTTAAATGAACATGTTTCTTTGATGCTTTTGTGTCTAGGGGTTTGTTTTATTTTTTTCTCTTTGCTATTGCCTTTTTGTGCTCTGTTTTGTCTTTTAGTTCAATTTTAAAAGACGATGAAGATGATAATTGCTGTTAAGTTTATGTAATCAACATATTGATCATGATATATTTGATATAATTACTAGAGAGAGTTCATATCTAATAGACGTGTCAGCATATATATAGATAAATGCCACACGGTTGTAGATGTGCCACGCCTTTTTATTTTTCATTCCAATGCAACATGCTGCAGTGATCTGTTTTGTTTGTCCATAAGACATAATTTTGTTTAAATTTGTTAATCCATTATACTTTATTGGATTCTATTTGTTTTATGTTTTTGTTTCCAAGTATTTTTTTTTTATCATCTATACAATGATCTCTTTTAAAATATAATTTCCTCTTACAAATTGTTGATAACTGGTTTATATTTTCTATTTTTGTAGTTATTCTCTTTAAAATAAAGATGGTAGCAACACAGTCGACGGGAACAAGTTGTACTCAAAGCCAAGACCTTCGAAGTTCATTGCTTAGTCAATCAACTAATGATGAGATTAATAATATGGATGTTGAATTTAATACGCTTGAGTTTGATAGCAATATTACTGAAAATGAGAAAAGAAAGTTGACATCGGATGTGTGGCTCCATTTTGATAGAGAAAAGCATGATGGGGTATATATGGCCGTTTGCAAAAATTGTAAGAAGAGATTATCGACAAAGAGTAAAAGTGAAACATCTTATTTGCTTGGACATTTGGATGATTGGATCGATGTCCCTGTAGAATATTTCATGATGTCCAACAAATGCTAAAAGCTACGAAAACCAAATAGAGAAATGTAAAACCTAGTACTTTTCAGTTTGATCAAGATATTGCTAGAAAAGAGCTTGTAAATATGGTCATTTTGCATGAGTACCCTCTTAGTCTTGTAGATCATTCTGGGTTTCAAGGATTTCTTGGCTTAGTTCAATCAATGTTTAAAATACCCACTAGGAATACATTGAAAAGTGATATCATGAAAATGTATGATTATAAGAGGGTTAAAACATTGGATTTATTGAAGAGAAGTAAATGGAGGATTGCAATTACTATTGACATGTGGACATGCAATACAACACATTTTGTGGACAATGAGTGGGCGTTACAAAGTCGAATCATAAGGTATTTTATCAAACATATATCAACACATTTTGTAATTTCTTGATAGTTTTAATTGTTAATATAGTTTATTGTGCTATTATCTTCTATAGTTTTGTATATGTTCAATGTCCACACACTTTTGTGGTGCTTGCTGATATAATGATGAATTGCGTACTAGATTGACATCTTAAGAAAAAGGTATCTACTTTAACTGTGGATAATTGTAGTACTAATAATGCTATGATTTCAATTATCTTAGACAAGCTTTCTAGTGACTCAACTTTACTGAATGGAGAAATGTTTCATATGCGTTGTTCTACGCATATATTAAATTTGATAATGAAGGATGGATTGGATGTCATTAACGATAGTATTGATAGGATTCGGGGTAGTTTCTCTTATTGAACAACATCACCTAAGAGAGAGGAAAAGTTTCTTGAGACTGTTTGCGAATTAGAAATTGAGAGCACTAAAAAGTTGGCCCTTGATTGTAGAACGAGGTGGAACTCAACATTTCTAATGATTCGCTTTGCTTTAATTTATAAGACTGTTTTTCCTTGTTTGAGACAAAGAGATTCACAATATAAATGTGTGCCAACCGAGAATGATTGGGTGTTTGCAAAAGAGATTAGTGATAGGCTTGAAGTGTTTTTTTGTGGCAACAGAACAATTTTCAGGAACCAAGTATCCTACAGCCAACAATTATCTACCAATCTTGTGTGAAATTAGGTGTGCCATTAGTCAATGGGGTACATCCACAGTTGAAGAAATAAGACTAATGACATTAGCTATGGCAAACAAGTTTAATAGTTATTGGAGTGAATTTCATGGTTTAATGGTCGTGGGAACAATTTTGGATCCTAGATTTAAGATGAAAATCATTGAATACTACTTTCCTATTATTTATGGAGACAGAGCTTCCGGTAAGATAAAAAAGGTACAAGATATTTTATTGAGGATTGTTAGAAAGTAAAAGGGAAAGTTGAAAGCTTCAAGTTCTTCCTCAAGTGGTGATCCTACACTTGTTTCATCGTTTCAATCAACAATGGTTCATTCAAGACTAAATTCTTTGTCTATATATGATCAGTTTCTTAGTTTGGCCCCTTCTGCTACTACTCAAATGAAGACGGAGTTGGATTATTATTTGGATGAACCTGTCATTTCAAGAGCCGATAATTTTGATATATTGAGATGGTGGAATGTAAATGCATCTAAGTATCTTATTTTGCATTGCATAGCTAGAGATATTTAGCTATTCCTGTATCTACGGTTGCATCTGAGTCGGCTTTTAGTACTGGTGGTAGATTTGTGAGTCCTCATCGTAGTAGGCTGCATGCAAAGACAATAGAGACATTAATGTGTGCTCAAGATTGGTTATCGACCAGATTAAATGGTATGAAAATTATTATATTGTCTATTGAATATTTTATATTATTATTATTATTTTTTGTTAACTCGTATTTTTTCTTCTAATTTGATTCGGCAGTGGATGAAAGAAGTGAAGCATTTGAGAAAGAAGATGATAATTAATGATGATTGATGAGGTAAAATAATTTCGTTATTAATGAGTTTATAACTATTTGATTTTAATTGAATGTATACCTAATTGATTTTTAATTTAATATTGTAGAAATCATCAGTGTTGTGAAAAACTTGGTGATAATTTGGTGATCGAAACTTGGAAATGAGGAGGAGATGATAGATCTAAAAGTTTGGTGTGGCTGTGATTTGTGAACTTGTCTTTTTATATATTTATGTTCAATGTACTTTTGATATTGTCATGGACTTATGTATTTTGAATTTATAGATTATGTACTTGACTACTTATGGATTAAGAACCCGTAGATTATGGACTTTTGAATTACTTTTGGTCATTTTATTTTTATGGTTATTATTATTTTATAATGTATGAAATAGGGAAATTTAGAGATGGAAATTTAATTCAATTAATCAAGTATCAAGCAGGTGATGTGACAAATCACAGGTTCGTAAGTTTGTGGGTTGCGGGTTCGTGGGTACCCGGTAGGTGAACTCGCGAACTCGTATTGTTTGGCGGGTAATACGGGTTCGTGGGTGAGGGTATGGGTGCAACCTAAACCTGCGGGTGCAAACCCGAACCCAAACCTGAACCCGCTTACCTATGCGGGTTCATGGGCTGGAGTGGGTGATGAAAATTTTCGCGGATGCGAGTTTGCATTTGCCAAAACTCGCCCGAATCCAACTCGTTGCCATCCCTATTTGTTAGTATCCCCACAAATAATTATTCATTAGTTTCCTATTTTAATCTTTTGTATTTTTTTTTCCTATTAATGGTTTGATATAAACATATATCATAAGAACTCTTTTCATTTTAATAAATCATAGATTCTCTTTTAAATATATTTTCAATCTCTTTTAAGGAAATACAAATTGATTGTTAAGTCTGGAAAATGAATCAAAATCATGAGACAAATTTGTTTGTGAAAAAAGTAAAGTTTTAAATTAATTTTTATTAGAAGAATAAAATCATTATATATATAAACATACTTTAAATTAACTATATTATCTATAATTTTTTATTTCTTTCAAACACACTTTATATTTTTTATTTATTTATCAATATTAAATGTTCTTCAATTTCATCGAACAACAATTTTTATTTTTATTTTTAAATATCATTAACACCTATCTACTTCTACATCACTTAGGACATGACACAATCTTGCATCCCTATAATTCTCTCAAACAGAAAGTGATTCTCCAATAATAATAATAATAATAATAATAATAAAATCTTAAAATGGATTTTTAACGAAAAAAATAGTTTGATTTTGAAAAAACCAAGAAGAGAAAAGAAGTAAAGAAGAGAAAGAATAGTAAGAGAATTAAAGGTAATAACAAAATTTGAAATAATAATAAAGTTGATTAAATAACATAGTAATAGTCATAGGTGGTGTGTATTTACAAATACAATACAGTATAATTAAAGAAATGTTATTTTTGGCATTAAGTGAGGTTTATTTACAAATTAGATATGTTTTTTTTTTTAAATTTGATAGGTGTAATTATGAAAGGAGTGTAGATACAGTTTTTGAGGGTGCCATTATCGTCACTCTTTTATATTTAATGGGCTGTTGGATACTAATTTTGGGTAAATACTTGATATTTTTCATAAATTTGAATAGCCCAAAGCCAAAAAAAACCCAAATCAAACCTAAGTAAAATATATAAATCCATTCCAAAATATAAAAAACGTATTAAATTATTAATACATCCCAAACTCCAAAATAAAAGTTCAAAAATTAGTTAATACATTAACCGAAAGGCTGAACTGCCCTTAAGTCAAGGGGGGTGTTAGAGTGTGTTGGGTATGACTTTTCAATTTGAGTTTCTAGAGTAGATCTTTTTGTAGTAGAGCTTTTAACAAAAAAAACTTTTGATTATGTAAATTACAAAAAAAGTGTTGACAATGTATTTCTAGAAATAGCTTTTGGTTAAGTGAATTACAAAAAAGGTGTTGACAATATATTTATAATGAAAGAGATATGGTGGAATATCTAAAATTTATAAATGGTAGTTGAGACAATTCATATGTTTTAAAAAAGCAAAAAAAAAAAAACTTATTGGAGAAGCCTAAATCCAAATAGACATAAAATGATTTTTTTAAAGGGTAATTGAGACAATTCATATATTAAAAAAACTGTTTTGAGTTTTGCCAAACAACCTAAAAAAACTTAAAAATAACTTCTAACATTAAAAAAACGTTTTTGATCTTTTCAAAAGTCATACCAAATATACACTTAGGGGTCGTTTGGTATACCGGCATCTTAGCATGGGAATGAGAATCTGAAAAGATTCCCACGTTTATTACAAGTTTTGCAAGTTAAGATTCCTGGGAATGTGAATCCCATGAGAATCACATTACCCTCCAAGGGTGTAATCTGATGATTCCCACCCCAATAGGTGGGTTTCTGATTCCCGGGCATCTAATTCCCACTGTGGGTCCCACCTCATTAATTTTTTTTTCTTCTTCTTCTTCATTTGGCGACTTCATCTTCTCCATCTGATTTCGTTCTTCACTGATGCTTTGACATCAAAAACCCCAATTTCATTTCATTGATTATAATACCTAGATCAAAATTAACACCAAAAATCTTCCAAAAAATCTTCAAAAAAATCTTCCAAACCCCTAATTTTTCAAAATGAACATCAAAAACCCCCCAATCAATCAATTTCTCCAAAAAATCTTCTCCGGCCGTTTCGAAGAAATGGAGGCAAGGACGAAGAAGATCAAGAACCCGGTTGGAGGTGACGACGACGACGACATGGAGGCAGGGACGACAATGACGGCGACGCAAAGAAGAAGACGGCGACGCAAAGAAGAAGAAGATGAAGACGGCGACGAGAAGATGAAGATGACGACGACGATCTAGTTTTTTCTTTTTTCTTTTCTTGATCTGGTTTTGTTTTGAAATGAAGATGACGATGATCCAGAGTGATATGGTTTTCTTGATCTGGTTTCTTGATCTAGTGTGATATTATTTATTTATTTATAATTTATTTATTTTAAAATTAATTTTAACATGTTTTTTATATATAAAGACAAAAACATTCCCATACGAACCAAACACAATTATCTAACATTCTCAGGAATCCAATATAATATTCCATCAGTAATGCTACACATCCCACCATTTTCATCCCACTACATGTGGCATGTGAGGTGTCAAATGGTGAGTGGATACATATGGTAGGTGAGATAAATCATCATTAATGAAAAATGTGGGATTTTAGGTGAAATGTTTAGCATTATTGTATTCTCATACACAACCAAACACATGTATATAACTTTCCTAGGAATCACTTTTAAGTGCAAATATAAAAAAAAATGGCACTATAAAAACCTCCAAGGCGCGTGCGCCTAAACCTAGTAGTATATAAAAAAGAGGAGTGCTAGATGCACTCTCTCAATCCACTCTCTCAATCCACTCTCTGTTCATATGATGACACATGTACAGTATTAACTTTTTTACATTAAATTTGTGGCATTTATAAATGGCCTCATTTTTTTATTTTATTTACGATACAAACCAACAACTTATTTCCTAGATTGCCCTTCTCCTTTAACTTTAACACTACCATATTTTCAAGACTCTACAACTTTTTTTATTTCTTGAGTGTACGGTACCAAATTGAATTGCTCTGATATTTCTTTTCACCAAATTTTCATTATCAAACACTAGCTAAAATGATGGTTATTGTATAGAATAAATAAATAGTAAAATAAATTATAGTTAAATATTTTTAAAATATATTATAAAAAATTCATATAAACCGAAATTCATTGTTTTAATTTTTAACATCTAAAGAGAAGAACGTGAACCACAGTTACCTTTATTGGGTCTACTCTAATTGTATATGTGTTTGAATCAAAATCTTTACCTTTCAAGATTTAGCTAATGAAAGATTTTTTTTTTCTCTCTCTCTCTCTCTGATTAAACAAAAAAAACAAATGAATCTGGTTAGAATGATAAACAAATTAAGTCAAATTAAAGCAGAAAAGATAAAAAATATGTAAGTATCTACTTAACAGCAGATTTTTTTCTTTATTTTTTATTTTTAATTTAGATATAGAGATTAAGTTTTACTAATCTTATCTTATGAATTTTTTGTAATATATTTTTAAATTATTTAACTATAATTTGTTTTACTATTTATTTATTTTATACAACAGCCATCAAGTTAGCCAATGATGTAAAAAAAATGTTTAAGTAAATTTGGTAAAAAAGAAATAGATATATGAGCAATTCATATATTTAAAATAAATAAATAAAAATTGATATTAAATGATAATATGTTAGAGTTAAAGAAGAAGGGCAATTTAAGAAATAAGTTGTTGGTTTGCATTGTAAATAAAATGAAAAAGGAGACTATTTATTAAAAGCTACAAATTTAATATGAAGAAATTAATGATGTCCACATGTCAGTACATGAATAGAGAGTGGGTTGGGAGAGTGGATAGAGAGAGTGTATCTAGCACTCCTCTATAAAAAAAAGTGCACAAACCACTTTCATTTTTCAAGTCAGAGACAACTTTGACCGAAAAGAAAAAAAAAAAAACAAATCATAAAAAAAAAAAAAAAAAAAAAGACAAGAAAAAAAAAAACATCAATCATCACACACCCCACCACTCTAATATTCCATCCATCTTCTTCCTCCTCTCCAAACTTTTAATCTCCGCCGTTGATTTCTCAATCCTCCGATCCTCATTCATCGACGTCAAAGCCCTCTTACCCGATCTCACTTTCTCTTCCTCTTCCTACGGCGAGCTTTTGATTTATCCTAGCATAGGATATTCTTGTCCCTGGTTTTGATTTGTCACGCTCTCAAATGGTACGATTTTTTTATTTTTCCAACTTCAATTAAAACTTAATTTTTTTGTTTGTTTTGTTTGTTTTAAAATCACTTCGATTAAGTGTACTATTGGCATGTTAGAAAATTTCTAGGTGGAATTCTTTTGTTGTTTGGTTGCCGAGAAAATCATAGGATAATTGAATGAAAATCGAGTTTTTGTTTTTATTCATGAATGTGAACCTGTTATGAATAAATTTCATGTCATTATGTCCAGTGAAGCTTTTAGTGTTTTAGGCTAAAAAAATTAATCTTTTATATGATTTATACGTTTTATTTTAACTTTTAACAATAATAACTATGAAATTAAAAAAAATAGTTAACTTTTGATTTTGTTATTGGATATTGTTTTCTTCATGTATTTTTCAGATATATGAATGTGTTTAAAGTGGATGGTCTTTAAATTTCTGTGATAAATTGTCTTTGGGTATTGTCAACAGGGGTGAAGCCAGGACTATTGTCTGGGTGGGCTAAATTAAGTATAATTTTTTTTGGTATACCGAATTTCCTAACCAAGCCATGCTGGGCGGTAGTACAAAGGTTTTTTTAAAACAAACGTTACAATAAAATTTTCCTAATTAAAAAGTATGTATATAGATAAGAAAGATATAATGGTTTTTACCTCTAAAAACACTCTTAAAAAAATGACAAAAAGATTCACTACGAAACGGAGAAAAAAATAGCATGCCAAATAAACTAAATGCTTATTTGTTCGGAATTTAGCAAATGAAGCAAGGAATTCAAAATTTGTTTCTTTTATTTATGGAATTAACTGAGGAGAGGAAAGGGAAATTTTAATGTGTTTTGAGTGTCGATAAAATATTGAATATATCACTCTAATGAATCTATTGAGATTATCTCAATTAAATTAAATTATAAACTAGACCATTTTGTGAATTATCAAGTAATGTTAATTTTGTAATTGTCTTTCATTTGTATTTTTACTTATTATTATTAATTTTTAAAAGTACAAACTCTTTAATTTTTATTTTTATTTTTTTATTTTTTATTTTTATAGAAAAAGCTAGCCTGGGATGAAGCACATGCTAACTTCCAAATACCTCCGCCCCTGGGTATAGAGGAAAGGATGGACGGAATGCATGGGAACAATAACCAGATGCAAGTGAGTGATGAGCAGCATCCGGTTCATCACGCGCATTATGTGCAGGAGCATGAATTGCATCATATGGGCAATGAGAATGTGATGGAAGACGAGCATGACGATTGTAATGTTGACGGTAATGGTGGTGGTGGGAGTGAGGCTATGGAAGGGGATGCCCCCTCTGATCCCGGGAGTCTTTCCGATAATCGTTGCAGTGGTGATAATGGGGACCAGCTAACATTGTCTTTTCAGGGTCAGGTTTATGTGTTTGATTCAGTATCACCGGAAAAGGTGATTTTTTTATTCACTCCTTTTACTCTTTTAGTATAATATGCATTCATTTCTTTGAAATCTTATTTGATCCTCAGATCTTGCTTTTTTAGTTTGAAGCATTAAGTGATGATAATCATCTTCAGTTTGAGCATATTTAAGAATCTCAATTGATAAAAATATAATTTGACAGTTTGAGCATTGTCAACAGAGGTTTGCGTAGTTATATTCTATTGATGTTGGAATTTGGAAATGAATATGATGTGTTTCAATCTCTTATATCCAATTAAAAAGTAAAAACAATTGAATTTAGTTTAAAATCTTCTGTGTTGATATATAGGGACTTTATGATGATAGCCAAACGTACAAGGAGAGTGTTGTAGTGCATTTGCATGTGAAAAGAGTGCGGGGTATTTTTTTTACGCAAACTTCTGTATTGATCATAGTATTTATAAAATAGTGATCTATATATTAGAATTTTAAAACAGATAATCCAGATTGGAAAAACATACTATTGTATGATCCAAATGTAACAGACAGGCTAAAGTGCTAAATCATATTAGAAGTTGCAGTCTTGTAGGATCACACCGTTATTGTTGGATCATAGGATAAAACTGCAATGATGCCTAGAGAAACCTTTTATGTGACATATTGATATTTAGAGGTTCTTGGTAAAAAGTATGTATCCTTGTATGAGATCAATTGGCAATGAAGGTAAAAAGATTGAGTAGGAGAATGTGGTGTTACTTGATTGGTTGAAAAACAATGCAAGTAATAAGGATTTAACTGTTGTGTAAGTGCCTTGTGATGTACCTCTTATAAATGGTGTAAATTGTTTGAATTCCTTTTTTAAGTTTTTCAAATGAAATGTAACTTGCATGTTAATTTTTATTTTGTAAACTTTTTGGATTCAATAGAAAAATCAAGTGAGAGTAAACTTCAAAAACAGTTTTTAATCACCTAAGATTCTCTCAATATAAGATGACAACTGTGATCCCAAGTATGATTGCCTTTGGATGGTTAGTTCTCAAAGTTTCAGCTTTACAACTAAACTGTCAGGTAATAATCGAATATTAGATCTCCAAGTTTTGACTCACAACTAAATTGAGCATTAAGTTTTCTTCATGAATTTTGTTACTTCTTTATAGTTGCTCTGTTACATGCTTCCTTTTCATATGAAATCTCATAGTGACTATTCCTTTTTATTCCATTTGAATACCAACTGTGGTATGCACGTTTTCTTTGTGTATGTGCTTTTTGAAAATATAATTTATCTCAAAACTCTCTGTTGTGGAGTGGGTTATCAACAATTCTCTTCTGGATCTTTGAAACAATGGTGTGTATGTTAAATTGTTAATGAGTTATTAAAAGAAGGATTTCTTTGATATTGCATCTTTTCATATGGTTACTGGTCAAGGGGCATTTTCATATGATATAGTCTGAATATTTGGTGAGCCCTTTTTTTTTGGAAAATGTTTATGTAAAGGTTTTCGTCTTGTTTATTTTTTCACGTTCATTTTTTATCTTTTGAAGATTTATCACATTCAAGCTGATTTGCTTTTCGGACTAGGGCTGTTATATTCCTCATTTTTGTGTGGCTAGCATTGTCTGTTTTAATTAATAAACTTTCATTAGAAAGTTAGGTTTATCAGTTAAATAGTTACATTTGGTGACTGCCGTATATTTGCAACGTTTATTTTTTAACTTGTATGGAATTAAATGCAAAATAACCTATTCTCTTTTAGTCTTTTACAAAACAAATTTTGTTTGGAGTTTATGGATTACTCCTCTATGGCATCTTGTTACAGAGAATGGTTTTAGCTTTAATTGTTTTGCAAATTTCCACAGGTCCAAGCTGTACTTTTATTATTGGGGGGGCGTGAAGTACCACCAACCATGCCTGCTATCCCCATAAATAGTCATCATAATAATCAGGTATCACATTCGTTTAAGTAACTGATCACAGTATACTGCTTTTGGTCTCTTCCCATTATTTTGCTAACTAATTGTTGAAACAGGGGCTACATGGTACTCCACAACGTTTAAGTGTACCGCAAAGATTGGCCTCGCTCATTAGGTTTCGTGAAAAGCGAAAAGAACGGAACTTCGACAAGAAAATTCGTTATACTGTCCGTAAAGAAGTAGCACTTAGGTATGGAATTTGCCTTTGTGTCAACTCATGTTTTCTTTGATGAATGCTTAAGTTATTATTTGTTGAAGAGTAATTATATTGTTGTTCACCTTCTTTGGGGATTAAATTCATGAATTTATTTGGAATATCATCCATTGATTCATACAAAATACAGTGTTTTCTATTTACTAATCAGAGCAGAATCATGGCATACTGGTATATAGCCTTGCATGTAATAGATCCTGTAATGCCTAGTAATTTTTTTTTGAAATAGCCTAATAATTTTACTGTTATTGTGTATTGAGCTCTGATATTTATTGTGGCAGCATATGCAAACTTGCTTCTTCATGTATTTGACTTTGGAATTTCTTTTACTCTTTTGTTATGTGGAAATTTACTTCTGTTTTTTTTTTTTTTTTTTTTTTTTTTCACCCTTTTCTTTCTTGATTTCTAACTCTAGATTCTATTCCATTTAAAAGACCACAAACTTTTGCCGACAAAGAGATTTGAAACTCTTTGACTAGGTAGCACATGTGAAAGAAGAAGAAGTGAAGATGTAATTTACATCTTCCCTTTCCCCAACAATTTATTTAGTAGAAAATCAATTAATGATATAATATTTCAAAATTAAGGAAAAGATCAATGTTTAAAAAATTGAATCGAGGCGGCGCCTACTCATGGCCAAAAGCACCTTGAGTTGGCCGCCTCAACCATGAACTTGCTCGAAACCTGCCTCAAATCCATAAGGTTGCCGCTTCAATGTGATTTTTGCCTTGAGGTGGTTGAGGCGGTGGCAGTCCCTTGAGTCAGCAGATTTCAACTTTTAATTTTTTATTTTTTAAAACCCCACTATATAACCCAATGAACCCAAAGTTCCTATTTACAACAGAAAGTTGGTACTTTCTGCTCTCCAAATCACCCCCACCTATCCAAGACTCCAAGAACCAAGATTTATCACTAGAATGATATTTTGGATCCATATTTTAAGCCACTAAACATCTTTTTTTTATTTTATTTTAAATTTTATATATATATATATTTGATTTAATGTTATTAATGTTGATTGTGGACTATTTATTAAATGTTATGGATGATTTTCTATTTTTGTATATATATATATATATTTGCATTATTTATCATTTTTGAAATCGAGGCTACTGCCTCGCACACACATTTTAAAACATGGGAAAAGATTGCCATATATTTGCTGAGATTCTCTCTGCATCTTTGTCGTCCATGGAATTATCATGTATTATATTTCTTAGGGAGGAGATAAGACAAGTTAGAAAACCAGAAATAGGTGTCTCAGTCTCCGGTACATTCTATCTTCTCCTTTTTTATCTTTGTAGGTTGATAATATCACAATATATCATCAATTCTAGAAGCACAATTTCTATTGGGATCCACTTTTTTATGAGTACCTTATAGATAATGGTCTGATTGCTGTTGATTGACTGATTTCTTAACTTATATTTAGAAGAGGCCTTACAGAAGCATAGGGATGATCAGGATAGGCTTATGGTAATAGAAATCACATTTGTGGTCAGGATCACATTCCATGCTCTTACATTAAGAATGTTGGGACTTGGGCTGCCCTTGAATTTGATTATTTTTATTTTTCTTCGAGGGCTAAGAACTTTGATATATTGATTTTAATTCAGTGTCGATCATTAATGTTGAAATGGAGCCCTTGCTTGGTGTTTTAATTTGGAAATTTATGGACTACATATGCCTTTACACCTACTCTGCCAATTTGGAGGTAGGATCATTGTAATCCAATCTTCCCTATTAAATTTGGAAAAATAATTCATTCTCTATCTTATGTTACCATATTAATCTGGTCTTATAAGCCTATAAATAGGTTCCTTGTGTATTTGTAATATGTTGCCCAATTTAGTCTCATAGCCGCATATGAAATGGTTTAACAAATAGGCTAGGCCGACAAAACAACTAGACAGAGAGGCTGATGAAACGGCTTGATTAGGAGATTTCAAAAGAGATCCAACATGCTAATTGTAATGATTATTGATATGTTGATCATGTGATGGAGGGATTGAGGGTGTCACCGCTGTTTGTATTTGTATCAAACTGCAGCACAAATGATATTTAAGGTTGTATAAAAATAACAAAAAGAGGGTTTTATTAAATTATGCTGCATATTACAAATACATAAGGAGCCTATATTTATAGGCTCATGAGACTAGATAAATATGATAACATAAGATAAGAAAAACTTTAAATAGATCAAACGTATTAAAATAAGAATGGAAACATATAATATATATTAATAATTTCAAAATTATTTAACATCCCTTGCTAACTCAAGGCTTGGAGGTGAGCAATTTGAGTATGCAAAGTTTCAATGACATTGTAATAAGTCCATTGAAAGGTTGACAGACTGACTCGATAGAGATGCCAACCAAACAACTTGATAAAGATGATGGCGAAAGGACTTGATAGAGATATTGGCAAAATGGCTTGACAAAGATGCTGACTACATGACTTGACGAAGATGCTGACTAAATGGTTGTGCCATATGCTAAACAAAGAGGCTGATGAAATGGTTTAACAAAGATGCTGGTGAAAGGACTTAATAGAGAGGTTGACAAAACAAATTGATAAAGATGCCGACGAAACAGCTTGATTAGGAGAGTTTGAAAGAGATCCAACAAGCTAATTGTACTGATTGATATGTTGATCAGCTGATGGAGGGTGGCACCTCAAGCGGCAGCAAAAATGATATTTCTCTAAGGTTGTGTGTGATGTGTGTTAATGAGAAGGATCTTTGCTTTGATATTGTGTAAAAGTAATAAATAAAGGATTTATATACACAAGGAGCGTATTTATAGGTTTATGCGACTAGATAGTTTTAGTAACATAACGGTAATAGATCAAACATAATGAAATAACAATGGAAGCATATAACATGTATTAATAATTTCAAGATTCTTTAACAGGGTTTTGCTACATCTGAAGTTTGATTTTGTTTGATCTTCGGTGGAGCTAATTTCCCATTTTCTTGAATGCTGTCAAGAGTAGACCTTGAGTGAGTTCCACAAGTTCCCTTAATCTGTCTAATATGGCTGGGCATGTGATGCACTTGGGAACTCAATGGTTTTATCTTGTAGGGAGCTAGTCCTAGAATCTTTGAGGCCAAATATTAAGAGTTAACTTGGGATTTGCAACTCAAAATTTCATGTTGATTTGTATTTTTTATCTTTTTGACTGATGCTGTTACTTGAACTTTGGCTGAAGTGAGTACTGTAGCTTAATCTTTATTGCACCATTGAGTGATAAGAACTAATTTGAGCGTTAAGAAATAATATTGGTGATTCTGCACATTTGGTGTTTTTATCAATTTAGTCATTGTACTTTGCTACATGTACGAAATACCTAATCCCACTCCTGATCAGCTCTGATGAAATACCTGCACATACAAATAAATTCATAAACCATTCGGTGTATGATTCTGTCTTTCTCTGTCCAGGGAGTACATGAAGCTTGTAAATTTTGTAAAGGGGTTTATGTTGCATGTTTAAGTAAAGTTCGTTTTTCCGATTATTTTATTTAATCTTTTTTTTTTTTTTACTGCGACCTGCATGTCTGGTGAATTTTAACACTTAAAGCAAGACTGGTATATTATGTTTTCTTTTGTTCTCATATTCTTTTACTCTTGTAGGATGCAACGGAATAAAGGCCAGTTTACTTCTTCAAAGTCCAATAATGAAGATTCTGCATCAGCCGTTTCAAGCTGGGGTTCGGACCAGAGCTGGGGAGCGGACGGCAATGGACCCCAAATTCAAGAGACTGTGTAAGTTATTTTTGGTTTGGCATTTAGTAAAAGCTAAGTTTAATGGCAGATTTGCCAGGGATTGGTAAATTTCTTTGCAGTTATATGCATAAAATTGGTCTTCTATTAACCTAGAAACAATCAAGGCAAAATAGAATGGGAATTAGTAGCTTTGATAGAGATATCTCATGCTCTCTTGGAGGGGGAATTGAACCCATAAAATTTTCAGAAGTTTCAAAGAATAAACTATATCTTTTTAAAAGATAGAAGATCTCAGAAGGCTTTTGTTTACCTAATCTGACAAGAAAACATTGAAGAAAATGTGCCATGTTGCAATATTTTTGATACATGCTTCATAAAATATGATAAATCTCCATTAAATGTGTTGTAAAATCTGTAAATTTATAGTGTCTGTATATGCGCAGATGCACACATACATTTATATAATTATATTTTAATTTGATTTAGATAACTCATTCTGCTCTCTATAATCATGCAAATGATACGCACTTCCTTATTCTTGAATGCTGACATGACACAACTGAATTTATCAGTATTGTTCATACGAATCTAGTTATTGATGCTTTTGATTGGTGGTCTTGTATAAGAATATAATGGAGCTTTGAACAGTGTAAAAGAAATTAATACAACTAAGTAACTAACAATAAGTACCTTATCAGATTTTGTTGATGAACAACTCCAAGGGGTGGGTTAATCTGCTTGGGACCAGGCCACCCACCTGAGACTTATATTTGATAAGTTTCCTTATTTCCAAGGTTGTAGTATCTGACAGTAGAACTTTTAGGCATCTGAGAAAAAAAAAAAAAACCTATTCTATGGGCAATCAGTTGAAGAAGAAATAATTCAGGATACCATGTAAGTCAGGTCATGAAAACTTCTATAATTGATAGGGATGTTTCCTTGTAAGTATTAAGTAAGTATCTGAGGATTCTTAAATTGGTTAATATAACAAGACAGCTCATGGAATGAATTCTTATGCTAAATAATAGTTTAAAGAAGAATAATAGGTTGCTGGGAGCGAATAATATTTCAGTGTGAGCTTTGGTGAGATTAAATCACTAGAGCAATCTCATATTATAAGATTCTACATAATTTATGAGCTTTCATATCTGATTAATCATAACAATGTCCAAGAATTGGTCTATGTTGAGTTGTATCTTTTCAAATTAGCTATGCTGCAATACGTCAACATTCTTGACAACCCAAAATCATGATCAAAATGCGTCGGGAGCCAACTCTGTATTACTGTGGTCTCCTCATGCATGTAATGCAGGCCTTGGCATAGTATAAACTATAATTTATCTGTTTGAACTCAATTATTATGATTAATCTGTGCAATATTGACATTTCATGATGTCTTATGTTAACTTGCATATCAGTTGCCGACACTGTGGTATCAGTGAGAAGTCTACACCAATGATGCGACGTGGACCCGAAGGGCCAAGGACTCTTTGCAATGCGTGTGGACTTATGTGGGCAAACAAGGTAAAATTTAAGGGTTTGCTTGTGTATTATAAAGTGGTTATATTTACAGGGTTTGCTTGGAGTGACTCCATAGACGAGCTGCAATAGGATTGTCAGTGTAGTTTGATCCATAAGCCAGGAAATTGCTACCAACTGCATTGAGCTTCTTTGGCCTTGAAAAGAAAACTGTTAGACTTATTGATTGTGTACTATTATTCAATGCAAACATTAACCAAGATAAGCAATGGATTATCTGCTACTGCTTTGAATTGCAAAGAAAATTGTTGATAAACAATTTTATTGCACTTTTCATTTCTCTTAAAAATGAAAGCATTAAAATTTAGCATCTTCCACTTAATACCATCAAGTAGAATGATACCAGCTTTAGGTTCCTTCTCCAGTAAAAGAGGAATGACTATCAGTGTTCTTTTTTCTTTTCTTTTTTTTCAAATGTAAGTAGGATATGATCTTCTGACTAGTGACTATGACCACTTGACTTGCTAACTCAATCTATTTGTACTCTGACTTGGCATAAAACACTCTCTACTGGTCCTTGCTTCTCATGCACTCTCAAGATGACACTACTTTGCTTACCTTTTGTTTATCAAGAAACTGAATTTTGGGAATAAATCAAGTTTTGCAAATAGGAATTGGAGATAGTTTTGTGGTTAGTATGGGCTTGGGTTTGGCAAGGGGCTCATTAGGAAGAGGTGTGGAGGGATTGTGTGGTTGTATGATAGTGGTTGAGTTAAAGGACCTAGTTTATATCAATTATTGTGTGCTTTTGAGCTGTAGTAGTGAAGATAAGAAGGGTCTGGATATGGGGGTTGATTTCGTTTTGGTGATGTGTGGTGTATCTATGTTTTCCATTGTACATGCATTTGTTTGTCATCAGTTCTCACTTTTAAAAAGACAATATGAGGTATGCCCCGCACACTTACACCATGGGGTTGTGGGTTTGAGTCTGTCCCCATTTCTAAAACCCTGAATTATTGTTATATTTCCACACAAAAAAAAGTTCTCACTTTTAAAATGTTTTTAATGTAACAAACTTGGTGTCTTGCCATTTTTTTCTGAGTCTCACAGCAATAGCTTGCTATTTTCTTCTTTTTTAATTTTTTATTTATCTGCTTATTTATAGTAATGTAAATCTTTGAATGTTAGGGAACTTTGAGGGATCTCTCCAAGGCAGCATCCCAGGCTGGAAACGGTTCTTCCTTAACCAGGAATGAAGAGGTGAGCATCTCGAATGGCTACTATTTATAGAAGATACATTGTTGCCTGTGTGGATTTTAAATCTTATGGTTTCTGCTGTAGAATTTCTTATATGTTGTCCCTTCTATTTTTGTTTCCATGTATAGCAACAGAATGGGAATTTTAAGGCTGACCAAAATGTTGGAATTGCGGGAAACATCAACGGTTCTACATGATAGCCAATTAGCCATTTTTGGCTTGGCTACTATGTAGAGAAATCTAATAGATTTAAACCTAGGTAAGTATTCATCCATCTCCATTGGTATGTACTGTGTATCCATAAAAACTATAAGCTAACTTCAATAATGTCAGGTACTTCTCCTTTGATAGACAAACATGCAGCTTTGTGGCAACAGGCGGTCGGTAGCTATTATCAATCCCATGTTTTTCTTGGTTTGAACAGATTAAATTTTATTGTAAAATTCACTTGGTGGAGGTGTTGGATAATTTGGAAGAACCGATTTTTTTTTATTTTTTTTTTTCAACAAAAGAAATTTTTGTTTTAGAGAAAATGTTGCTTTGGTCTTTGAGACCAGCTTTGTTGTGCATTAAACAAGTAGATTATTTTCAGTGAATAGAGGATGATTTATGGTAATCAGTAAATGTATACTTCCCTTTTGATACTTATACCAGGCATTGTTAATTTGAAATTTTGAAATATGGCAATGCCTTTGAGACCTTGATCATAGCATGCATTTAGCATTTCCTAAAGAATATCTTTTGGGCCTCAATGGACAATTAAAGCATGCATGTGGCCCAATTGAAAGTCGGCCAGATTAGAGTTGAAATAAGGACTTGATTGATTTTTCTACTTTAATACTTGATGGCAATTAGGCACTATTGGAGTAGATTTGACTATTTTAGGAGAAAAGAGAATATAGCGCGTTTGATATCGTTTTTAAAATGATGTTTTTGGAAACTATTTTTAAAAATAAAAATCATGTTTTAAAAAAGATTTTTATGTTTTAAAAATGATTTTTTAAAAAATGTAAACATGTTTGGTAGTGTTTTATAAAAGTAGTATTCAAAAATGGAAAACGATGTAAATGTGTTTGGTAATATTTTTGAAATGGGAAAAATAGTTGTTTGGAGGGAAAAGTTGTGGTTTGTTTTAAGAAACTGATTTGAAAATGGTGAAAAACAATAAAAAATTGTTTTTAACTTTTTAGTTATAACTTTTGAGAAGTTTTTTGTTTTAAAAACAATTTTACAAAATGATTAACCAAACAACTTTAGAGTTGTTTTTTGTTTTTTTTTTTAAAAAAAAAAAAAAAAAAACCCTGTTTTTAAAAATGAAACCAAACACCACCTAAGCATTTTTTTTTTTCAAGTAGGAAGGAAGAATTAAAGAGAGCACAAAGATGAAAAAGAGCAGAACATATTCGATGATAACCACAGAGAGAGAGAGAGAGAGAGAGATGAAAAAGAGCAGAACATATTCGATGATAACCACAGAGAGAGAGAGAGAGAGAGAGAGAGAGAGAGAGAGAGAGAGAGAGAGAGAGAGAGAGAGAGAGAGAGAGAGAGAGAGAGAGAGAGAGTTGTTCGGAATTAATATTATATTTTGTTTGGTGAAATTAAAAAAAAAAAAAAAACTTATTTTTATATCAATGTTTTACTCCCTAAACTACTCGTATAAATTTGATTATCAATTTTGTATTCTCTCACAACCTTTAACTATATTAGTATTTTTGTTTGCTTCTGATTTTTAAGAAATCTATCAAGCTAGATAATATAAACGTCTTTCAGGTAAATCATTTTATGAAATTAAAACTTATAGAGAGAGAGAGAGAGAGAGAGAGAGAGAGAGAGAGAGAGAGAGAGACTTGTTAGAGGGAAATCAGGGAATTGTTCGGAATTAATATTATATTTTGTTTGGTGAAATTAAAAAAAAAAAAAAACTTATTTTTATATCAATGTTTTACTCCCTAAACTACTCGTATAAATTTGATTATCAATTTTGTATTCTCTCACAACCTTTAACTATATTAGTATTTTTGTTTGCTTCTGATTTTTAAGAAATCTATCAAGCTAGATAATATAAACGTCTTTCAGGTAAATCATTTTATGAAATTAAAACTTACATTAAAACTTTTTAAATTAAATAGTATGAATTTTTTTTAAAATTTTGAAATATTATTAATAAGTAATCACACCTATATTCAAGAGGTTGTAGATTCTAGTAGATACATTATGTGCATTAGAAAAATCCTTAGTGTATGATGGAGGAACTGTACATACTGCGCACTATCCTAGTGAAGATAGAAGGCATTGACTTTAGACTTTGTGGAAAATTGTGATTTTAAAAAAAGAAAAAGGAAAAAAAAAATAAAAAAAAGGTTCGGTTCGATTCAGATGCTCATTTATGGTTTATCAAGAATACACAAAAAAAAGTAGATAAGATGAGATTGGTCCAATGGTTTATTCCTTGACACATACATCATGAATTTATGGGTTTGAGTCTATCCTCCTCTCTTAACTCTTAAAATCCTGAATTATTGTAATATTTTTTTTAAAAAAGAATATATAAGAAAAGCACTTCGCAATTTCGAATCGTTGATTCATAGCCAGAGATGGCTATTTGTGAGATGTTTTTAAAATGAAGTGCTATCATTATGGAATCCTTTACATATATGTAATGTTGAAGAGTGAAGACTTAACATAATTGTAAAACTGATAGATTTGTAAGAATCGATCCGCATGCTAACATAAAAAAGATTGACAATATGATTAAAATAATTTATATAATTATTTAACAATTTTGTTGGGAGCTGATTTATTGTTTATGACATCTCTAGTACAAAGCCCAAACATATCACTATAGAGATTCTACCAAAAAAAAAAACCAAAATACAAAAGTCCAATTTATTGTGGTTGAGACATTTCCCATTGCAAATTTATTCATCAACAGAATTTTTAAGTGACATCCACCACCTTTGAAGCTTTGTTCAAACATTTGATGATGATGATGATGATAATGAAGTTATTCAAGCTTGAATAGGTTCCAAGGAAACAGGGAGGTCATGGACCGGAAAAGGCGCTGCAACGTATTCGTACTTCTCATCTGGAATGAGTTTCTCCCACTTGAATTTGGTGACAATATTATGCATGAAAACAAGTATCTGTAATCGAGCATACTCTTTTCCGGGGCACATGTAAGGCCCTCCTCCGAATGGCACGAATGTGTACGGTGGAGGTCCGCTCCCTTCGAATCTCGAAGGATCGAATTTCTCTGGATCCGGAAAGTATTTAGGGTTTTTGTGTGTTGTATGAGCATTCCAAAAGATCTGTATATATATGTCATACAAAGAAATTAATTATTGATGAACTTAATTAATGATTGAAAAAAATAATTAAATCAATTAGTATGCGAAATTGCGAATTAAGTTGTTACCTTCCATCCTTTTGGAATTGTGTAACCTCCATAGCTGAAATCAGTCTTTGCTTCTCTGAAAGCTCCGATTGATGGTGGATAGAGCCTGAGTACTTCACTTGCTGTGCACCATGTGTACTTCATCTTCTTCACATCCTCCCAATTCAATGGCTCGCCTTCCTTTTTGGCCTTCAATATCTCCATTTGTTCTTCATATACTCTTTGATACACATGAGGATACTCAGCTAGAGACTTTATGATGAAAGTGATCGCGCTACTTGTTGTGTCAAAGCTTGCAACGAAGAAGGCTCCGAGCTTGTTACAAATATCAACCGCATCAAGATCATCATGAAGCATGCTTGTCATCACGTCCATTTGATCCGGGTTTATATTCATTTGAAGCTCCTTCTTCCTCTTCGTTATCAACCCCATCACGATCTCACGAACAACTTTCCCAGCTTGAACTGCGCGATAGTAAGTCGTACCTGGGAAATTGATAGGAACTGAAATCAACCCTGCAATCACACGATCAAAGGGTGCAGTGATTTCCGCTACGTCTTTAGGATCTTCAATGCTGGCTAGCAATCTACATGCCAATCCGAATGTGAATTTCTTCACAAGTGGGAACACTTTAACTTCCTTGTAAGGAGACCACTCCGTCTCCAAATGCTTTTTGGCCATGGCGTCTATAACGGGTATGTAAGGCTGCAGAGCTTCGATTTTCAAGAAACGTGGCAAGATGACACGGATTTTGGCAGATTCTTCGACGGAAGAATGGTTTTTACTGTCGTGCATCATGATCTTTTTCATGGAAGGTGGCCACCAAGCTTGAATGTACTTGTTAGTACCAGAAAACAAACATTTGTGGGCGGAAGCACCACAGAAGACAGCCATGTCTTGTCCGAGCAACGAGGTTCGGAAGACATCGGGAGAGTATTTGGCAGTTCTGTCGTTTACGAATTTCTCAGGATTACCTTTCTTTGCATTCATAACATAATCGAAGGTCTCTCCGATTAACGGATAGCCTTTGTTTCCTGGAGGAAGGTTAATGGTTTTTGAAGATTTGTAGAAATGAAAGAGATAGATAATCCCAACTGAGACATATAGGATTGTCAAGTAAACCAAGTATTGATACAAATCAAGATCCATCTTTTCTTCTTCTTGATAGAAAGATAGAAAACCGACCAAGGAAAATTCACTTTGTGGTTTTGTTTGATTGATGATTAGAATACCAACTAGGTTTCCTATTTATAGCCAACGATAATACTTACCGGGCTTAATTTGAGAGTACTTAATTACCATTTTTTTTTAATATGATTGTTTATAGCAATAATTTATCAGCCCTTTTATTTGAACAAGAAATGTTATAATTTCAATTGACGTACTATTCATTCAAAATGTAGTGGTAGTGGAATTTTATTTATTTATTTTTTTTCTCTTATGATTTAGAGGAAATATCAAGAGGCTCTACTGCAGTGTACTTTGACTGCATTTGGCAGCCAAAGACTTTCACTGACTGGGACAACCGGTTGGCTGTTACTAATTAATATATATATATAAATATTCTCAAATTTTATTCATACGTAGATTTCGATAAACTTATCATCGACAAAAAAAATACAGATCAAAATTCATTCAAATCAATGTGATTTCATGGTGGTCCTTACCGAAATTAAAATAAGAAATTCTTTATGAGAGACTCTCTATATATATATATAAATGTTCAAGTCAGTGCGTATTGATATAACTTCTTCAGTGCATTGGATGTGGACCATTAGATTTACATACTTTACCCACTGACCAGAACGGGACCATATATATATAGAACAAATTACACCAAACTCCCTTGAGGTTTGTTCTTTTATGCGCGGAAACAACTTTACCGTTTATTAACACTCACCTCTCATGCCGTTAGAGTTTGACCGTTAAGTGTGAGAGTTGACCATTAAAAAAATGATAAAAGACATAAATACCCTTAATTCACCAAAAATCTAAAATAACTAATTACACCAAACTTCCTTGAGGTTTGCTCTTTTACACACAAACAACTTTATTGATAAATGATACTCATCTCCCTAGTCATTAGTCAAAGTTGGTCAAATTAAACCGTAGACCAATTTTGACTATTAAAACAAAGGATAGTTTAGTCACTTGAAGCATTTTAAATATTTAAAAATTTAAAATAGTTCCTGCCAGTGAGGGAACTTAATTCTTCCTCCCATCTAAAGAATTAAGTTCGTCTCTTTATTGATTTCCTTTTCGACGGAACTTGGTTCCCTTTCACTTGATCCATGATTAGTAAATGCGCTCTAATGATCAAACCAATATGCCATGTGAAGGTAGGGTAACCCATAAGGAAAACAATTCTAAAAATTGTCTTTTAATTTTATAGATTTACCAATAAAGTTTGAAAAAAAGAACTCACTTTAGCCCCCTAATATATTTTGTTTTATCGTAGTGACCTCTCCAAGTAAATTTTTTCTTTTATCTGTCCCTGTGTTACTGTGTATATACTTAAGAATTTCCTAGAAGACGTTGCTCAAAGTCTCAAACTACAGGCAAGGCAAGAGTTCAACAAACAGAATGGCGGTCAAAAGAGTACAAGTTATTTAATATGAATAGTCTTTTACATATATATATATAAATAAATAAATTTATATGACTTTTCATTCTTTTTTTTTGAACAAGACTTTTCATTCTCAAGTACTGAGAATGACAAATCTGTTTTCTATATAGTACTGAGAATGTCTATATAGATAATAGACTTTTCATTTACATAGTGGACTGACTTCATTATATATATATATATTTATTGTTAAATCAAATCAAAAATTTAATGGAGATGATGGACAGATTAAAGTTTTCGTTGTAATTTTCTTTGCTTTTTTTTTTTTTTTTTTCTCTCTCCCTCTCTCTTCTTATTTGAAAAGAAATCTCAATATAAATCTTGATTTGACTAAAGTTTGAACAAATCCAATTACATAAAAACTTAATAAATAAGCGGTTTAGGTGTTACATAAAAACAGTAAATATATAGATTTATTTTTCTATAAATTTATTGATTTGTAGGGTTATTTTGGTGAATTAAAATCATTTTATTTCGCAATTCATTGAAAAGTGAAGCATGTTTTTCACGACAAATTAAATACACGTATCAATAAGAGGAGCAAAATTGTGAATGTGCTTATCATTTCTCGTAAGAAATCTTCAAGTACTACTTGATGAAGTAAAGAAACTTTGTTGTTTGTTTGAATAGAAAGTAAATTTAATGGAAATGGTTGGATTAGGGAATTCTTTTATGGACTGGTTTATTTTTACTTGTATTTATCAGTCTAACATATATATATATACAAATATACAATCATCAACTTACTATTAAGTAGCCACAACTCAATGTGGTTTGGAAGAACAAAACACTCATACATGTTAATAATATGTCAGTTTCAAATAAGCTATTGCCGTTGATATATTAAAAAAAGAAAAAAAATATTGAATGTGCATAAAGATGACATTATACACTTTCTTGACAAGTGTAAAGATTATAGTAAAAGCAAAGTGTTTGTTTTTTTTTTTTTTTTTTTGAAGAATAAAAGCAAAGTGTTTGTGATATGCTTCAATGAATGCTTTTTGCAGACGAAAATAGAGTCTTGCTTCAATGATGTTATACTTACATCATCTCGACTCAAGTCAAGGGATTCAGTTATTCAAAGTTGATGAGTTTGTTTTGTCAAGAAACATGATAATTAATGAAATTAATTAAAAGTTGAAATAATGATTAAACTTTGTATCAATAATTTATTGCATGTGTACTGTTTTCACTCTCAGGTCAAACAGTCACAATTTTTACAATTTCTAAAAATATTAATTTTTTTTTTTAATAGTATCTATTTATTCACATATTTAGACCAGATATTTTTTAAAGTTTTTTTTGCTATTGATAGGATTCAAACCCAAACCCCAGTCTCATTCATTTACCAGCTAAACTACACCCTTTGGACAAAAAAAATAAAACTCAATTAAGATCTCTTATAGTCATGCAAAAAGTCTATGAACCGATTTATTTGGATAACTTCATCTTAAATTAGAAATAATATTTGTAAGATAGAATAACGAATGATGCATCTTTCCTGCGTATAGAAATTGGCCGGTTAGAGATAATAATAATAATGTGACATTGAGTAAAAGAGGTTGGTTCAATAGTAAACGTTTCACATCTAAGGCTGTGAGGTTGAGTCTACTAAAAAACCGAATTAATATAATAAGTTAATAAAAAAATAATAATGATGTGATGCTGACCATTCTTTAATTGACTGACTCTTGCTTTTGATATCATTTTATTTTATTTACTCAAATGTAACACATATGAGCAGATGTTGGAATTCTTTTATTTATATAGCTATCTTAAAAAAAAAAAAAAAAAAAAAACATATGGATAGATGAACTCAAAATAAAAAAATAAAAAATAAAATAAATTAACACCACACATTCCATCCCTTTTTATCTTCAATTTAAACACCTTTTATTAAATTATGTTTGACATCCCCGACCAAGGCTGCGAGATGTTTAGGCTTAAAACATGATATGACAATGTATGTACACTAAATTTTCTATACAAAATCATATTTTCAAAATCCCAACAATTATTTTTTTTCCAAAAAAAAAAAAAAAAGAAAAGAAAAAAAACCCATTTGATAATATCTATTAATTTGGGATCCGGTATTTTTTTAAAGGATCAAGATCCCCTACCCATCTTGATCCTTTTTTAAAACCTTTCGCCATTAGTAGGATTCAAACCGCTGACCTGAGAGTTATCTGACAAAGCCTCAAACTCGTCCATCTACCAACTGAGCTACGTCCCTATTAATGCAATATCATAAAAAAGTTTACAAGTCAAAAAAACTTGCAAGTTAAATATTCTTCAACCTAAATCTAATTTTAATCTTATTCATCCGTTTCTCTGCATCTTCTCCATTAACGACTTCTTATCACGATTGCAATCAATTTTTTTTTTTTTTAATCACAATTTTTGTTTTTTGTTTTTTGTTTTTTTGTTTTGTTTTGTTTTATTTAACAGCTCCAAACTTCATAAATACAAACTTTTCTCTTTTCCAACTCCCATAATTGCGAAAATTGGGTCCCTCCCTTTTACCATAAACCATGTAAACATTGAATTTCCATTTATATACCCAAGAAAATCAAGAAATATAAAAATCAAGAGAACCGAAATAAAAGACATAGAGAAGCTGTGAATGGAAGAAGATGCAGATAGGTTAAATAAGTGAGAAAAAAAAAAATATAGTTGTAGTGGAGAAGAGGGAAAATTTTAATTAAAATTCAATTTCAATTCAGGTTTAAAAATATCAGACTTGACAATTTAGTGGACAAATGTGCCGCATCATGTTTTAAGCCTGAAGTATTGAAACATCTCTAGCGTTTGCGAGTGTGAACTGAGACCCAATTTATTTATTTATTTTTATTTTTTGAAGTATTACAAGTTATTAGAAAACCACTTACCAGAATGAGACCGTATATATATATAGAACAAATTACACCAAACTCCCTTGAGGATTGTTCTTTTATACGCGGAAACAACTTTACCGTTTATTGACACTCACCTCTCATGCCGTTAGAGTTTGACCGTTAAGTGTGAGAGTTGACCATTACAAAATGATAAAAGACAGAAATATCTTTGATTCACCAAAAATCTAAAATAACTAATTACACCAAACTCCCCTGAGGTTTGCTCTTTTACACACAAACAACTTTATTGATAAATGACACTCACCTCCCTAGCCGTTAGTCAAATTTGGTTAAATTAAACCGTAGACCAATTTTGACTATCAAAACAATGGATAATTTAGTCATTTAAAGCATTTTAAATATTTAAAAATTTAAAATAGTTCCTGCCAGTAAGGGAACTTAATTCTTCCTCCCACCTAAAGAATTAAGTTCATCTCTTTATTGATTTCCTTTTCGACGGAACTTGGTTCCCTTTCACTAGATCCATTATTAGTAAATGCACTCTAATGATCAAACCTATATTGCCATGTGAAGGTAGGGTAACCCATAAGGAAAACAATTCTAAAAATTCTCTTTTAATTTTATAGATTTACCAATAAAATTTGAAAAAAAGAATTCACTTTAGCCCCCTAATATATTTTGTTTTATCGTAGTGACCTCTCCAAGTAAATTTTTTCTTTTATCTGTCCCTGTGTTACTGTGTATATACTTAAGAATTTCTTAAAAGATGTTGCTCAAAGTCTCAAACTACAGGCAAGGCAAGAGTTCAATAAAAATTTGTTTGTGAATGGCGGTCAAAAGAGTACAGGTTATTTAATATGAATAGTCTTTATTTGTGAATGGCGGTCAAAAGAGTTATTTTATATGAATAGTCTTTTTTTTTTTTAATAAAAAAAATAAAATAAATTTATATGACTTTTCATTCTCAAGTACTGAGAATGTATATTCTCAAGTACTACATTCTCAGTACTATATAGATAATAGACTTTTTTTTTTTCTCAGGTAAGAAGACAATAGACTTTTCATTTACATAGTGGACTGACTTCATTATATATATATATATATATATATTTATTGTAAAATCAAATCAAAATTTAACGGAGATGATAGACAGATTAAAGTTTTCGTTGTAATTTTCTTTGCTTTTTTTTTTTTTTTCTCTCTCTCTTTTCTTATTTGAAAAGAAATCTCAATATAAATCTTGATTTGACTAAAGTTTGAACAAATCCAATTACATAAAAACTTAATAAATAAGCGGTTTAGGTGTTACGTACATAAAAACAGTAAATATATAGATTTATTTTTCTATAAATTTATTGATTTGTAGGGTTATTTTGGTGAATTAAAATCATTTTATTTCGCAATTCATTGAAAAGTGAAGCCTATTTTTCACGACAAATTGAATACACGTATCAACAAGAGGAGCAAAATTGTGAATGTGCTTATCATTTCTCGTAAGAAATCTTCACGTACTACTTGATGAAGTAAATAAACTCTGTTGTTTGTTTGAATAGAAAGTAAATTGAATGGAAATGGTTGGATTAGGGAATTCTTTTATGGACAGGTTTATTTTTACTTGTATTTATCAGTCTAACATATATACAAATATACAATCATCAACTTACTATTAAGTAACCACAGCTCAATGTGGTTTGGTAGAACAAAACACTCATACATGTTGATAATATGTCAGTTTCAAATAAGCTATTGCCGTTGATATATTAAAAAAAGAAAAAAAAAATATTGAAAATGCGTATAGATGACATTATATGTTAATTGATCGAAGACTTTCTTGACAAGATACTGTTGCCCAGTACTTTGCCCCTCACACCTCCACTATGAGGTTATTAGTTCGAGTCTACCCCCTTCCCTCAAATCTTGAATTATTGTAATGTTTAAAAAACTTTTTTCGAAGACTTTCTTAACTTCTAAAGCCTAACCCTTCACATTCTACATAATTTAAGTTATAATTATTATTATGTTAACAATAAATTTGAGATTTAATGAAAATATATACTACAACTTCATTCATATAGGTATTGGATTTTGACATTTGGTTCATAGTTGTACGAAAATCCCTTGCCGTAAATCCCTCAAATCCACTCCTTCCATCTCCATTTACCTAACAAGCGCATATTCAGTTGAATCAGTCCGTCCATAATTTAATTGTAGATTTGCTCAACAATTTTTTTTTAATTATTATTTATTTATTTATTTATTTTTATTATTATTATTATTATTATTATTATTATTATTTTGGATTAATGAGAAAGAGTTGTTATTGGATTGTTACATTGTGTTTAAAATTTTTTGTTTATTTTATTTTCTTCGTGTAATTGATTTTTGAAAGAAAAAAAATCTGGCTTGGAGTGTTATCTACGGCAGGGTATGTCCATGAAAATACGAGCAAAGGTTGCACGCACTTGTAATTACATTAAATATCAGGATAATATTTGAAATTTACTCTTAAATTTTTTTTATTTTTTTATTTTTTTTTTATTTTTTTATTTTTTTTGGAAAGCTCATAAAAATATTATAATTAAGAAAACTTGCAACGTTATACACGCTGTATGCAACTTGAATATTTAAATTGACTAGGAAAAGAATAACTTATATTATTATTTTTCTTTTTCTCACAATTGATCTTTTATGTTTTGTTTTTCCTTCACAGTTCCAACCGGTCACCGGTTTCTCGCCTCTCATTCAAGATTGTGGACCGTTGGATTGATCCAACGGCAAAGCCTCACCCATGCATGGCTGCTGATACTGCAGTATGGGCTTGACGACAACGCTATCAAAAATGGAAGTCTGCGTTGTACCATTCAGATTTCTTTAAAAAAAAAAAGGAATTTGTAATTGGTAATAATAACTAATAAATACAAATTTCTTTAAAGAAAAAAAAGAAAAAACGAAAGAAAGAAGTGAAAAGTGTGAGCGTGAGATTTTACTTATCATAATTCATGTCTAGGTTGCGTAAATTTAAAATAAAGGTTGTTTGAAAGGAATGATTGTTATTCTTTAAAAGTGAAAATATCAAGCCAACGGGGTTGTAATTCAGTTGGTAGATGGACAAGTTTGGAGCTTAGGCAAATGAAAATATCAAACATTAAGCATCGTACGTCAAACGTTACTATGAATCTTTATTTAAACCAAGAAGTTGCCAATCTTTTCGCTATCGAAGGCTTTTGGGGTTTGCCTAATTTTGGGGAATCTCTTTCGCCTAATTTATTCAAAATAGCTGATTTTTTCGCCTAAAATCTTCTTACAAAAATACAAATAAAAATGAATTTAACATGAAATAATTTAATCTAATAATTAAAACCACATTGTCCAGTTACAAAGTAGAAGTTGATTAATCTGACCATGCCATTGACCGTTGATTTTTATATATGTATGGAAATATTTTCCTTAAAAGATTATGGTTTTTTTTTTTTCCTTTTTTTTTTTTTCGATGCACAATAATTTTGGGTCATGCACGCAACAGGCAATTTCCTTGAATCATAGGAATAAAAACACAAGACAAGTGGTACTGCAATCGTGGATTAGTCTGCAATTCACTTGTATGTTATTAGTCAAGATAATGATCCTAGTATTTTTGATCCACAAAAATAATCAAACAGACCGAATGCGAATAAGCTACTACTTGTTTTCTATAATAAAATAATCAAACAGTCAAAAATATTTCTCTGGAGTGTTAATTTCACCTTTGCATGCTGAAGAAAAAAAAAAATTGCAATTTCTAAGAATTTACATTTGTCTACGTAGTTTCTTTCTATCGATTAATTAGTTAACATATTTCGTTTGACTATTCAGTAGTCTAAAATTCTAAACATGTTTTCTTATTAAATTTTCTTTTGAATCATTGTTGAAATGGATCACTAGGACTTATTAAAAATTCATCACTTGTAAATTGTTATAGTCAACATTCAACAATTAGACCAATAAGGCAATAAGAAATTAAGAATATCGATAATTATATATTTTACTTTTTTTGTCAGTATGTAATTAAGGCAAACTGAAGTTCTCTAATATATATATATATATATATGTATATAAAAGGTAAACTGAAGTGACTGGTTGAGTGTAAGAATGTTTTTTTAGGGTTGCTTAAATTCTTAAATATGAAAATAACACTTATTAACCAAAAAAAATTTAAAAGGGTTTCTATTTTTAACTAGAATTAGTGTTTTCATTGTTTTTATTAAACTTTTCACTGAAGAGACAAATTTACCTCTTCACTAGAATAACCAAATTGGAATTAAACACAATGTGAGTTAAATACATAGATTAAATACGTTAGGAATTAAACTAGTGGTGTGTTTAATTGAAGAAGAACGGTGATGTGTTTAATTGATAAAAACTAATGCTGCGTTTAATTGAAAAAAAAAAAAAAAAACTGATGTGTTTAATTTAAGAAAATAGATGGTGTGTTTAATTGAAGAAGACTAGTGTGTTTAATTGAAAAAGTCCAGTGTGTTTAATTTAGAAATCATTAAAGGTATTTTTGTCTCATCAGTGGAAAGTTTAGTAAAAACAATCAAAACACTAATGTTGGATAAAAATAAGAACTCAGCTAATTATATGGTTAGTTTCAATTCAATATTATTTATCTTGATATATAACTTGCTCAAATTTCAGGGATCCTTAAATAGCTAAATTATTGAAGTGATAAACAATTATATATGAAAATTTTAAAATATCAATATGATATATAAATATATAATATATAAATATTTAAATAATGAGATTATATGGTGACTGATTAAACATGATTTCGGATAAATAATTGACCATAAATTAAAGAAAAAAAAGTTATACTTACTATTTTTTATATTTTATTTTTGAAAAATCTAAAAAACTTTAATTTGAAGAAAAATCTGGAAATACATCGATGATGGAAGAAGAAAATGTTGTTAGATTAGATTTAGATGAGTCATATTTTTTTTTATTTTTTTTTAGTTTTGAAAAATCTAAAAAACTTGAATATGAAGAAAAATTCGGGAATCCATATGGAAGAAAAAAAATTATCTAAAAAAAATGTTGTTGGATTGGATTTTGATGATCCAGATTATTAATTTTTTAGAATTTAAAATTTGAAGAAAAATATGGAGATACAACCTATGTCTCCAAAATTTTTTTATTTTTTATTTTTTTATTTGTAATTATCAATTTTTTATAGTGGAGATCTAAATTTGTTTTCATATATTTGTATATTTTTAAAATCATATTTTTTTTATTTATGGGCATTTAGGTATTTGTAGCGGTCAAATCCGGTCAACGGTTAAACTTGACTAGTTTTGACTAACGGTAGAGGAGGTCATTGTCAATAAATAATAGAGTTGTTTTTGGTTGTCAAAGGCCAAACCTCAAGGAGGTTACTTGCAATTTTTTTTTTTTTTTTTTTAAGTTGATAAGTTTGTAATCTGTGATAGTATTTTTAATTGGCTGAGTTGTTTGGGGTGATAGAACCCAAAAGATTATCTGGTTTGAATTAGATGGTAACGTTACTAAGGATATTTTATTTCCAAAACGTACCAAAAGATGGCCCAAATGGGATAATTGATTGATTTGGTAGTAATGTTTTTTTTCCCCTCTAGATGTAGTTCAGCTGATAGATAGATGAGTTTGGGGTTTTGGTAAATGACTTTTGTTCGAATGCCACCGATGATAAAAAGCTTCAAAAAAAATATACCTGGTGTAAGTAGGTGAATATATTGATATTGTAAAAAAAGTATTTTTTTTTTTTTTTTACACTAATGCTGGTCTGATGTGGTAAGTGATTTGTCTTGCCATATTATCCACCACATCACCCTATAATTTGTGTGCTGATAACAACTAATTTACCAGATCATTTGGGTTAATTTTTTGAGTTATATAGTACTATTTTTTTTAATTTTTTTTTTTATGAGTAATGTTAGACTTTTTAATTTTTTTTTCTCAAATTCTTTCCCAAATAAGATGTTGGTACGTGAGATATCAACATCACATTATTTACCACATAATCTCATGATTTATAAGACGTTAATATATCACGTGACAATATCATTTGGAAAAAAAATTTGGGAAGCTTATCATTACTTTTTTTATATTGCCAAATAAGTTTAAAAAAAAAAAATTCGAATTACCTGGATATTTATTTTGCAACGAATCTAGCAGAGACAAGAATAAATTTTTTCCAAATTGAGATAAAACTTCTTTCTAAGGTGACAAATAAGACAACCGCTGCCGCCGGTCAGCAACCGCTGCATACTAGATTTTTTATTTTTGGAGAGTTTTTTTTGTCAAAGTCAACAATAATATTTTAAAAAGTAATGTTAATTTATTCAAATTTGAACCAAATGATATGACATTATCAAAATCCAATAATTTCAATTATGTCCCTCTTCCCAAAACTTTAAATTATTGTAATATTATATATATCATCTTTATAAAAGATTTACAATGATAGTGTAATATAACATCGCAATTGTGATACAAACCGATTATGCTTTGATTTTAATTTTTTTCTTCTAATTCGCAAAAAGCCGATTCACTTAATTCCACTAAACAAAATAAAAAAACAAAAAACACTGCATGTGAATGATTCAGACACCACATTATTAATTATGGGTACTATCAATATTTGCTTAATTTCTCCACATTTTTTTTTTTTTTTTTTGTGTAGAAATGATCTAGCTAGTTTGTTTTGAAGGCAATTTTTATTCAATCTTGATTGTTTCCTTCATGTTTAACCTGTACGTGTTTGGAAGAATTTGTAAATAATAGATGGGTCACAGACATGTCTGTACCGAGTTAATAGAGATGACAAATAAGGAAATGAAAATTGCATTTTTTTTTTGAAGAAACAATTGCAATATTTGTTGAAAGAGATTTGATTTGTTTTGTCAAATCAGGTTAACACACAACAAAAACTGCGGTTCGCTCTGGGAAAAAAATAAGCAAATATATTTTTTTGTGATACCATCCACTAATATATATATATATATATATTTTTCAAGAAAATATTCAATTTAAAACCAAAAAAAAAATAGAGAATACAAAATAGCTGGAATATCATCATGTACTACCACTTTTTAACATCTAATCCACATTCATTCGGTATAAGAAATGTTTCAATACGTCTGACGCATATACAAAACCTATTTAATTTATGCTATATGTCATGCATCTTTCATTTGATTAGTTGTTCATACTACGTGAGTGAGTTTCACTGTATAAGCAAGACGCGATATAATCCCTCCTAGTCCTAGCAGCAGTAGAGGCCATGGCCCTACAAAAAAAAAAATCAATTAAAAATTCTTAAAATATATATTTAATATTAATATTTTTAAATTTTCACTTTAAATGCTGCTAAATATTAATATTTTTAATATTTTTGACAAAGTGCAAACATTTCCAAAAATTAAAAGAATATTGGGTCATGCAACAGGCAATTTCCTTGAACCATAGTAATATAAACACAAGTACTGCTAGTTTGTTTCCTTAATTAGTCTGCAATCACATCAAAACTTGGAATTTTCCACTTGTATGTTATTAGTCAAGTCAAGATAAAGATATCATTCCAAAAAAAAAAAAAAAAGATAAAGATATCCTAATGTTTTTGGTCCACAAATCTATAATAGAATAATCAAACAGTCAAAAATATTTCTTTGGAGTGTTAATTTCACCTTTACATGCTGAAGAAAAAAAAAATTGCAATTTCTAAGAATTTACATTTGTCTACGTAGTTTCTTTCTATCGATTAATTAGTTAACATATTTCGTTTGACTATTCAGTAGTCTAAAATTCTAAACATGTTTTCTTATTAAATTTTCTTTTGAATCATTGTTGAAATGGATCACTAGGACTTATTAAAAATTCACTACTTGCAAATTGTTATAGTCAACATTCAACAATTAGACCAATAAGGCAATAAGAAATTAAGAATATCGATAATTATATATTTTACTTTGTTTGTCAGTATGTAATTAAGGCAAACTGAAGTTCTCTAATATATATATATATATATATAAAAAGTAAACTGATGTGACTGGTCGAGTGTAAGAATGTTTTTTTAGGGTTGCTTAAATTCTTAAATATGAAAATAACACTTTTTAACCCAAAAAAAAATTAAAAGGGTTTCTATTTCCAACTAGAATTAGTATTTTCATTTTATTTTATTTTTATCAAACTTCCACTGAAGAGACAAATTTACCCTGTACTAGATTAAACAAATTGGAATTAAACACAATGGGAATTAGATACACAGATTAAATACGTTAGGAATTAAACTAGTGGTGTGTTTAATTGAAGAAGAACGGTGGTGTGTTTAATTGATGAAAACTGATGCTGCGTTTAACTGAAAAAAAAAAAAAAAAAAAAAACTGATGTGTTTAATTTAAGAAAACAGATGATGTGTTTAATTGAAGAAGACTAGTGTGTTTAATTGAAAAAGTCCATTGTGTTTAATTTAGAAATCATTAAAGATATTTTTGTTTTCTCAAAAAAAAAAAAATATATATATTTTTGTCTCATCAGTGGAAAGTTTAGTAAAAACAATCAAAACACTAATGCTGGATAAAAATAAGAACTCAGCTAATTATATGGTTAGTTTCAATTCAATATTATTTATCTTGATATATAACTTGCTCAAATTTCGGGGATCCTTAAATAGCTAAATTATTGAAGTAATAAACAATTATATATGAAAATTTTAAAATATCAATATGATATATAAATATATAATATATAAATATGTAAATCATGAGATTATAGTATTACACGGTGACTAATTAAACATGATTTTGGATAAATAATTGACCGTAAATTAAAGAAAAAAAAGTTATACTTACTATTTTTTTTAGGGATAATTATCCCGGTGGCCATCGAATTGATGACACACTATCAAAATGGCCACTGGATTGGAAAGTTGTTCTAAAATGACCATTTTTGGCGAACTTTGTGACACTAATGGCCATTCCATCAAATTCCTGGTGTAAGTAGGTGGATATATAGATATTGTAAAAAAAGTTTTTTTTTTTTTTTTTACACTAATGTTGGTCTGATGTGGTAAGTGATTTGTCTTGCCATATTATCCAGCACATCACCCTATAATTTGTATAGTGATAACAACTGATTTACCATATTATTTGGGTTAATTTTTTTTAGGTTATATAGTACTACTTTTTTTTTTTTTTTTATGAGTAATGCTAGACTTTTTAATTTTTTTTTTCTCAAATTCTTTCTAAAATAAGATGCTGGTACGTGAGATATCAACTTCACATCATTTACTACATAATCTCATGATTTACAAGACGTTGATACTTTACGTGACAATATCATTTAGAAAAAAAATTTAGGAAGCTTATCGTTACTTTTTTTATATTGCCAAATAAGTTTAAAAAAAATTCGAATTACCTGTATATTTATTTTGCAACGAATCTAGCACAGACAAGAATAAATTTGTTCCAAATTGAGATAAAATTTCTTCCTAAGGTGACGAATAAGACAACGGCTGCCGCCGGTCAGCAACCGCTGCATACTAGTAGATTTTTTTTAAGAGTTTTTTTTTGTCAAAGTCAACAATAATATTTTAAAAAGTAACGTTAATTTGTTCAAATTTGAATCAAATGATATGACATTATCAAAATCCAATAATTTCACGAATGCAATATCCAAGGGAATTCCGACAAAGTTTGATCATTATTTCAACTTTTAATTAATAAAAAATGAAATTAATTAATTATTATGTTTCTTGACAAAACAAACTCATCAACTTTGAATAACTGGCCTTTCAAAAAAAAAAAAAAAAAACTTTGAATAACTGAATTCCTTGACTTGAGTCGAGATGATATAAGTATAAACACACTCTTAATTTTACAGTCCAATTATTGACTATTATAACAAACAAAATTTAACCCAAATGTGTTTCATGATGAATAACCATTCAAGAGGGGATGCGGTAAATAACATCTTATAGGGATAACATCAAGTTTATAATTCTATGTTAACTTCGGTTAGGTTTTAATGATAAACACAAATAATTATTTATTCATATTCCTGGTGGCGGTGGAATATCATCAAATTCATATCGGAGTATGCAAGTGAATTTTGACTATTCCAATATAATATACAAATTAAATGAATTTTGAAGATAAATTATAGGGTTCTTTTATGATAAGATTAGCCCTGAAAAAATCTTTAGTACTAAAGTTATTACATTAACGTTGTGAAACTGGTTTCATAATATACAACAAAAATATAAGTTACAAAATCCTCCAAATCCTGGTAGCAAATTATTATAAGAGATCTTGGGTATTTTTAATTTGTTATCTAGTGTGTGTGTGTGTTTTTTTTTTTAATCAAATTGTTATCGAATGTTGAGTAGTCTAAATGGGAGAAAATATTGTAAAAATCCTGGTCGCATTTGTCACCCCAAGTGTAATAATATTCCAATAACAACAAAATATTCCAACTCGAAAGCAAAATTTCCACAACTTAATATAGTCAGTCAAGAGTCATGACCAAATTAATTATAGTGACAAGTTATACTTTTGAACTTTGAATCACTCGATCTTTGACTTCAATAATATTAATTTTCCAGTCCAATATGATACGACTTCATCACCAAAACGATAAAATATATATAATTTCCGAATAAAAATTCGAAAGGAAAAGAATATAAATTTTTTTCCCGATTTTCCAAAATTCAACGTTTCCTAATGATGATTTGGAGACATCCGAAGGTTCCATTGAAATATTCCTCTTTCTCGCCTCTTGTTCTTCGGTTCTTGTGTTGGTAAGTAATTTTTTAAATATTCATTTATTTTTGGAAATGTTTGCACTTTGTCAAAAGTTCAATATATTGAAATGATTTATGCGTGCTTGTAGAGTTAATTTACTAGTATAAGTTAGATGACTTTGGGATAAAGAAATGGCAGTTGTGAGAAAGGTTATCGAAGAGAAAGTGGATATAGCCAATAGAGGTGTAGTTCAATTGGTAGATGGACGAGTATGGATTTGAGAAATGACTCTCAAGTCGGTTCGAATTCTACCAATGGTGAAAACTTTTAAAAAGGACATAGTTTCTGATTAATAGATATTATCAAAAATAAAAAATGAATATATAATATTTAGCAGCGGTTAAAGTGAAAATTTAATATTAATATATATATTTCAAGAATTTTTAATTGATTTTTTTTAGGGCCATGGCCCCTGCTGCTGCTAGGGCTAGGAGTGATTATAGCACGTCTTGCTTATACAGTGAAACTCAATCACTAGTATGAACAGCTAATCAAATGAAAGATGCATGACACATAGTATAAATTAAATAGGTTTAGTATATACGTCCGAATAAATGTGGATTAGATGATAAAAAGTGGTAGTACATGTAACATGATGATAATATTCCAGCTATTTTGTATTCTCTATATATTTTTTTTTTTTGGTTTTAAATTGAATATTTTCTTGAAAAAAATATATATTAGTGGATGGTATCACAAAAGGAGAGGAACTACAACAGGAGAATGTAATATTACACTATCATTGTAATTTGTAAATCTTTTATAACATGATATATATATATATAATATTACAATAATTTAAAGTTTTGGGAAGAGGGACATAATTGAGTTTATCAATATTTTATTGCATTTGTACTATTGTCACTCTCAGAGTCTCAGGTCACAACTGTCACAATTTTACAATTTCTTTTTTTCATTCAGAATTACTAAAAATATTAATTTTTTTTAATAGGATCTCTCTATCCACCTATTTAGATCAGATATTTTTTAAAGTCTTTTTGCCATTAATATGATTCGAACCTAAACCCCAATCTCATCCATTTACCAGTTGAACTACACCCTTTGGACAAAAAAAAAAAAAAAAAAAAAAAAAAAAAAAAAAAAAACTCAATTAAGATCTCTTATAGTCATGCAAAAAGTCTATGAACCGATTTGTTTGGATAAATTCACCTTAAATTAGAAATAATATTTGTAAGATAGAATAACGAATGATGCATCTTGTATGTGTTTAGAAATTGACCAGTTAGAGATAATAATAATAATAATAATGTGACATTGACTTGAAAAGATTGGTTCAACGGTAAATACCTCGTACGTAAGGCTATAAAGCTGAACCTACTGAAAAAACAAATTAATGATGTGACGCTGACCATTCTTTAATTGACTGACTCTTGCTTTAGATATCATTTTATTTTATTCACTCAAATTTAACATATAGTGTAATTTTTTATTTATACAGTTATCTTAAAAAATAAAAAACACACACATGAACAGATAAACTCAAAAAAATAAAAATAAATAAATAAATAAAATAAAATTAACACCACGCATTCCATCCCTTTTTATCTTCAATTTAAACACGTTTTATTAAATTATCTTTGACATCCCCGACCAAGGCTGCGAGATGTTTAGGCTTAAAACATGATATGAAAATATGTACACTAAACTTTCTATACAAAATCATATTTTTAAATCCCAACAATTATTTTTTCAACAAAAAAAAAAAAACCCCACAATCAATAATATCTATTGATTTGAGACCCAGTATTTTTTTTAAAAACTTTCGCCATTGCAATATCATAAAAAAGTTTACAAGTCAAAAAAACTTATAAGTTAAATATTCTTCAACCTAAATCTAATTTTAATCTTATTTTCCAACTCCATATTTTTAAATCCCAACAATTATTTTTTCAACAAAAAAAAAAAAACCCACAATCAATAATATCTATTGATTTGAGACCCAGTATTTTTTTTAAAAACTTTCGCCATTGCAATATCATAAAAAAGTTTACAAGTCAAAAAAACTTATAAGTTAAATATTCTTCAACCTAAATCTAATTTTAATCTTATTTTCCAACTCCAATAATTGCGAAAATTGGGTCCCTCCCTTTGAGAGTAAAAGAAATGGAGGAAAAAATGGAGGAAATGGAGTAAAAGAAATGGAGGAAAAAATGGAGGAAATGGAGTAAAAGAAATGGAGGAAATGGAGCCTTTTATTTATTATTCTAGAAACAATTTATTCTGTTCAAACAGTATTAAATTGGTGTTATCCCCTTAAGGTCAAACACATCTGGTGTTATTTATCGTATTTCATGAAACCTAGCTTTACAGTTGACAGTATCTGAAATATATATATTTTTTAAATACAAATTAAATTTGCTTTCCATTTTTACTTTTTGGTTAAATTTTGTTTGTTGTAATAGTCAATTAGTAAAATTAAGGTATTCAAAAAAAAATAAAAATAAAAAAAAATAGTAAAATTAAGAGTGTGTTTATACTTATATCATCTCGACTCAAGTCAAGGAATTCAGTTATTCAAAGTTGATGAGCTTGTTTTGTCAAGAAACATAATGATCAAACTTTGTCGGAATTCTCTTGGATATTTCATTCGAGTTTATCAATATTTTATTGCATGTGTACTGTTGTCACTCACAGGTCACAACAGTCACAATTTTACAATTTTTTTTTTTTTTCATTCAGAGTTACTAAAAATACTTTTTTTTTTTTTAATAAAATTTATCTATTTATCTATCTAGATCAGATATTTTTTAAAGTCTTTTTGCTATTGATAGGATTCGAACCCAAACCCTAATCTCATCAATTTACCAGCTCAATTAAGATCCTTTAGACAAAAAAAATAAAACTCAATTAAGATCTCTTATAGTCGTGTAAAAAGTCTATGAACCGATTTGTTTGGATAACTTCATCTTAAATTATAAATAATATTTGTAAGATAGGATAACGAATGATGCATCTTGCATGTGTTCATAAATTGACCGGTTAGAGATAATAATAATTATATGACATTGATTAGAAGAGATTGGTTTAACCGTAAACGCTTCACACCTAAAGTTATGAGGCTATGAGGATGAGTCTACTGAAAAACCGAATTAATATAATAATAATAATAATAAATAATGATGTGAAGTTGACCATTTTTTAATTGACCGACCCTTGTTTTTGATATTATTCTATTTTATTCACTTAAATTTAACACATGAACGGTTGTTGGAATTCTTTTATTTATACAACTATCTTAATAATAATAAAAAAAAACACACAATTGATAATATCTATTACTTCGGGATCTGATATTTTTTAAAAAGTTTTCGTTATTGGTAGGATTCGAACCGCTGACCTAAGAGTTATCTGACAAAGATCTAAACTCGTCTATCTACTAACTGAGCTACGCCACTATTAATGCAATATCATAAAAAAGTTTACAAGTAAAAAAAACTCGCAAGTTAAATATTCTTCAACCTAAATCTAATTTTAATCTTAGTCATCAGTTTCTCTGCATCTTCTCCATTAACGACTTTTTATCACAATTGCAACCAATTTTTTTTTTTTTTTTTAATCACAATTTTTGTTTTATTTATTTTTATTTTTTTATTATTTAACTGCTCCAAACTTCATAAATAAAAACTTTTCTCTTTTCCAACTCCGATAATTGCGAAAATTGGGTCTCTCCCTTTGACCATAAACCATGTAAACATTGAATTTCCATTTATATACCCAAGAAAATCAAAGAAATATAAAAATCAAGATAACCGAAATAAAAGAAAGAGAAGCTGTGAATGGAAGAAGATGCAGATAGGTTAAATAAGCGTGAGAAAAAAAAATAGTTGTAGTGGAGAAGAGGGAAAATTTTAATTAAAATTAAATTTCAATTTAGGTTTAAAAATATCAGACTTGACAATTTAGTGGACAAATGTGCCACATCATGTTTTAAGCCTGAGGTATTGAAACATCTCTAACGTTTGTGAGTGTGGAACTTTTATTTTTTATTTATTTTATTTTTAAATATTACAAGTTACAATTATTACAATAGGATTATCGGGATCTGTTAAGATAAGACAATATATGTAAGGTCCGGATAACTACTCCCATAAACTAGGAGAAAACTCCCCACACATGTTTGTAAAATAAGCATGGTGGGATTTGAACCTCTCACCATCACCATGGAAGGGAGATGCATTATCATCTCTATTAAGAGGTGATGTTCACTTGAAATTAACCACAATTTTATTATGAGAGATATGGTTATCACCAGACTATGTCTGCGATTACTATAGATGTATTTATGAATACCTTCGAAGACTTTGTAAGCATGGTAACATATATAGTATGTACTTGAATAAAAACAAAAAACATTTACAGTACGTGGCCTTATATTGAAGACCTCGATCCACAGCAGTTTGGAATAGTTGATTGTTTATTTTCCAATTTATATGCTATATTTACTGGTCAATCATACATTCATACTATATAGGTATTGATTCAAGTCAAATTGATGAAGCGATTTAGTTGATCACCTTGTACTAATTATTTTCATGACTATTTTTATTGACTAAGTTCATAGAACCCAATATTATATGAAATTTCTAGGTATTGCTTTGAAGTTTGAGATGTGACGCTCACTTTACTTTATATCAAATATAAGGTGTTCGGATTTGGCTGATGTGTTTTCTCCTTCAGTGGTGTCCGTTCTGAACGATTCCAAGCCTTTCGAATGGGAATCTAAATATATTGTCAATGGTATTAAAGTTTTGATATCAGAAGTAAGCATAGTTAAGTGCTTAGCTGTTTCCAAATCTGGAAATTCCTTAGCTCTTCAACTTACTTTGTCAGCTTTTTCGTCTTGTAGGGAATTTGTATGGTTGGATTTTAGAACTTTGTTAAGTTCATAATGTTATGAGTTAATTCGAATCAAAAAAATAAAATAAAATGTTTTGCTCGAAATTTCAGTGTGAGGTGACAATTACGACCATTGTGCCACTGCTGCCACCATCGGTCAGCCAACACTTCTCAACAATTACGAAATTTCAAATTTGTTATTTTTTTTTTCTTAAAAATTACTTTTTTTTTTTTTTTTTTGGCAACCTTCTCAATAATTATCTTGAAGTCCAAAAGATGGAAGATTTTTCTTTATTCCATTCTTTTATTTTTTGTACAATTATAAAAAAAAAATATTAAAAGAATTTCTGATAGTTTAAATCATTGTTATCAAGATTCCATTTTCTAACGCTATATTTTGCCTGAATGAGAAACTTTTTCATAAAAGCCAAAAACATATATATCAGGCCATGCAAACAGTCAAAAGATTAAGTTGTCATTTACTTATAAAAATAATCTTTAATTGTTTTCAAAATAAAAATAAAAATTAATGTAACAAGAATTTTTGTTAATCTATATCATTCTAACTCACGATAGAATGATTGGTCTTGAAAACTTTAATAAAATTGATATTGATCGACTTGACTTTTATTAATCTATGCCAAAAAATGAAAAAAAGAAAAAAAAGAAAGAAGACTTTTATTAATCTGACTGACCTTTCAAATGGCCTATCAATTACTGACCTTTCAAATGGCTAACTTCAAATGACTGACCTTTCAAATGGCTAACTTCATTTTCTGAGATTAATTGTATATGAAATAAATTTGTAAAGATTTTCACTGTTTAGTGAAATCAGCTTGCGTACGATTTGGATTGCAAAAGTAAATAATAAAAGTATAAAACTATTAATTATATCGCACCACTATCTCGTTAAAGAGTGGTGCTATTGGCAACCCACTAATGATCTAATAATGCCCCAGTTTTTAAAATTCAAAAATTTACTTGATTTATTTCCTAAATTGCCATTTTTAATTATCTTCCATATTTAACTCACTCCATAAACGCTCTCTATATATTTTCAAATAAAAAAAAAATAAAAAAAACTGCACACACATCCAGCACCCCTCAATTGCATTTCTTTTTCCCTTCATTTCGTTTATTACAATATGATCAAATTAAATTCTAATAAAACCTCATGTCCATGAATAATGTGTTTATCTGGGAAAAAAAAAAATTTAATGCTTTAAACCCTAATTTTATTTACTTATTTTATTGCTTACAACTTATATTATTGAAGAAATTGATAACATCATGAATTTCAAAGCAATCATTATTAAAAAGTAAGTTTAAAGTTACTTGTATTATTTTTATTATTATTTCTTTTCATTGTCACTAAGTTTTTTTCTTCTTTTTTTGCTCTCTAATGAATATAATATAATCAAATAAATTTTTATTTTTTTTATTTTTATCTTCCCTGTATGATAAACAACATGAATGAAAAAAAAATAAAAAATACAGTGAAGCGGTGCTAGATGAGAGTAAAAGAAATGGAGGAAAAAATGTACAAAACTTAATATATATATATAGGAGTTTTTAAATATATATATATAGAGAGAGAGAGAGAGAGCATTTATGGAAAATATATAAAGAGCATTTATGTGGTGAGTTAAGTTTGGAAGATAAATAAAAAAGGGTAGTTTTGGAAATATATCAAATAAATTTTTGAATTTTAAAAATTGGGGCATTATTAGATCATTAGTGGGTTGTCAATAGCACCACTCCTCGTTAAATCAAAAGTGATTACATTGATCAATATGGAACGCTAGTTTAATTAATTAAGCAAGTACGAATGTTAATTAAGGCAGTCATTTGTCTTGATGATCTCTGCATTTTTCTTTACGGTGTATACTCAGATATGAGATATTAGTATATTAACATGCTGAATGAACGCTCGATACGTACACATTTAGGTATATTGCGAGGTAGTAATTAATAATAATATTACTGTAATTAGATATATATCATAGTTGTTATTTAACGAAGTGTACCGGTAATTTGGTAGAAGACTTAAAAGTGTTTTTCAATAGCGATTGTGTCATCCAGTACTCATCTGTAACTGTGGGTAGTGTTTTTATTCTTTGTTTAAATTAATTAATATTAAATAAGTAATAAGTAGAAAGACTTTAATGTCTTTTTTTTTTTATTAAAAAAAAAAAACCGTAATTGCTCTTGGAAGATTAAATTTGAGCTAAGGTCTATCTAACAATAGAAGTAGAAAATCTTGTACGGAACTACCACGTGGTGAGACCATGAAACCGTACAATGAGATTGTGCAATTTATTTTAGGAATATAAAAATAAATTATAAAATTCTAATTTGATGTAATCTCATTAGGTGGCCTAAGTAACTACAGTTGCTTTGTTAAGAATAGCACTTGTTCTCCTCGGGCCAACATGTGTCTACATTATTGCAACCAACAATATCTATGAATCCGAAGTCATTTGTCTAAACCCCAGACTCGTCCATCCCAATTCGATCCACGTTTTATTTATTTATTTATATATTATTAAAACAATTATTCCCTTTTTCTAAATACATTTTCATAAGTTTTTATTAATAATCGAGTTTTAGCATCTCTGATGTAGTTTCCACCTCAGGAAGGAAACTACTCTACTCATTACATATATATATATATATATTTCTGGGGTAAAATACTGTATATGTTGTAATAAAATTAATAAAACAATAAATGAAGATTAATTGAAGAAGAGAAGAAATAAATGATAAATAATAAATAATAAATAATAAATAATAAATAAAGATAAGGGAGACACATGAGAGACATATCTGCAACAAAACAAAGAAGAGAGGCGAGAGAGATAGAACAAATAGCCTTTTTATTGATTTCAAGTGAGAGTATATTAGTTGAAACATCAACAGCTCACAAACTTACAAGTAAAGCCATATATAAAGGCAATAAAGAGAGAGGGATAGTGTTGTAATTTTCACATAATAAACTTAACCATGAAATCAAGCTTCCACGTGCATCAAGAAACCACCACATAGTATCTTTTGATACGTGCATGGTGACGAGTGGAAATCCACTACTTTACAACACTCCCCCTTGGATTTTCACCACTTATATTTAGTTTGCTAGGAAAAACCCAGTGGGACAAAAACCTTAGCAAAAGTATATACAATGATCTTCTGGATCAAGTGGTGTAGATGTGTTTAGAACTGCCTCATTAAAACCTTTCCGGTAAAACCCAGTGGGATAAAATCCGGTAGAAGGAAAAAGAGTACAGTACACATATATCCATTCAAAAATTTTGCTCCCCCTGAAGGAAACTTCAAAATTAATCCTGTAATTTGCAAAGTCGACACATGCCAATCCCATATACCAATTTCTCAAAAGTTGTTGTAGGCAATGTTTTGGTAAATAAATCTGCAAGATTATCTGTAGACCGTATATTTATCGGCTCTGTTGAAGTTCATGAGTATAGAAGAATTTAGAAGAAATATGTTTGGTTCTATCTCCTTTGATATATTCCTCTCTAACTTGAGCGATACAAGCCGCATTGTCTTCAAATATCGGTGTCGGCATTCCTGTAGATAATGAAAATTCACATGTATTTTGAATATGTGAAATTACTGACCTTAGCCACACGCATTCTCGGCTTGCTTCATGAAGTGTAAGGATCTCAGAATGATTAGATGATGTAGCAACAATAGTTTGCTTTGTGGAGCGCCAGGAGATTGCTGTGCCATTTATAAGTAAAAACATACCCCGTTTGTGAACGAGCTTTATGGGGATCAGATAGATACTCGGCATCGGCATAACCAAGTAAATCTGAAAAATTGTTAGATTTTGAAAAATATAACCCTAAATCTTTTGTTCCACGAAGATAACGAAAAAGATGTTTGATCTCATTCCAATGTCTTCGAGTTGGTGCTGAACTGAATCTAGCAAGTAAATTTATTGAAAATGCAATATCTGGTCGAGTACATTGAGCCAGATATAATAAAGCACCAATTGCATTAAGATATGGTACTTCAGGACCAAGTATCTTTTCCCCATCTTCCAGTGGTCGGAATGGATCTTTCTTAGGATCAAGGGTTCTAACAATCATGGGAGTACTTAATGGGTGAGCATTATCCATATTAAATCTTTTCTAAATCTTTTCAATATAAGCTGATTGATGGATAAGTATTCCGTCTGATTTATGCTCAATCTCTAGACCGAGGCAATATTTTGTCTTTCCCAGGTCTTTCATTTCAAATTCCCTTTTTCAGATATTCAGCAATTTTAGGAGCTCTTCAGGAGTTCCAATTAAATTCATATTGTCAACATAAACTGTTATATGCCTGCTTTGACCGAGATCTTTGGGGACGATTCCGTACTGCAATTCGGTGGAAATAGCAAATCCAGATTTAGATTTCTTTATGAAGAACACATGGGTTATAATATAATTATTTTACCCTTATTTCATCAGATATTTACTGAGACGGTTACACCACATCCGTCCAGATTGTTTTTAATTAATATAAGGATTTCATCAAATACAGATTACGAGATCTCGGTTTACATGCTTCTGGCATTTTAAATCCTTCCGGGATTATAAATATCTGCATTAAGTGAATCATATAGATAAATGATTACTAAGTTTAGAAGACGTATTTCAAGCCTTTTAAAGGCAGCCAAATTTATCAAAAATTCGAAACGTAATTGTATTCATCACTATTGAATACCAAGTTTCTGTGAGAAATCTTGTACTACGAGTCGTGCCTCATATCTTACGATCTCGTTTTTCTTATTACGTTTCCATATAAAGACCTTTTAGTATCCAACTAGTTTGACATCTTCAGGTGTCTAGAGAACTATTGGTTTAAATACTATATGTTTGGCTTATGAAGTCAATTCTTCTTGAATTGCTTCTTTTCATTTAGGCCAATCATGCTTTTGTCTACAATCAACGATACTATAAGTTTCATAATCATTATTTCAGTAGCTACTATATTTGAAAATGTATCACTGATGATTGTTTCTTTACTATTCCACATCTCTCATGTATGATTTATAGAAATTTTCTCAATTTCAATATACTTGAATCTCAGTTGAGAATTTTTCCATTTCAATGGATTTAGTCACTTCAGGGACTTTATGTCTCTTTAGGTATATCTAACTCTTATAGAGTTGATTTAGAGAAAGTGGATGTATTCATAACTCGAGTCTTGTTTACATTAGGATCCTGATAATTTATTTTCCTCTTCTGGGAACAATACATTTCAAAATAAAAGGTTTACAAACCTATGATATGCATCAGATGATTTATTTGTTGCATTTTACTCAGATCGTTCTTCAGGAACAATCACCCGGCCGGGGTTTATGAGATAGCAACTTATAAAATTTTGTCACCTTTATTATATCAAATAACTGATTAATAATTATCAAATGATCAATTATCTAAAAAAAAATGAGCATGTCTATGACCAATTACATGTTGTAATGGTAAGTTATAATAATAAGTAGTGAGTTAGAGATGAATAGAATGTCTCCATATAAAAATTGGTAATTGTATCGAAATAATAAAGTTCTCGCAATTACCTGGAGATACTTGATAAATGATTCTCTAATCCCTTCTGAGGATGAACATGTGGAACTGGATGTTCAACATCAATCCCAACTGATCTGCAATATTCATCAAATATCTTGGGAGTAAATTCGATCACCAGCATTATCAAGGCGGATTGATTTGATCTGATGATCAGGAAAATGTGCCCGAAGCCTGATAATCTGTGCGAGTAATCTTGCAAAAGCAACATTGCGTGTTGATAATAGGCAAACATGTGACCATCTACTGGATGCGTCAACTAGGACCATAAAATAGCGGAACGGTCCACTTGGTGGATGAATAGGTCCACATATGTCCCCTTGAATCCTTTGTAGGAATGATGGGGATTCAAAACCAACCTTAGAATGAAATGGTTTTATCACTAACTTCCTTTATAAATATGCAGTACATAAATTTTCGTGGGATAAAAGAAACTTCTGGTTCTTTAATGAATGTCTATGAGAATTTTCAATGATTCTACATATCATTGTAGATCCCAGGTGACCAAGACAGTCATGCCAAAGCATAAATATTTTTGGATTTGAGAACTTCTGGTTCATAACTGCATAAATTTCTACACCTCTTATAAGAGTGTAATATAATCCAGATGATAAACCACGCAGCTTTTCCATAATTAGCTTCTGGCCTGAATTATGAGAAGTAATGCACAGATACTCAATATTCTCATCATTTATAGTTTCTATGTGATATCCATTACACTGTATATATTTGAAACTAAGTAGATTTCTTCTGGATCTACTAGAATATAAAGCATCACTGATATATATTTTAGTATCGTTTGGTAACAATATCATGGCTCTACCGGAGCCCTCTATTATATCTGCTGGACCCGATATTGTATTAACATTTACTTTGAGCAATGTCAAATTTAGAAAGTATTTCTGTCGTTACACTATCGGCCAGACATATATCTCTTGCATCTTGCTTTTCAACATCATTCAATATATCGTTTAAAGATGTATATATTCACAAAACAAAACAAAATAAATAAATAAATAAATAAATAAAGTGCATATTAGATAGAGTGATCAAAAGTATAAACATATAGATATGAAAATATATCACTTCATAAAACAAAATCATGAATCATATTGATTTTTCGAACTTCCGGTTCGATCATGAACTGCAGGTTCATAAAATTTTGAAAACTTTAGGTTCACAAAATTCAGAAAACTTCAGGTTCTAAATAGAAATCACAAATTGATTTTCTAGATGAAAGAATTGTAACTTGATCCAATTCAGTATTTCTGGTTCTAATAAACTTTGACATAAAAGTTTTGATATCATAATTTAAATTGAATTCAGAGCTTCAAGTCTGATTAGAACTTCATGTTCAAAACTTAAGAACTTCAAGTTCAGATTCAATACTTCGTATTCAAAATCAGAACTTCAGGTCCCAAGTATGACATTCATGTACATATTAATGAATCCAGACATATTCTGATCGGTTTGTAAAACCGTGTCAACTTAAATATTGTAATGATAAATCCAGAAACTTCAGATTCTGGTTAGTCGGTCTAGCCGAGCTTGGTTTAAATTTCAGAAACTTAACGGTTGACCTAGTTAGGCTCAACACATAATTTATACAAATCTAGAAACTTCAGGTTCCGGTTAGTTGGCATATTCAGATACATAAATTGCATAAAATTAAATTGATGCGTAAAATTAAAATAATAGATAATATAACAGAAATAAGATGATGAAGAAGAATAATGAGATAAAATGAATAGGGGAGAAAATTTACTATTTTTATTAATGATTTCGGATTACATCCTGACCACACAATTTCAGCTGTGTAGTGATTTTGAATAAAGCAGTATTATACATAGAGACTGATCTAAAATCTTGAAAACGTAAATGTTGCCACTGATACCTGGCATTTGGTAATGCAACTTCTGGTTGGTTATCAAATCGGTCTTTTTAGTTCTTGCCATAGAACTTCTGATTCTGTGACCGTTAGGTATTGGACTTTCAGATCGTAATTGTCCCCAGACACTTCCAATGCAGTAAATTTCAAATTTACAAGCTTTGACATTATTATAACTTCTGGTTATCCGAAAATCACAATCGGAGTCAGAACTTCTGGTCTGATAAAAATCCAAGGAATTTAAATCTTCAGATATGTAAAGAAATATTTGTAAATAAATAAATCCAGAAACTTCAGGTTCCGGTAATAATAAATAAATTCATAAACTTCAGGTTCTTGATGGGTAACCAAATTGTTAAAATAAATTGCGTAAAGTAAAATGCGTAATAACAAATGCGAGAAAAATAAATAAATAAATAAATAAATAAATCCAGAACTACAGGTTCTGATTGGTTGGCATAACCAATCTCATAAAAGCATAAAAAAAAAACGATAAAGTAAATCTAGAACTGCGGGTTCTAGTAGGTTGGCATGGCCAATCACATAAAAGTGTATAAATAAATAAATACGGGAAAGTAAATCGCGTAAAAGTAAATAAAATGCAGGAAAATAAATTGCGTAAAAATAAAAAAAGAGAAAGTAAATTGCTTAAAAGTAAATAAAATGCAGTAAATTAAATTGCATAAAAGTAAAGTGCGAGAAATTAAATTCAGAACTGCGGGTTCTGGTATTAATAAATAAAAATCTGGAAGCTTCAGGCTTCAGTAATTAATAAATTCAGAACTTCAGGTTCTAGTAATAAATCTAAAAACTTCAGGTCCCATTAGTAATAAATTCAGAACTTCAGGTTCTGAGAATAACAGCATTCTTGCTGATAACGTGTTGTAATAAAATTAATAAAACAATAAATGAAGATTAATTGAAGAAGAGAAGAAATAAATGATAAATAATAAATAATAAATAATAAATAATAAATAAAGATAAGGGAGACACATGAGAGACATATCTGCAACAAAACAAAGAAGAGAGGCGAGAGAGATAGAACAAATAGCCTTTTTATTGATTTCAAGTGAGAGTATATTAGTTGAAACATCAACAGCTCACAAACTTACAAGTAAAGCCATATATAAAGGCAATAAAGAGAGAGGGATAGTGTTGTAATTTTCACATAATAAACTTAACCATGAAATCAAGCTTCCACGTGCATCAAGAAACCACCACATAGTATCTTTTGATACGTGCATGGTGACGAGTGGAAATCCACTACTTTACAACAGTATAAACATTCTCTTATAACATTGGGAGAATCGCAAATACCCCCCCGACTTTTAAGCTAATGGCAAATCAAACCCTCTGGTTTGAACAATCAGCAAACAACCCCCTACAAATTTGAACAATCAGCAAATAACCCCCTACAAATCAACAAATAACCCCCTACATGCAGCAAAAAATGCAAGGTTTCTTAACGGTAGGGGGTTGTTTGCTGATTGTTCAAACCAGAGGGTTTGATTTGCCATTTGGTTAAAAGTCGGGGGGGTATTTGCGATTCTCCCTATAACATTTGACTTAACTGTAGGCTTATGTAACTTTTGTATATAATTGCGTCATACCGTTAGTGGTGTACTGTTATATTTTAACGAATGAGGGTAAAAACATATTTTTACCTTATAATATGATAAAATCATCATAAAGTATTTATATATTATTTCATTATTAATTTTTTTTTTTATATATATAAAAAAGAATGGACCATCAAACGATCTCCACCACTGATATTTTTTCTGTAAAAAAACAAACAAATAAAGAAGGGAAAAAAATGTTGGAAAGAGATTTGGAAAATTTCCAGATCTCCTCTAAACTCAAATAGAGCGACCTGCTCCATCAATAGATTATTTTTGATTGGAGAAGATGAATTATATATATTTTTTAATAATCAAATAAATAATAAAATATAAAGTAGGGGTATTTTAGTCTTTAACTGTTACCACTAAAGGCAATGGATGGCAATGTAATTATGAACAAATCTTATATATACATGGATTTAAGTCAAAAAGTAGGGATGTTTGTGTAATTGACTCTATTTTCTATATCCAAAACAGCCTTTTATTTATTAGGAAAATGTTTGGGTACTGACTGGTCAGTACCTAAAGCATACTGACCACCCATAACCATCTAATGGGGTGTTGCCACGTGGCAAAACTCTTTCATTTTTTCCAATTTTCTCCTTACTTTTGGATTATATGACTATCAACTAATGAATGATCAGCACCTTGGGTACTGACTGGTCAGTACCCAAGTGTTGTCTTATTTATTATTCTAGAAACAATTTATTCTGGTCAAACAGTATTAAATTTAGTCGCCGCAACCTTTATTGAATACTATAATATATTTTATTAATATAATTTCTTTTTAATTTGTTGGGAAACCAGCTATAGCCGGTTATCAAAAAAATTGTTAAGCATCCACGTCGACCTTACCAATCTATAAATAAGGTTGCCGAAAAGTTGGCAACTCCACACAACTCACTAGGTTTTAGTGCTCTCAAATCACAATTCTCTCTCTAGCTTCTTTTCTTTTTTTTCTTCTGCATATATGTAAGTTCTCAACAATTCTATTTTTTCACCAAGTTACTATAATACTACTTATTTAATTCACATTGGTGCAACCATCACTAGCTTTTTATTTTATATATTTTTTAATGTTAGATTAAGATATATATATATATATATTTATATAATTATATATATAGTTTTTCTACAGTCAGTTCATCCTGATATAAAAAATATCAAGACGAAGAATGTGGACCATAATTATGAATAAGTTTTGACAAGTGAATACACTTTGAGTCAAAGTATGTAAATCTAATAGTCAAACTTCTTCATAATCTATGATCCACATTCTTCGTCTTGATATATTCTATATCAGGACGAACTGCCAACAGAAAAATTGTATATATATATATATACATACACTTATGTATTGACATGCATAACTCTTCATTCGATTACCTTCAAAATAAATGTTAGGAAATGAGACCATTAAATTAGACCACTTCGAGCTATAACTACCATTTCTACACCGAAATAATTACAGTTTGTGAAATCAGTGTTTTCATGCAAAATCAAGTAAACTAATTCATGAACTTTTTTTTTTTTTTTTCTAGAAATTCTCAAATGATAACATTCTAATTATTTTCAAAAATAAAAAATAAAAAAAATCCAAATCTTTGAATTCTGTGTTGCTAAAAATGCATTTGAATTATCTGAATTAATGAGATTTGTACTGTGATGTGAGCAGACAATTAACAGAAGGGAAAAGATATGTGGAGGTTGAGGATTGCAGAGGGTGAAGACAGCCCATATTTGTGGAGTACAAACAATTATGCCGGAAGGCAAGTTTGGGAATTTGATCATGATTATGTACCAAGCCCTGAGGAGTTGGCTGAGATTGAAGAAGCTCGAGAAAATTTCACAAAGAATCGGCGTCAGGTTCCGGGAGACAGTGATCTATTTTGGCGATTTCAGGTAGAGTTTCTACGAATAGATCTTTTTATTAAATAAAATTATATAACTAGGGACTTCTAAAATATCTTAGACCAATTAAATTCTGAAAAAGACCAAAACTCAAAATTTTAGTTTCCCCTTGTAAACATAAATTTTAACTAAAGCTCTTCTCCATTATAAGAAATTAATATACAAAATAAATAAATAAATAAAAAAATAAAAAAAAGAGTTTTAATTTTTGCATGATAAAGTTCTTTTAGTTTAGTCAATTTAAAAGTTGCACGCCTGAGAATTTTTAGGAGCTTTTGATATTATTATTATTATGAGCTTTGATAAATAATAATAATAATAATAATAATAATTAGCAAATCTAAATTTGAGAAACTGTAATAATAATAAGAATTTTGCTATGTGTATTATTATGGTTGATGTTATGCTACTGATATGTAAAAAATGTGGTGATGTGTATTAGTATGTTTAAGATATGCTCACAATTGTGTGTTTATGAGGGAAAAATTGATCTTTCATTTAAATAGTTTTGTTTTTTAATATAACATTTTATAATTTTTTTTTTTTGTTTGTTTTTGTTTTTTGTTGTTGTTGGAATTTTATGGAATTTTAAGATCTTCAATCACTTCAATCTTGAACAAATTGAGATATAATTTTTTGATATTTTTTAAATCATTGTAATTTCATGGAATCACTGAGTTTTAATTTATTAATTCAACATATATATAAACTGTCAACATAGTGCCTGTATTTTCTTTCTGGCAACATCTTCATCTTCTCTGTCTTTGTTCTCATGTCAATTCTATGTCTTTCAATATGAACAATACAATTCTCCCCTTTTGAACAATTTAGTAAATTATTATTATTATATATATGCAGACACTGAGAGAGAAGAAATGGAAGCAGACAATTCCTGCAGTAAAAGTGAAAGATGGAGAGGAAACAACATATGAAACAGCCTTGACATCAATGAGGAGGGCTGTCCACTTCTTCTCAGCCATACAGACTCACGACGGCCACTGGCCTGCCGAAAATTCTGGCTCATGTTATTTCATGCCTCCATATGTACGTTGTCACTTCTCATGATCTAATTCAGACGTATTGTTTTTTTACCGGTTAAAAGAGTTTTTTTTTTTTCACTGGTCATTGATCTGTTGAGATTGTCTGAAAACTATTTCAGATATTCGTTTTGTATGCTGTTGGACATCTGAATTCAGTAATCACTCCCCAGCATCGTGAAGAACTGCTCCGTTACCTGTACAATCATCAGCGTGAAGATGGTGGATGGGGTTTACATGTGGAGTCCACAGTGAGCAGCATGTATGGTACAGTTTACAACTATGTGGTCATGCGTTTGCTTGGATTGGGACCTGATGATGGTCAAAACAATGCTTTGGCTAGAGCTCGAAAATGGATTCTTGACCGTGGTGGTCTCACTTATGTGCCCTCTTGGGGAAAGATTTGGCTAGCGGTACGTATTATTTTAATACGTTGCAATAGCACCACTCTAATAAATAAATAAATTATTTTAATATAAATTTGCTCATCATATATAAATATACATGTGACACGTATCATTTGTTTTGTTTTGTGTTTTGTCACAGACACTTGGATTAGTGGATTGGTCTGGCGTCAACCCATTGACTCCGGAGTTGTGGATCATGCCTTCTTCTTTACCAATTCATCCAGGTTTGCACCAAATACTTCACAAATTAATTAAATATAGATTTTACTACTATACATGATCAGTATAGATTAATTAAATATAGATTTTACTATAAAATTTTTTCCTTTAATTTGTTTATGCAGGAAATTTGTGGTGTTATGGTAGAACAGTTTACACATCTATGGCATATTTATATGGTAAAAGGTTTTGTGTTCCAATCACTCCATTGATTGAGGAACTAAGAAATGAACTCCTCACTCAACCTTACAACGAAATAAATTGGTGGGGAATTCGCCATTTATGTGCAAAGGTGATTTCTATTTACAAATTCAAAAATAAAGGCTCTTATTTATATCCTTAATTATTGCATGTGAACTAATAAAATAGCAAAAACACACTTGTATTTCAGGAGGATCTATTTAACCCTCATTCATTCCTGTTGGATTTATTCCTTGATGGTCTTTACTTGACTACCGAGCCTTTACTGAGTCGTTGGCCTTTAAATAAGCTTATTAGAGAGAAGGCTCTTAAAAAAGTTATCGATTTCGTTCTGTTAGAGATAGAGGATGTAATGGTGATTCAGACAATACTTCATCGAATCAAGTCCTGCTATCTCAAGATATTTCTAATTCAGCTTTCATGAGTTATGCTACTATGTTAGCATTTCCAGCTAATGAGAATGGTCATTATCAGATGATGAGCTGTACAGATTCTAGAAGAAATGTTTGTTAGCTTTGGCGGGAATTCTGTTAGAAACAGAATTCATCAACCAACAAACTCTGCTCTCTCATTGGCTGATGGTTCCGGATTTTCAGGAATCTTATCAATATATAAATTGTCTCTCTCTCATGTAAAACGTGTGTACGAAATTCTATTAATGAAAAGAAATCTTTCAGATATTTTTCTCTCCTATTGAAGTCTCTGTTCTTCAATGGAGTTTTCCTTCATATCTTACTTTTCTTCATGTTTATAGCTTACTTTTACATGGTATCAGAGCCTTACAAGGACTAATCGTCCATGGCTCCCATCCTGAGTTCGTTATCTGGTTCAGAAGAAGAAGTTCATCAAACCTCATCATCGTCAACAGAGACAATGGCTGGAGATTTCACTTCTCTTGCAAAGGCAATGCACTTCAACCTTCAGGTGAAACTTGATAACAACAATTACATCTACTGGAAAGCACAGGTATTACCTGTGATTAGAGCTTTTGAATTAGAAGGTTTTATTTCTGGTCTTAAATCTGCTCCACCAAAATATGTTGAAGTTCAAACAGCTGGTGAAAAACAATTAACTTTGAACAAAGCTTATGTTAATTGGAATAAGTCAGATCAGCTGCTTCTCAGTTGGCTATTTTCATCGATTAATCAAAGTTTAATAGGTCAGGTTATTGATTGTAAGACTGCACAAGAAGTTTGGAGTACTCTTGACAGTCTATTTTCTCAACAATCAATGGCAAAAGTCCTTCAATTGAAACAACAGCTGCAAAACGTTAAGAAAGGAGCAGGAACTATAAATGATTTTGTGTTGAAAGTAAAAACGATTGGTGATAGCTTGAAAGCTGCTGGTCAAACAGTGAGTGACAATGATTTAATTCTGAGTATTCTTCATGGTGTTGGACCTGAGTATGATTCGGTAGTGTCAGTGATTATCTCTCAAAGGAGTTCCATGACTTTTCAAGAGGCACAATACTTGTTACTCAATCATGAACAAAGAGTAGCAGAACAGAATACAGTGTCACAAGTGGATGTAACAACTGCTAGTGCACACTATGCTTCTGGAAATCATAATGACAACAGGAATCATAGAGGAGGTTTTAATGGTAACAATGGAAGCAGGTTTGGAGGGAATAGAGGCAGAGGTCGAGGAAGGACCAATGGTCGATGGAGTAATAACAACAGACCTCAGTGTCAACTATGTGGTAAACTTGGCCACATTGCTCCAAACTGTTATCATCGATTCAATAGAGATTTTCAGAGTAATCACAACAACTTCTCACAGCAAAATCAGTCCAGTCACTATCAGAATCAGCTCCAAAACTCAGCAAATCATTCCTTTCCAGCACAAGCTTCTCATCAGGCGAACTATCACCAGAACACTGCCTACTATGCTACTCCTGAAACCGTGTGTGATCCTGCTTGGTATGCTGATACAGGTGCCACCAATCATGTCACAAGTGACCTCTCAAACCTCTCTCTTCAATCAGAATATCAAGGCTCAAATAGACTAGCAGTGGGCAATGGACAACAACTCCAAATCTCTCACATTGGTAATACACTCATACACTCAAATTCTAGAAAGTTAGCTTTAAAAGACATACTATATGTGCCTGAAATTGCTAAAAACCTGTTGAGTGTGTCTAAATTTACTTTTGACAACAATGCCTATGCTGAATTCTTTCATGATTCTTGTGTCATCAAGGACAAGAATTCCAAGACAACTCTCCTTCAAGGCAAGCTTGAAAAAGGCTTGTACAAGCTAAACCTGAGAATCAACCAGCCTGGATTAAAGTCAAGACATGTGAAGCAAACTTGTTTTCTTAATTCTCTTTCTGCTGTCAATAATGGTGTCGAGAATAAGTCTTGTACTGGAAATATGTTGAGCTCTCATTGTACATATACTCTAGCTTCAAATACTGCATGTAATAGAGATGTTTTGAATGAAAGTATGTGGCATCTTAAACTTGGTCATCCAGCCCCACTAATTCTTCGAAAAGTCTTGAATACTTTACATCTCAAGTACAATAACTCATTCTCAAACTTCTGTGATGCCTGTAAATTAGGAAAGCTTCATCAACTTCCTTTTCAGCCTTCCACTTACAAAGCTTCTAGTCCCTTGGAACTCATTTTCTCTGATGTTTGGGGACCTTCTCCACTGCCTTCTTTAGATGGATATAGATACTATGTCATCTTTGTTGACTCTTTCTCTCGGTTTAGTTGGCTTTACCCTCTAAAATTGAAATCAGAAGTTCCTTCCGTTTTTGTCCAATTCCAAAAGCATGTTGAATTACAACTTGGAACAAAAATTAAGTGTCTTCAAGCTGATTTAGGGACTGAGTTTAAGCCTCTGCTGCCTCACCTTCAGCAGAATGGTATTCATTTTAGAACCTCATGTGCATATACTCATCAACAAAATGGTATCCCCGAGAGGAAACACCGTCATGTTGTTGAAACTGGTCTCACCCTACTTGCTCAAGCACATTTGCCTCTCACATTTTGGCTTGAAGCTTTTCAAACCGCTGCCCTGTTAATCAATAACCTTCCCACACCAGTTCTGCACCTTAAGTCACCTTATGAGATCTTATTCCATAGAGTGCCCAACTATAACTTCTTCAAAGTGTTTGGTTGTTCGGCCTTTCCCTATCTTAGACCTTACAACAAACAAAAACTTGATTTTCATTCCTCAAAATGTATATTCATTGGTTATAGCCTTAGTCAAAAGGGGTATAAGTGTTTGCATCCTTCCGGTAGAATTTATGTCTCAAGAAATGTTATCTTTAATGAGTTTGAGTATCCTTTTCACAGTCTCTTCCCCACCTCTCACTTTCCTCCACAGACTGTCACTCATCCTAGTCTTCCAACCTCGGTTCTCTCTGCTGCCTCACCAGCACATTATGCTAATACACATTCTTCTAATAATATTTCTCAGCTGTCATCTCAGGATTTAACTAACCACACAGTTCCTCAATTGCCATCTCCAAGCTCAACTGGTGTTCATGTACCTCAGCTGCCATCTCCACAATTGGCTAACATTCCAGCTCAGCCATTTTGCATAGATATCAGCTCTACCTCCTCCAATGTTCCATCACAACATCCTATGATCACTAGATCAAAGTCTGGCATCACTAAACCTCGGGTCTACTCTTCTATTTGTCAATCCATTTCAGACTTTTCAGAGGATGTTGTGCCAACATCTGTCAAGGAGGCTCTCGGTAAGCCTCAGTGGCGTGAGGCCATGGCTGAGGAGTATGCAGCCCTACTCAAGAACAATACTTGGTCTCTTGTGCCCTCTACTTCCTCAATGAATCTGGTTGGTTGTAAATGGGTCTACCGAACGAAATTCAGACCTGATGGCACAGTCTTGAAGCACAAGGCACGATTAGTTGCCAAGGGATTTCATCAAACCCCCGGCATAGACTATGACGAAACTTTCAGCCCTGTTGTAAAGGCCTCCACAATCAGAGTTATTTTCACTCTTGCTGTTACATATAATTGGGACATTCAACAAGTGGATGTCAATAATGCTTTTCTCAATGGTGAGCTCTTGGAAGAGGTTTTCATGACTCAACCTCCTGGTTTCGTCAGCCTTCATCAGCCTCAACATGTTTGCAAGTTGAACAAGGCCTTGTATGGCCTCAAACAAGCTCCTAGAGCTTGGTTTCTTAAGCTGAAAACAGCTCTTCTTGGCTGGGGTTTTATCTCCTCTCATGCTGATGTCTCATTGTTTATCAAGAGATTGGGCTCCAAGGTTCTCTTCCTCCTGGTATATGTTGATGACATTCTCTTGACTGGGAATGATCCATCTCTGATTCATTCCACCATCAAGTCTCTCAATGATACTTTTGCTCTAAAATCTCTTGGATCAGTCAGCTACTTTCTCGGTTTTGAAGCAACTAGGACGACTGCTGGTCTTTTTCTCACACAAACGAAATACATAGTTGATCTCTTAAAGAAGACCAACATGTCCAACAGCAAACCATGTTCTACTCCTTTATCGGCTGGTGTCAAATTAAGCAAGGAAGGGAAGCCATTTTCTGATGTTTTTCTCTATCGAAGCACAGTTGGGGCACTGCAGTACCTCACCTACACTAGACCTGACATTGCCTTTTGTGTCAACAAGCTCAGTCAGTATTTAGCTTCCCCAACCGATGATCATTGGCAGTGTTGTAAGCGATTACTTCGTTACTTGAAAGGTACTGCTGGTTTAGGCCTCTGTTTCAAGCCAGCTTCTTCTCTCTCTGTTGAAGCCTATAGTGACGCCGATTGGGCTTCATGTCTTGATGACCGGAGAAGCACAAATGGTTGCTGTGTATTTCTGGGAGATAACTTAATATTCTGGGGTTCTAAAAAGCAAAATGTTGTCGCTCGATCAAGTTGTGAAGCTGAGTATCGTGCCCTCTCCAATGCTGCAACTGAGATTATGTGGCTCATCTCTCTGTTCACAGAGCTTGGCATTCGTTTTCAGCATTGTCCAATCTTATGGTGTGATAATCAGGGGGCAGGTTCTCTTGCTCAGAATCCTGTCTTCCACGCAAGAACTAAACATATTGAGTTGGATGTTCATTTTCTCAGAGAGAAAATTGCAGCTGGTATCTTCAAGGTTCATTATGTCCCTACCGAATATCAACGTGCTGATATTCTCACCAAGGGTCTTCCTTCTTCTCGCTTTGAGTTTCTTCGATCCAAGCTGCACTTGGAGACTTCTCCCTCGTTTCGCTTGAGGGGGGATGTTAGAGATAGAGGATGTAATGGTGATTCAGACAATACTTCATCGAATCAAGTCCTGCTATCTCAAGATATTTCTAATTCAGCTTTCATGAGTTATGCTACTATGTTAGCATTTCCAGCTAATGAGAATGGTCATTATCAGATGATGAGCTGTACAGATTCTAGAAGAAATGTTTGTTAGCTTTGGCGGGAATTCTGTTAGAAACAGAATTCATCAACCAACAAACTCTGCTCTCTCATTGGCTGATGGTTCCGGATTTTCAGGAATCTTATCAATATATAAATTGTCTCTCTCTCATGTAAAACGTGTGTACGAAATTCTATTAATGAAAAGAAATCTTTCAGATATTTTTCTCTCCTATTGAAGTCTCTGTTCTTCAATGGAGTTTTCCTTCATATCTTACTTTTCTTCATGTTTATAGCTTACTTTTACACGTTCATTACGAAGATGAAGCCAGTCGTTACATTACTGCAGGATGTTTGGTGAAGGTACATCTACATCAGATTGCAAATCAAACATATAGATAGATAATGTTGTTATAATGATCAAAGTTTGTATTTTATTATATGATAAAGTATTTTTTTGACATTGAGGTTGCATTTTAATTGAATAGCCACCAGCTATGCTTGCTTGTTGGATTGAAGATCCAAATGGTGATGCCTTTAAGAAGCATCTTGCTAGAATTAGAGACTACTTTTGGCTCGGTGAAGATGGAATGAAAGTTCAGGTTAGTACTACTACTGCTGCTGCTGCTGCCGCATCCGTTGATTTTGAAAATATATATATATATATATATACTTATACTTGCCTTTTTTATGTAGACATTTGGCAGTCAAGCGTGGGATGCTTGTCTTGCAATGGAAGCTTTGCTTGCTGCAAATCTCACCGATGAAATTGGACCTACACTCGCTAAAGGATTCGAATTCCTGAAGAAATCTCAGGTTTTCCATAATTATTCCTACAACCATTTCTTCATCAACATATTAATATATCTTCACCTAAACTAATATCCTGTATGGAATTTAATTTTGCAGATAAGGGACAATCCTCCAGGTGACTGGCAAAACAAGTACCGTCATGTCTTCTCAAAAGGGTCGTGGCCTTTCTCCGATCAAGATCACGGATGGCAAATTTCAGATGGCACGGCCATAAGTTTGAAGGTAAATAATTAATAAGAGAATTTCATGATCAAGTTTAGAGTTGAATATTGCTGATCATAATGTTGAAAAACTTTCCTCACAATATATATATGTATATTTTAATGTATTTCAGTGTTGCCTACTTCTCAACAAGTTGCCAACAGAAATTGTTGGTGAGAAATTTGAAACAGAATGGCTATACGAGGCTGTTAATTTCATACTCTATATGCAGGTAATTAAAATTTTCAATTACATATTTACATTCTCTGACATGCTCAGGAATTTATCAAAAATCTTGTTAAATTGACTCTTTTTAAACATAAACATTACAGGCTAAAGATGGTGGTATGGCCGTTTGGGAGCCGGCACAATCCGCATCACTATTAAAGGTAGCTACTTAACAACATTAATTGAAGTACTTAGCTTTCATTGTTATATGCCAAATTGACTTATACTCGGTTTCCAGTGGTTCAATTCGGTGGAGTTCATGGAGGACATTGTTGCTGATCAAACGTAAGAAATTTTACCATTTCCCTAGCTATTTGCTGCATATATGTATGATTTTGATCTCATAAAGAGCATTGAAACAGGTATGTTGAGTGCACTGCATCGGCAATCGAAGCACTTGTTTTGTTCAAAAAATTGTACCCACATCACAGAAAGAAAGAGATTGACAATTTCTTGGTGAGAGCTGTCAAGTACCTTGAAGATAAACAAACTGCTGATGGTTCATGGTATATATGTGTTTCTTTCTTCCTTCTTTTTCAGAATTTTTTTTGAAGCATTTATATTATTTGTGATCATTATATATCAACTAATTATGAAATCTACCAATTCATCTATATATATGTGTGTTATAGGTATGGAAATTGGGGAATATGCTTCGTATACGCTACGTCTTTTGTGCTAGCAGGATTGACTGCTGCTGGCAAAACTTATAACAACAGTTTGGCTATTCGGAGAGGAGTTGATTTTCTTCTCAAAACTCAATTAGAAGATGGTGGTTGGGGAGAGAGCTCTCTTTCTTGCGTAAATATGGTAAATAGTTTCATTCAAACCTGAGATATTGCCGGACTGTCCAATTACGGTATGTAATTTTAATAACATCAACGTTGATAATACACAGATATATACACCTCTTGAAGGAAATAGATCCAATTTGGCACAGACTGCACTGGGCGTGTCAGGTTTAATTCATGCTGGGCAGGTCAGCTTCATCATTAATTATGATTATTTTCTCAATTTCACTCATTTAATTAACTATTTAACATTCGATAATTCAAATCATTTTTATTATATATTTATTAGGCTGAGAGAGATCCAACTCCTATTCATCGTGGTGCAAAATTGTTGATCAACTCTCAATTGGAAAATGGAGACTACCCCCAACAGGTATATTTGTATATCTTAAAATAATTATTGTCTGATTTTTATTGTTATTAATATTTTGCTAGAATATCACTAATTTTTTCTTATTAATTTGTATTGCAGGAAATCACAGGAACTTTCATGAAAACTGGAGTATTACACTATGGGTTGTACAGGAATATTTTCCCATTGGCGGCTCTAGCACAATATTGCAGGAAAGTTCCACTACTTCAAAAAAGCTTGTAAAATTAATGAGAGAGTGAGGAAATAAAATTGTAATGTAGAGCAAAGCTCTTCATCGATATAATAATCTTGTAATGTCTGGATATATAATAATAAAATTATAGTGCCTGTTTTTTATTTATTAAAATAAACATCAATAGTGTTGTAATATGTTTGGTATGTAGGGATGGGAATTTCCTCCATGGGGCCCCACCCCCACGGGGCCTTGCCCCTATTTGGGGGCAAATTTTGCCCCCAAATGAGGTTTTGGGGTGGGGGAACCTCCCCCCACCCCCATTTCCCCATTCCCCCATTTTCTAAATGGGCGTGGGGGTAGGGCCCCAAATCCCTCATTTCCCCAATATATTTTTATTTGTATATATTTTATTTTATTTCCTTAAAAAAAAAAAAAAAAAAAAATCTTCTATTGGTCTATTACTCATATTTTGGATTGATTGAAGATTTTAAATTTGTTTAGACTTTTATGTGTTATATACTAACACTATATTATTATAGTTATTTGTATTAATTTTGGATTAAATTAAATCAATTATATATTTTACATTGTATATTTTGTTAATTATTGGATTGGATATTAAAATTGGGTGAAACGAAAGTTTGGTCCGATCGAATTTCGAATTCTGAATTTCAAATTTCGGATTTCAGATTAAAAAAATTTAGGATTATAAATGGGAGAAATGAGGAAAATGGGGGACGGGGGTGGGGGCAGGGGAACCTCCCCCCAAACACCCCTATCCCCAGTTCCCCCAAATGGGGTTTGGGGGCGGGGGTGGGGGTGGGGGTGGGGGGACCCTCCCCCGTCCCATTGGGTCCCCGTTCCCATCCCTATTGGTATGGCTTTTGTAGAGGTCAAAAGCGTTTTTTTAATGTTAGAAGCTGTTTTAAAGTTTTTTTTTTTTGGTTGTTTGACAAATTAGAAAAAAAAAAAAAAAAAAAAAAAAAAAAAAAAACTTTTTAATCTAAAAAAAGCTATTTTGTGTTTATTGGGAGAATCCTAAAATTTGGACTTCTCTCAAGAAGCTCTTTTTGAGCTTTTTTAATATAGTTGCATTATCAGTATTACCCTCTTTGAATTTTAAATATTCCATCAGATATCCTTTCTATTACACAACCCTATTATATTTGAATACTTATCTAACATCATTTATGTCTCCTCATCTTTATTGACATTCAAATGACAAGTTTACATCTATAACCTGTAAGTTCAAATCAACACTTTTTTTTTTTTTTTTTGATAATCATAAACAATAATATATATGTATGTTTACTGTTTATTGTTATGAAGTTATATATATATGCAGATTTTCTATTATTAGTTCGTCCTGATAATAAATATTTTAGGACGAAGAATGTGATCACTAGATTTATATACTTTGACTCAAAGTGTATGCATTTATTAAAACTTCTCCATAATCTATGGTTTACATGTTTCGTCTTATATATTTATTGTCAGAACGAACTGACAATAGAATGACTATGTATATATATATATATATATATGTTTGTTTGATTTATTTATTTATTTTTTAAAAACTCATCTACTTGGGATTTAAAAAATAATAATCATACACCTATACTTTTGTACCTGTGATATATATTTTTATTGTGATTTTCTTAAAACTGTGTCTGTAATTTTTATTTTTTAAAACTCATATATTTGTGATTTTTTAAACTCATGTACATGTGATATATATATATATATATATATTTTAAAAAAAACCTCATGTATCTGTGATATTTTTTTTAAACTCCTGTATCTATGATTATTTTTTCAATTCAAGTACTCATGTATTGTGATTATTGATGGACATTGATGTGTTTGTTATTTATTTGTGATTATTTTTTTAACTCAAGTACTTGTGATTTTGTTATGTACTCGTGTATGTGTAATTGCCTATTTATATAATACCTTTAATTATTTTTTTGGCTTGTACCAGTTGATTTGTTAATCTTTTTTATTTTCTTACAGTCATAATTTACAAATATATTGTTTATGCCCTTATTTGTAATTTATCACAACCAAAAGCACTTTTAGAAATATACAGCCAAACAATCCAGTTACTAAAAAGCACTTATGTAATTGAATACTAAACAACACATAGCTTTTAGTTAGAAGTTTAAGAATGTGTTTGGTATGACTTTTCAATTTGAGCTTCTAGAGTAGATCTTTTTGTAGGGCTTCTAATGAGTAGAGCTTCTAACAAAAAAAGCTTTTGATTGTGTAAATTACAAAAAAGGTGTTGACAATGTATTTTTAGAAATAGCTTTTGGTTGAGTGAATTACAAAAAAGGTATTGACAATGTATTTATAATGAAGGAGATATGGTGGAATATCTAAAATTTATAAAGGATAGTTGAGACAATTCATATGTTTTAAAAAAGCTCAAAAAAAGCTTCTTGGAGAAGCGCAAAATTTGGGCTTATCCAAATAGACATAAAATAGCATTTTTAAAGGGTAATTGAGACAATTCATATATTAAAAAAACTATTTTGAGTTTTGCTAAACAACCTAAAAAAATTTCAAAATAGCTTCTAACATTAAAAAAACGCTTTTGATCATTTCAAAAGTCATACCAAACATACACTAACTCTAAAAAGATCTACTCTAAAAGCTCAATTTGAAAAGTCATACCAAACATACATTTGCGTGTATTTGGTATGGTTTTTGTAAAGGTCAAAAGAACTTTTTTAATTATAGAAGTTGTTTTGAAGTTTTTTTGGATTGTTTGGTAAAATTGATCAAAACAGCTTTTTTAATATATGAATTATCTTATCTGCCTTTTATAAAAGCTATTTTATGCATATAAGAAGAAGCCCAAAATTTGGGCTTTTCCAAAAAGCCTTTTTTTTTTTTTTTTTTTTTTTTTTTGTTTGAGATTTTTTTAAAACATATGAATTGTCTCAATTACCCTTTATAGTTTTAGATATTCCATCATACAACTCTTTCATTATAAATACATTGTCAATAGTAAAAAATCTACTCTAGAAGCTCTACTTCAAAAGGCATACCAAGCTCTACTTCCAATTAGTGTGATAAACGATTTATAACTACTCTATGATTTGTAACAACGGTAGAGATAATAGTGATGGAAAGAGATGATTGTATTAGTGCAATATGTTTGAATATATACGATTACAAAGAGCTTTACAAAGGAAACAAATTAATACCTAGAATTATGAAAAATTTGCAACGACAACATTCCTAAACTCAAGGGCGATAGTCAACCTTGACTCGTGGAATGATTCCCTTGATTTGTGGAATGATTTGATGGTGCTGGTTCTTTCCGATTTGATGGTGTTGGTTCTTCATTCCATCTGAAAAGCCAATCTTGGATCGAAGCTAAGCAAAATGAGACTTTAGCCGGTGGCTTGGTTAGGATGTTGGAATGTTAATATAATGAGTGAATGACTAATTTGGCACTTGTAATTAAAAAAATTAGGTACCAATTTAGTCACTTTTGTAAAAGTCGATAGGGGTGGGCAAAACACCAGCCAACCGAACCGAACCGAACTAGTGGATTGAACCGGTTTTTTTTTCGGATTTTAACTAGTTAGCCGGTTTAATTCGGTTGAGATTTTTAGAAAACCGACCGGTTCGGTTTTTTTCCGGTTTGATTTTTTTCCGGTTTGACCCTCAAAACCTGTAAAACCGAACGGGCTTTTATTATAAATACATTTTTTTTCGTCTTCTGTTCTCAGACCTAATCGCCGTAGAAGACATCTCTAGACTCTCTCTCAACTTCTCCAACCTAAACGGCCAACATCATTGTCTGGGTCTCAGCCTCTTAGGTACAAATCCATCTAACCTTTTTTTTTGTTTTGTTTTGTTTAATTCAAGTTTGGCCTCTTCTTTGTTTAATTCTTCCTCAACAGATCGCAGGTTCTCAGACCTTAACTGCCGCACAAGACACATCTCTCGACTCTCTCTCAACTTCTCCAATCTCAACGGCCAACATCATCGTCTGGGTCTTAGCCTCTCAATTACAAATCCATCTGATTCAACAAAAATTCATCTTTAGAGTCAATTTTTGTTCATATTTGTTCATGTTTTGATTCAACAGCCAACATATTTGTTCATATTTGTTCATATTTTGTTCATATTTGTTCATCTTTAGAGTCATATTTGTTCATATTTTGTTCATATATTTGTTCATCTGATTCAACATCCAACATATTTGTTCATATTTGTTCATGTTTTGATTCAACAAAAATTCATCTTTAGAGTTCAAAAATAATGTTTCTTTCTCCTCAAACCCAAAGACTTGGGAGTCGATTTGATATTTGCTTTGACAAATTATGTGATACTGTTTCTTTAGAGCCGATTTAATTTTAGTATGTTAAAATTAAGAGTTGCCCATCTCAACTTTAGTATGTTAAAATTAAAATCCAGTCAGTTAGGTTAGCTAAATTGTGTAAAGCAATGCATCACCAAACGACTCATCAATTGTGTATAGCATAAATTCCTTGACATGCAAATCAATTGTTTGGTCATTTACTTACCTGAACTGAGCATATCATATATGGAAAAAAAAAACTATGTAATTGGCTTTTCTGGTAACATATTCCTCCTCATTAAGTGGCTGCACACACCGACTGGTGCCCCATTTACCCAGAGTAATGAGACTATGTATAGCGGTCACTTGACCGCCTATGAATGAGATAGCTTCAAATCCAAGACTTACCTGTCTCCCCTACCCCTCTGAGATTCATCTTGATTGGATTTGTCTTTCTCGGAACCTTCCCTGACCTTTTCTTCTCTTAAAAGATTTCGTATTAATTAGTGCAAGTCTAGAAATTTGGCCCATTAGGCCTAAAACAGAAAAAACCAAACCGAACCGAACCGATCCAATTCGATCGGTTTTTGATCGGTTGGCAAATGTCAATTTGACTAGATCGGTTCACTTTTTCAAAAACCGGACTTTATCGGTTTTTTATCGATTCTACGAAAAAATGAACCGAACCAATCAATGCCCACCCCTAAAAATCTCGAACTACTTGGAATTAAAAAAGAAGTCAGGAATTTATAATTAATTAAAGTTTAAGTGAATATTTTATTGTAAAATAAAAATAATTTTGCAATTAGTTTAAAAATATTTATTTTTAAATATTTACACATAAGGGGACCCGCGTGTATATATATATATTACAATACATTTGAATTTTTTTTTTAAGACTTGAAGATGTGAATCATCTCCAATAAAATATTATCTCTATTGGGGATATGATCTTTGTGATTCCCCTCAAAATGTATGGCGTGGCATGTTTTGTTTTATAATTTTATTCGTTTATACGTAAATTGGTATTTAAACAAATATAAATGTATTATATTTTTTAAAATTTTGATAAAGCTTTGAAAGAGGTGGCTGGAGGGTGGAGAATGGAGAGTAGCAGAAGCCCGAGGTATCACTATCAGGTATGCTTTCATTAATTTGTACATGATTTTAATGTGGATGATGGCAGCGTCAAATGAATCAAAAGTTGAAACACCATACTCTTGCTCTATCAAACCAATTGGAGATTACTTCATCTTTGTATAATTGTATGTAACATCATTTTAAGATCTTTGAAAATATTTTAAATGCAATATTCTTAATCATGGTAATATTAGAAATAAGTTATCTTTACGAGGATAATATTGAAAGGAAATATTTTAAAAGCAACCTAATAATTTGGAAACAAGTTATATAATAATATTGAAAATAAGTTATCTTCTGGAGGACAATATTGGAAGAAAATATTTGAAATGCAATCCATTGTTTGACCGCGTACTTAAAAAAAATCAAACAAGACAAACTTAATATGTTCTGTTTTTTTTATCACTAAACCACATTGGACAATTGCGGGTTGGTTTCATATTACAATAATAATACATGATTTATGGACAAACTTGAACCCACAACCTCATGGTGTAAGATGTGAGAGGTAAACCGTTTGGCCAACCTCATATATATATATTATTTTATTTTTTCTGAAAATAATTTTTTATATTAGAAAATAAACCGATTATATCACTGGTCTGCTAGGAATATTTGTTCAATATATATGATAAATTAGCACGAGAATTTGATTCCTAAACGTGTTAAATAACTATATGATATGTAATGTATTTTGAATTTGTTACTTTCAAAAGAATATTAAGATCAAAGTATTGATTTTATTTTATTTTATTTTATTTTATTATTATTTTTTTTACAGTATTCGGTAGTAGGATTCGAACACAAACTCGTCCATCAAAGTATTGATTTTGACTTGGAAGTTGGAATATGATCAGAAAAAAACAAAAATGTAGAAATCTATTACTATAGCGGTGGGTCGTTGCTGATTGGTGGCTGTTCAGTGATCGCATTTGTCACCTGAGACTGAAATTCCGTACAAAATTAATTCCGATTTTAACGGTGACTTAAGAATATCAAATTAATTTTTATTTTAGACTACCAAGTGATCAATTTTGAATATTTTTTTTCCAATATTATTGACTAACAAAATACCCAGAAATAAAATATTATTAATCAATATAATTTATATATATTTAACAATCGCATAACATAGTCGGAATAAATTATAAGAGAGCTTCTTACAATCCATAAATTATCTATTTACACTTAAAATTGATTTTTTTTGTTAATGACAATTTTAACCTAAACTAAAATTACTAAACAAGACAAAAAATTTTAAGGACACTCTAAACTAATTAATTTGTTAAAAATAAAATAAAATTCTCTCTCCTAAATCATTAGATTAAATATTATGTATTAAACTCTCTCCCTTAAATTTGTTATATCCATATTAAATACTCTATCCTGATTAATCTCTCTCCATTTTTTTTTTAATATTATATATATATATATATATCATATTTCCATACTTTCTCTATCAATCTATAATTAATAGTTAAAGAAAAAAAACTTATGAATATTTTAGTTTTTTACTAACAGTAATATATATATATATATATATTAAAAAGTCAATTTTTTTTTTTTTTAAAAAAAGATATATGAAAACTTGAATTGTTTCAACTAGATTCGATTAAACTCATAATTTATAAGACTAATGAAAGAATTAAAGTTCTTTAGGCAATCACATACCTAGCTACAAGAGCAACAATTTTTTATTTTATTTTTCATATTTCGATTTTTTTTTATAAATAAAAAAAAGGTACTTTTTTTTTTTTTACATACATATGGTTACCTTTTTTTTTATTTTTTACATACATATGGTTCCTAAAAATCAAGTTTATTAGTAAGTATTTTTTTTTTCTTAACTGTTAGTCTTGATTGAGAAAGAATGGAGATAGAAAATTAGAGATATTTATTGGAGGAGAGAGAGTTTAACATGGTAATTAAATATTTAGGAAAGAATATTTAATATGTAATAATTAATCTAATGATTTATGAGAGATAATTTCTTTTTTTAATAATTTAATTCAAAAAAGATAAAAAGGATAATCTTGTAACAAAATGAAGTGTCTTTAGAATTTTTTAAAATTTAAATTTTGAGAATATATTTTTTTTTTTTAGAAAAGAAGTGTAGAAATAGAAAATTTGATTGTCAAAAGAAGCTCTCAAATTATAATTTTTAAACTGAATTAAATTATTTTTATTATATAATTGATCTGTTAGTAATTGTTACTCAAAGAGTCAAAGCTAAAGTTGTCAGAAAAATGTTTTAACAATATTATTTAAGACATGGAAATCAATACATTAATTGACAAGCATGATTAATTATAAACTTGCATTATTAAAAAGTTACTAAAATAATTAAACTCCATATTATATATAACTAGAATTGTTTTATATATTTTCTTAGAATTTCCATGGCGTGTTTTCATTTAGTGATCATGTTGGTTTTGAGTTGACTAGCATACAAATGACTTTTGAATATTTGAATCTTCTAAGAAAAAAATTGTTGAAAGAAACAAAGAAGATAGAAGTATATCACTGTCACATTTTAGTAATTGGTTGGTGGCACCTACTTACTGATCAAAGAATTTTCAAAGATGAAATGATTCCATCCTCATCTTACTTGCTGAAAATGGAATGTTGAAGACTTGAAGTCTTCGGTGCAAGTGTGCAACACTAAATCCACCAAAGAATATATAACACCAATTTATATAAAACAATTGTATAATATTATAAAATAAGAGAGGCCAGCAACCGGTAACCAGTAAAATTAAAAATTGTCACAAACTTCCAAGTCAAAATGTATTTGAGTTGTTTAATTAACAAGTCAATTTGAAATATGATGTATTTTATACAATGTTAATTGATTAATTATTATTATTATTATGTCCCACATGTTTCTCATACTTGATCATAATTGATCTCATCATAGATAGGATAAATCAATCTTCTCCAAATTAATAAAAAATTTTGGTTTTGACTCGGGTAGTGTAAATTGTAAGAAATTAATAAACCCCTATATTATAATAATTAATAATTTCTTTTTGAAATCTATTGTAAAATTTCGATTCCGAGTCCCAACTATCACATAAATTAATAATTTTATAAAATTATAAAATATATTACATAATATTGAAGAACTAGAAAAATACTTCATCTTCCTTGATGTAGCCAAAAGGTTTCAACTAAATTTAGCATTTAAAAAAACTTACAAGTCAAAAGATTACATTCACTAGTTTATATATCCTTCCCTTATTATATGTGTTTTCAATATAGGATTCGTCCCATCTTCTTGAGCTTTATATGTGTGTTCTCTAACGGTATCAGTGTTCTAGTAAGCGTTAGGTGCTAGTCGAGCGGAGACCTAGCTCCTAGCGCCTAGGCCGATTAATCGGGGATTAATCGGTGATTAATCGGAAAACACAATTACAAGCAAATTCCACATATCAAATCCAAAGAAAACCCACTGAGCCTAGGCCCATTGTTGCATCTAACCCAATAAGCCTCAATTGGCCCAATAAGCCTCAATTGACCCAATAAAACCCATGCTAAGGCATCAAAATCACGCTAGGGCATCAAAATCACGATAGGGATATAAGTATAATTATTGAAGGAAGATTGAAGTTATTGTGATTTTATAAGAGATTAGGGAGCGTTTCGTTATTTGCCACTCAAATCATAGCTCATGCCACGAGCCCAAACACAAGCCCAATCGTTGGCCCAACCTTACTCAAGTGAAGCCTATGTACACCCCTATCCTTTGCTAAATGCACCCCACCTTCCTCAACTTCATCTTTAACCTCACGCTTGCCTCCATTGCCGACCAAACCCTAATTGGTCCAGTCGCCTGAAACGGCGATCCCGTGCCTTATTCTAGTTGATTTCCGATGCAGAAGAATGGCGGAGTCAACGGCTTTGACCCGCCTATCCCGATTACGCGGCCACGTGTCCGATTACACGTCCACCGCAGAATGGTCCGATTTTCACCTTTTCGGTGTGTTTTCCGGCCGCCTAGCTGTTTTGGTCAGACTAATCGGCCGACTAGGCCGATTACTAGAACACTGAACGGTATATACATGATGAATATGTGTATTACTTATCATACTAAATAAATGGGCAGGTCGTCTGGTCTTGAAAAAAAATTAAAAAAATTGAAAAGGCTGATAAATCACTAGCTAGTATAAACAATCATAGTACCATTAAAAAATATATTATAAAAAAATGGATACACAGTACTCACAAAGCCAAGTAAGTATCTTCGTTGGCTATAAATATAGGAAACCTAGTTAGTATTCTAATCATCAATCAAACAAAACCACCAAGTGAAGTGTTCAACTGAATTTTCCTTGGTTGGTTTTCTATCTATCTTTCTATCAAGAAGAAGAAAAGATGGATCTTGATTTGTATCAATACTTGTTTTACTTGATAATCCTATACGTCTCAGTTGGGATTATCTATCTTTTCCATTTCTACAAATCTTCAAAAACCATTAACCTTCCTCCAGGAAACAAAGGCTATCCGTTAATCGGAGAGACCTTCGATTATGTGACGAATGCAAAGAGAGGTAATCCTGAGAAATTCGTAAACGACAGAACTGCCAAATACTCTCCCGATGTCTTCCTAACCTCTTGTCCTCTTTGCTCGGACAAGACATGGCTGTCTTCTGCTGTGCTTCCGCCTACAAATGCCTGTTTTCTGGTACTAACAAGTACATTCAAGCTTGGTGGCCACCTTCCATGAAAAAGATCATGATGGACAAAAGTAAAAACCATTCTTCCGTCGAAGAATCTGCCAAAATCTGTGTCATCTTGCCACGTTTCTTGAAAATCGAAGCTCTGCAGCCTTACATACCCGTAATAGACGCCATGGCCAAAAAGCATTTGGAGACGGTGTGGTCTCCTTACAAGGAAGTTAAAGTGTTTTTGATGTAGCGGAATATTCACCAAACAACAATCGATAAAATAAAGTATAAACAATTCGAATCCGTTGATTCGTGCATGAATACTGAAAGCGAACCCTACTATTAATCTATTGATCCGTACAGGAATACCAGAATAATAGGCCTCAAATACCAACTGAGGTAAAAGGAAATTCAACACAAACAACAATCGATAAAAGAAAGAATAAACGATTCGGATCCGTTGATTTGCGCACAAATACCGAAAGCAAATCCTACTATTAATCTGTTGATCCGCGCAGGGATACCAGAATAATAGGCTTCAAATTCGTTGATCCACTCAGGATACTGAAATTGGATAAAAAGAGATGCTCTCTCTACAATTTTATTAATCTTTAAAAAAAACTCCCTTCAAACCCTAATACAATCTACTTAAATAGAATTGCAAAACTTGACTAACAAGAAAATCCTCAAAAAGGAAATTTCTCAAATAAACTAAAAGACTAAAAATGAAAAATAGGAAAAAATAACATAGTTTTCCCAGTAAACCCAAAGACTAAAAAAAGGGCTAAAAATATTCAAATACTAAAAACCCAAATAAAACCCTATTGCCATCAGCTCATGCAAGTCATCCTCCCTTTTGGGTCTTTGTCTTTGAGTCGATCCCTCAGCTCCATGAAATCCAAACATTTGCTTGCCATATCATCTTTACTTGCCGCATCAGTTTCCACTTGTGAAGAAATTCACATTCGGATTGGCATGTAGAATTGTAGATTGCTAGCCAGCATTGAAGATCCTAAAGACATAGCGGAAATCACTGCACCCTTTGATCGTGTGATTGCAAGGTTGATTTCAGTTCCTATCAATGTCCTAGGTACGACTTACTATCGCGCAGTTCAAGCAGGGAAAGTTGTTCGTGAGATTGTGATGGGGTTGATAACGAAGAGGAAGAAGGAGCTTGAAATGAATATAAACCCGGATCAAATTGATGTGATGACAAGCATGCTTCATGATAATCTTGATGCGGTTGATATTTGTAACAAGCTCGGAGCCTTCTTCATTGCAAGCTTCGACACAGCAAGTAGCGCGATCACTTTCATCATAAAGTCTCTAGCAGAGTATCCTCATGTGTCTCGAAGAGTTTATGAAGAACAAATGGAGATATTGAAGGCCAAAGAAGAAGGCGAGCCGTTGAATTGGGAGGATGTGAAGAAGATGAAGTACTCATGGTGCACAGCAAGTGAAGTACTCAGGCTCTATCCACTGTCAATCGGAGCTTTCAGAGAAGCAAAGACTGATTTCAGCTATGGAGGTTACACAATTCCAAAAGGATGGAAGGTAACAACTTAATTCACATGCACTAATTGATTTAATTATTTTTTTCAATCAATTAATTAAGTTCATCAATAATTAATTGGTTTGTTTGACATGATACAGATATTTTGGAATGCTCATGCAACACACAAAACCCCAAATACTTTTCGGATCCAGAGAAATTCGATCCTTCGAGATTCGAAGGGAGCGGACCTCCACTGTACACATTTGTGCCATTCGGAGGAGGGCCTTACATGAGCCCCGGAAAAGAGTATGCTTGATTACAGATACTTGTTTTCATGTATAATATCGTCACCAAATTCAAGTGGGAGAAACTCATTCTAGATGAGAAGTACGAATACATTGCAGCGCCTTTTCCGGTCCATGACCTTCCTGTTTCCTTGGAACCTGCCTATTCAAACTTAAGTGATAATTTCCATAAAATTTGAACAAATTTGTAATGGTAGCTAGCTGTCTGAAGAAAACAGCTCAACAAATTGGCATTCTCCATTGTTATTTCTCCTATTGTAATGATTCAAAATTTTGTTAATTATGGCCTTGAGCTTTGTTCTAAAGAGGTCATGAACTGTTAAATCTGCTCCGATCAAATTATTGTATAACATCTATAGCAGAGAATTAGAGATGTAACCAAGATTAAACACTATGGTGGGCTAGAATAATTTTTTTCTCCGATCATTAAGGAGAGGATCCCGAGTCCGATGTGCTTGTTTACGAAGTTTTCGTTGGCGAAACTATTGCCGTAGATGGACTCAACTCCGAGTCTGTTTCCTTCCGTGAAGTTTCCTCCATTGAACATGCACCTATGTATCGCGTGGTGGATGATTATTCCCTTGTAGTGGAGTGGCTTCCCATTGTTACCAATTCAGCATGTTATAATGAACAACCAAGAAAGCCTATAATATAGTGAGCAATTCACCCAGTAAATCGTATTCAATTTTTGTCTTGGGACTTATTATTCAGACCGGTGTTACTTGTGTTCGTGTAGGCCGGAAATGCTTTTTAATAAATTCAATTTTTCGGTATTGAGTGATAACCATTCAAGAAAATACAATTTATTTTTTTTTAATAAAAAATTAAATAATAATTACGATAAATTTGAATGTTGCAGAGAGGAACCCACAAGTCCACAACACAAGGGGCATAACACAGGGTTAATCAACAAAATAGAATCTGAAACTCTGAAAGTAGTTGTGATTATAATGATTATTTTAAAAAAAAATAAAAAATTATTGCTACTTTTTTGTTTTGAAAAAATTCTCTACTTTTGTTTTTGAAAAAAATTATCTCTACTATTATTTTTGAAAATTATTATTGCTCTACTTTTTCCCATAATAGTTGGAAGGTGATGGGAAGTTTTTATTATTAACCTAAAAAGAAAAAAAAAAAAAAGTATCGCCCGTATAGTGTAATACAATGTGGTCTGCAAGGGGCAATTTTGTCCAAAGCCAAACTTTCAGTTGGGATTTGTTTGATTACCATTATATATTATAGAGCAAATTGTGCTAAACCTCCTTGAGGTTTAGCCTCTTGTACCTAGAAACAACTTTATCATTAATTGACACATACACCTCCTACTATTAGGTCAAACTTAACTGTTGACTAACTGTTACCTTTAAAAGACTAAACTATCCCCAATCCCTAAATGAAATGAATAATAAAAAAAAAAAAACAAAAAAAAAAACATTTTTAAAAAAAATTGGATCTCCACCATCCATCTCAAACATGGATGGTGGAGATCAAATAAAATTTTAAATAATTGAAAATTGAATTGAATTAGAAAATATATAAATTAAGAGAAAAACAGAAATTTAAAAACAAAACAATTTTAAAAAGCAAAAATAAAAAGTAAAATTGAAAAACTGGAAATATATATATATATATATATCATATTCTATAAATATCATTGATGCATAATAAAATATGATATTTTTTTTCCAGTTTTTCAATTTTATTTTTTATTTTCGCTTTTAAAAATTGTTTTGTTTTTAAATTTCTGTTTTTCTTTTGATTTATATATTTTCCAATTTGATTCAATTTTCAATTATTTAAAATTTTATTTGATCTCTATCATCCATGTTTGAGATGGATGGTAATGTGAGTGTCAATTAATGATAAAGGACATAACACATGTGTGATAATCTAATAAAGACGTAATCTTGAAAGTTTTGTGATCACTTAACCAAGATGAAAATACAAACCACTTGCATCCCTCATCCTTGCAAACTACCTTAATCCTATTGGGATTGTTTTTCTTAAACTTAACAACCCTTCTATGTTTTACAAAATGTGCCATGATGACCTTTCTAAATATATCAGCACTGAGAAACTCCATTCCAAGATTAAAAACCGGATCTTACATGTCATGTCTTGGATTTAACTCATGGTACCTTCTTTTGATAAACTTCCTCACTAGTCCTTCATCATCCTCATCACCATTAGATCCATCCAAGCTCCCTAAATCATCTGATCCATCATCATTATCAGATCCAAATGCATGAGGTAGGTTTGAAACTTGTAACAAGTTTCAGCTACTATATCTTATGCTTCTTGATCTTAATCAAACTCTACTAGTTCATCGCCCTTATTAGCTTTTACCTCTTCCACCTCTTCTATCATGTATTTACCCTTGATTTTCCTCTAACATTTAACTCTATTAGCATATTCTCCAATCAATTCTTCATTACCCTATTTATTAACACTACTTGGCCCATCACCAAAACTAGCAGGCCCATTACCAAAACCAGAAGGCCAATTATCCTTAGCATCCCTCAAATGCAAGTTACCTTCAGTATCTGCTGCTACCCTATTAACATCAGTATATGCTGCTGTTTAATTGTCTTCATCATCACTAATCTCATACAAAAAATCCTGAGACTTTGGTTTCTGAGATGAGATCAATTCATCTCCTCTGAAAGTTTGCAATGGTTGTATACTCTCAATGTACAAATCTATTACCCTATTCTCAAGAATTTTATCCTCAAACCACAACAATTCCTTATCACACACTATGTGATTAGGCTTTCCATACCATGGCAGCTGAATACAATACCCTACATGGAGCTTATACTTCAACTTAATAGCAATATCATCAAGATCAAACAAAGACAATTCTTCTATACTAATATAATCAAAATAATTAATCCTTCCCCCATTATAGTTAACCATTGAGTCATCAAAGTGTCCACCATGATGCACCATAAGCTGAAGAATCTGTCTAGGCCATTAGGACCTACAACCAAAGTGTAAAAGGGGCCAATTTAGCACATTTAAATACTATAAACAGTATGTGCAAAACAAAACAAAAACAACAAAAAGAAATACTGTCATCGGGACCTACAACCATTACAAATGAAAAAAAAGGCCAACATTTAATTAAAAAAGTTTTTCACCCAACAGACATTCAAAAGATTCATTATACAATTCATGGGACCACATGCAGTCAAACATTCCTCATACAATTCCATTAAATACCGAAAAAAAAATAACCCAAAACAACAAACCAAAACCAAGAATGAAAACCCAAAAAAGCTTACCATATTCCAGCAATTTCTAATCCTTAAACTCCACAATGCAATCTTCGTAAATCCTTAACTTTTGATTTTTCAATTTGAAAACGACACAGTAGATGAGATAGATGAGAGAATATGAAATTTGGGAAATTTGGGAAATTTGAGGAGAATAAACATGAGTTGAACCCTAATTTTTTTAACATGTAAAGACAAAACTACCCTTTGTACATATGCACATGAGGGGCACATGTAAGGATAATCAAACAGAATAACTGTTTCATCCCTATCTCGTAACTTTCTACCAATTTCCAACAATTCAAGGGGTTTAGTGCCTAAAAAACATTCAGAGGGCAGTTTGCAACTTTGCAGATAATACAAGGGAGTAAGTGCAAATTAGTCTAAAAAGTAATCTGTGCGTCTGAAAAAGTTGACAAAAAATTCTTTTCCTATATATATATATTTTTTCCCTCTTATTATTGTAATTACTTGATGCACTAAACAAAATCCGACAAGAGTCTTACCCTCATTTAATACCCAGTTTCAATTCACAATTTTAATGTGACAATTAAACTCACACGAAGATTAATCATCATTAAGATTTAAGATATACCCATTTATTAACTGCGACATCATAAATTTTAAGATCAAAATTATGATTAAACATATATGATCTAAAATAATTGTTTTAGCTAACGTGGTTAATTAGTAGCTTTTACCAACCACATAAAAGGCTCGAGAAAGAGAGTTATTAACATGATATGATTCACATATGATATATATATATAATAACATCTTTTCTTCATTCCAATCTGAAATGCATTAAGCATTTAAGCAAAACACATTTACATGTCAAAATATGATGAACAAATCCATAATAAATAAAAATCAATGAACAGATAATGAAAAACTAATTCAGCATACAATAAACGAGTATACAAGATAACTCCAAAGATCAAAGAACATTAATAAATGAGCATACGAGACAAATCCAAAGAACACTAATAATAATATGGTTTTTTTACTGCAGTTTTAACCACCAAATTAATGACCTAGTCACCTCAGAATCTCAGATAGTCAGATGTTGCTCGGGTACATGAAGACTCTAAACCTGAATACAGTGGTAGCGGGAGCCATTCTTCTCCGTCTCGACCTTGTAGATGTATGTCATGTTCTTCCCAACGTACCAAGTCACCTCTTGCTTGGTCTTTACTCCATCAATCTGAATAAGTGGTGTGTTTGAATTTTGGTTTGATTTTGAGCTTCCGTAGCCGACTATGGTTCCATTAACATAGAGTCTGACTCTGACCGAGATCTCTATTTTCTTTGGCTAATGCCACACAATTTCAGCCTCCTCTGGCTCCAGTTAATCCTATGAATAAAACCTAAAAGTTCAGACTCACTTCTTTGACTAACAACAGGAAAAAAAATAAAAAAAACAACCGGAATATTCGCTCACATTTTTCACGAGGCCTTAAGGTAAGATGACATGATATATGGATCTATTTTATCATGATATATGAAAAAGTTAAACAATAACTCACTCACATTCATAATGTGATTCACATATGATAGATAGATATAATAACATCTTTTCATCATTCTAATCTGAAATGCATTAAGCATTTAAGCAAAACATATTTACATGTCAACATATGATGAACAAATCCATAATAAACAAAAATCAATAAACAGATAATGAAAAACTAATTTAGCATAAAATAAACGAGCATACGAGATAACTCAAAAGACCAAAAAACATTAATAAATGAGCATATGAGACAACTCCAAAGATCACTAATAATAATAATATTTGTTTTTTACTATAGTTTTTAACCACCAAATTAATGACCTAGTTACCTCAGAATCTCAGACAGTCAAATGTTGCTTGGGTACATAAAAACTTTGACCCTACTTCCAATTGATTTGGGTGGCATATTTGATTTGAACCTAGCTTGAGCAACGTTTCTGTCACCGTGATACCGGGTAACCTTTCCCCTAATGCAGTAGTAGAGGGAGGCATTCTTCTCCGTCTCGGCCTTGTAGATGTACGCCATGTTCTTCCCAACGTACCAACTCACCTTTTGTTTTGTCTTCACTCCGTCAATCTTAATAAGTGGTGCGTTTGAATATTGGTTTGATTTTGAGCTTCCGTAGCCGATTATGGTTCCATTAACACAGAGTCTGACTCTGACCGAGATCTCTTTTTTCTTTGGCTCATGCCACACGATTTCAGCCTCCTCTGGCTCCAGTTAATCCTATGAATAAAACCTAAAAGTTCAGACTCACTTCTTTGACTAACAACAAGAAAAAAAAATAAAAAAAACAACCGGAATATTCGCTCACATTTTTCACGAGGCCTTTAAGGTAAGATGACATGACATATGGATCTATTTTATCATGATATATGAAAAAGTTAAACAATAACTCACTCACATTCATGATATAATTCACATATGATAGATAAATATAATAACATATTTTCATCATTCCAGACTGAAATGCATTAAGCATTTAAGCAAAACACATTTACATGCCAAAATATGATGAATAAATCCATAATAAACAAAAATCAATGAACAGATAATGAAAAACTAATTTAGCATAAAAAAAACGAGCATACGAGATAACTCCAAAGACCAAAAAACATTAATAAATGAGCATATGAGACAACTCCAAAGATCACTAATAATAATAATATTTGTTTTTTACGATAGTTTTTAACCACCAAATTAATGACCTAGTTACCTTAGAATCTCAGATAGTCAGATGTTGCTTGGGTACATAAAAACTTTGACCCTACTTCCAATTGATTTGGGTGGCATATTTGATTTGAACCTAGCTTGAGCAACGTTTCTGTTACCGTGATACCGGGTAACCTTTCCCCTAATGCAGTAGTAGAGGGAGGCATTCTTCTCCGTCTCGGCCTTGTAGATGTACGCCATGTTCTTCCCAACGTACCAACTCACCTCTTGTTTTGTCTTCACTCCGTCAATCTTAATAAGTGGTGCGTTTGAATATTGGTTTGATTTTGAGCTTCCGTAGCCGATTATGGTTCCATTAACACAGAGTCTGACTCTGACCGAGATCTCTTTTTTCTTTGGCTCAGGCCACACGATTTCAGCCTCCTATGGCTCCAGTTAATCCTATGAATAAAACCTAAAAGTTCAGACTCACTTCTTTGACTAACAACAGGAAAAAAAAATAAAAAAAACAACTGGAATATTCGCTCACATTTTTCACGAGGCCTTTAAGGTAAGATGACATGATATATGGATCTATTTTATCATGATATATGAAAAAGTTAAACAATAACTCACTCACATTCATGATATAATTCACATATGATAGATAAATATAATAACATATTTTCATCATTCCAGGCTGAAATGCATTAAGCATTTAAGCAAAACACATTTACATGCCAAAATATGATGAATAAATCCATAATAAACAAAAATCAATGAACAGATAATGAAAAACTAATTTAGCATAAAAAAAACGAGCATACGAGATAACTCCAAAGACCAAAAAACATTAATAAATGAGCATATGAGACAACTCCAAAGATCACTAATAATAATAATATTTGTTTTTTACTATAGTTTTTAACCACCAAATTAATGACCTAGTTACCTCAGAATCTCAGATAGTCAGATGTTGCTTGGGTACATAAAAACTTTGACCCTACTTCCAATTGATTTGGGTGGCATATTTGATTTGAACCTAGCTTGAGCAACGTTTCTGTTACCGTGATACCGGGTAACCTTTCCCCTAATGCAGTAGTAGAGGGAGGCATTCTTCTCCGTCTCGGCCTTGTAGATGTACGCCATGTTCTTCCCAACGTACCAACTCACCTTTTGTTTTGTCTTCACTCCGTCAATCTTAATAAGTGGTGCGTTTGAATATTGGTTTGATTTTGACTTCCGTAGCCGATTATGGTTCCATTAACACAGAGTCTGACTCTGACCGAGATCTCTTTTTTCTTTGGCTCAGGCCACACGATTTCAGCCTCCTCTGGCTCCAGTTAATCCTATGAATAAAACCTAAAAGTTCAGACTCACTTCTTTGACTAACAACAGGAAAAAAAAATAAAAAAAACAACTGGAATATTCGCTCACATTTTTCACGAGGCCTTTAAGGTAAGATGACATGATATATGGATCTATTTTATCATGATATATGAAAAAGTTAAACAATAACTCACTCACATTCATGATATAATTCACATATGATAGATAAATATAATAACATATTTTCATCATTCCAGACTGAAATGCATTAAGCATTTAAGCAAAACACATTTACATGCCAAAATATGATGAATAAATCCATAATAAACAAAAATCAATGAACAGATAATGAAAAACTAATTTAGCATAAAAAAAACGAGCATACGAGATAACTCCAAAGACCAAAAAACATTAATAAATGAGCATATGAGACAACTCCAAAGATCACTAATAATAATAATATTTGTTTTTTACTATAGTTTTTAACCACCAAATTAATGACCTAGTTATCTCAGAATCTCAGATAGTCAGATGTTGTTTGGGTACATAAAAACTTTGACCCTACTTCCAATTGATTTGGGTGGCATATTTGATTTGAACCTAGCTTGAGCAACGTTTCTGTTACCGTGATACCGGGTAACCTTTCCCCTAATGCAGTAGTAGAGGGAGGCATTCTCCTCCGTCTCGGCCTTGTAGATGTACGCCATGTTCTTCCCAACGTACCAACTCACCTCTTGTTTTGTCTTCACTCCGTCAATCTTAATAAGTGGTGCGTTTGAATATTGGTTTGATTTTGAGCTTCCGTAGCCGATTATGGTTCCATTAACACAGAGTCTGACTCTGACCGAGATCTCTTTTTTCTTTGGCTCAGGCCACACGATTTCAGCCTCCTCTGGCTCCAGTTAATCTTATGAATAAAACCTAAAAGTTCAGACTCACTTCTTTGACTAACAACAAGAAAAAAAAATAAAAAAAACAACCGGAATATTCGCTCACATTTTTCACGAGGCCTTTAAGGTAAGATGACATGATATATGGATCTATTTTATCATGACATATTAAAAAGTTAACAATAACTCACTCACATTCATAATGTGATTCACATATGATAGATAGATATAATAACATCTTTTCATCATTCCAATCTGAAATGCATTAAGCATTTAAGCAAAACATATTTACATGTCAACATATGATGAACAAATCCATAATAAACAAAAATCAATGAACAGATAATGAAAAACTAATTTAGCATAAAATAAACGAGCATACGAGATAACTCAAAAGACCAAAAAACATTAATAAATGAGCATATGAGACAACTCCAAAGATCACTAATAATAATAATATTTGTTTTTTACTATAGTTTTTAACCACCAAATTAATGACCTAGTTACCTCAGAATCTCAGACAGTCAAATGTTGCTTGGGTACATAAAAACTTTGACCCTACTTCCAATTGATTTGGGTGTCATATTTGATTTGAACCTAGCTTGAACAACGTTTCTGTCACCGTGATACCGGGTAACCTTTCCCCTAATGCAGTAGTAGAGGGAGGCATTCTTCTCCGTCTCGGCCTTGTAGATGTACGCCATGTTCTTCCCAACGTACCAACTCACCTTTTGTTTTGTCTTCACTCCGTCAATCTTAATAAGTGGTGCGTTTGAATATTGGTTTGATTTTGAGCTTCCGTAGCCGATTATGGTTCCATTAACACAGAGTCTGACTCTGACCGAGATCTCTTTTTTCTTTGGCTCAGGCCACACGATTTCAGCCTCCTCTGGCTCCAGTTAATCCTATGAATAAAACCTAAAAGTTCAGACTCACTTCTTTGACTAACAACAGGAAAAAAAAATAAAAAAAACAACTGGAATATTCGCTCACATTTTTCACGAGGCCTTTAAGGTAAGATGACATGATATATGGATCTATTTTATCATGATATATGAAAAAGTTAAACAATAACTCACTCACATTCATGATATAATTCACATATGATAGATAAATATAATAACATATTTTCATCATTCCAGACTGAAATGCATTAAGCATTTAAGCAAAACACATTTACATGCCAAAATATGATGAATAAATCCATAATAAACAAAAATCAATGAACAGATAATGAAAAACTAATTTAGCATAAAAAAAACGAGCATACGAGATAACTCCAAAGACCAAAAAACATTAATAAATGAGCATATGAGACAACTCCAAAGATCACTAATAATAATAATATTTGTTTTTTACTATAGTTTTTAACCACCAAATTAATGACCTAGTTATCTCAGAATCTCAGATAGTCAGATGTTGTTTGGGTACATAAAAACTTTGACCCTACTTCCAATTGATTTGGGTGGCATATTTGATTTGAACCTAGCTTGAGCAACGTTTCTGTTACCGTGATACCGGGTAACCTTTCCCCTAATGCAGTAGTAGAGGGAGGCATTCTCCTCCGTCTCGGCCTTGTAGATGTACGCCATGTTCTTCCCAACGTACCAACTCACCTCTTGTTTTGTCTTCACTCCGTCAATCTTAATAAGTGGTGCGTTTGAATATTGGTTTGATTTTGAGCTTCCGTAGCCGATTATGGTTCCATTAACACAGAGTCTGACTCTGACCGAGATCTCTTTTTTCTTTGGCTCAGGCCACACGATTTCAGCCTCCTCTGGCTCCAGTTAATCTTATGAATAAAACCTAAAAGTTCAGACTCACTTCTTTGACTAACAACAAGAAAAAAAAATAAAAAAAACAACCGGAATATTCGCTCACATTTTTCACGAGGCCTTTAAGGTAAGATGACATGATATATGGATCTATTTTATCATGACATATTAAAAAGTTAACAATAACTCACTCACATTCATAATGTGATTCACATATGATAGATAGATATAATAACATCTTTTCATCATTCCAATCTGAAATGCATTAAGCATTTAAGCAAAACATATTTACATGTCAATATATGATGAACAAATCCATAATAAACAAAAATCAATAAACAGATAATGAAAAACTAATTTAGCATAAAATAAACGAGCATACGAGATAACTCAAAAGACCAAAAAACATTAATAAATGAGCATATGAGACAACTCCAAAGATCACTAATAATAATAATATTTGTTTTTTACTATAGTTTTTAACCACCAAATTAATGACCTAGTTACCTCAGAATCTCAGACAGTCAAATGTTGCTTGGGTACATAAAAACTTTGACCCTACTTCCAATTGATTTGGGTGTCATATTTGATTTGAACCTAGCTTGAACAACGTTTCTGTCACCGTGATACCGGGTAACCTTTCCCCTAATGCAGTAGTAGAGGGAGGCATTCTTCTCCGTCTCGGCCTTGTAGATGTACGCCATGTTCTTCCCAACGTACCAACTCACCTTTTGTTTTGTCTTCACTCCGTCAATCTTAATAAGTGGTGCGTTTGAATATTGGTTTGATTTTGAGCTTCCGTAGCCGATTATGGTTCCATTAACACAGAGTCTGACTCTGACCGAGATCTCTTTTTTCTTTGGCTCATGCCACACGATTTCAGCCTCCTCTGGCTCCAGTTAATCCTATGAATAAAACCTAAAAGTTCAGACTCACTTCTTTGACTAACAACAGGAAAAAAAAATAAAAAAAACAACCGGAATATTCGCTCACATTTTTCACGAGGCCTTTAAGGTAAGATGACATGACATATGGATCTATTTTATCATGATATATGAAAAAGTTAAACAATAACTCACTCACATTCATGATATAATTCACATATGATAGATAAATATAATAACATATTTTCATCATTCCAGACTGAAATGCATTAAGCATTTAAGCAAAACACATTTACATGCCAAAATATGATGAATAAATCCATAATAAACAAAAATCAATGAACAGATAATGAAAAACTAATTTAGCATAAAAAAAACGAGCATACGAGATAACTCCAAAGACCAAAAAACATTAATAAATGAGCATATGAGACAACTCCAAAGATCACTAATAATAATAATATTTGTTTTTTACTATAGTTTTTAACCACCAAATTAATGACCTAGTTACCTTAGAATCTCAGATAGTCAGATGTTGCTTGGGTACATAAAAACTTTGACCCTACTTCCAATTGATTTGGGTGGCATATTTGATTTGAACCTAGCTTGAGCAACGTTTCTGTTACCGTGATACCGGGTAACCTTTCCCCTAATGCAGTAGTAGAGGGAGGCATTCTTCTCCGTCTCGGCCTTGTAGATGTACGCCATGTTCTTCCCAACGTACCAACTCACCTCTTGTTTTGTCTTCACTCCGTCAATCTTAATAAGTGGTGCGTTTGAATATTGGTTTGATTTTGAGCTTCCGTAGCCGATTATGGTTCCATTAACACAGAGTCTGACTCTGACCGAGATCTTTTTTTTCTTTGGCTCAGGCCACACGATTTCAGCCTCCTCTGGCTCCAGTTAATCCTATGAATAAAACCTAAAAGTTCAGACTCACTTCTTTGACTAACAACAAGAAAAAAAAATAAATAAAACAACCGGAATATTCGCTCACATTTTTCATGAGGCCTTTAAGGTAAGATGACATGATATATGGATCTATTTTATCATGACATATTAAAAAGTTAACAATAACTCACTCACATTCATAATGTGATTCACATATGATAGATAGATATAATAACATCTTTTCATCATTCCAATCTGAAATGCATTAAGCATTTAAGCAAAACATATTTACATGTCAACATATGATGAACAAATCCATAATAAACAAAAATCAATAAACAGATAATGAAAAACTAATTCAAAACACAAAAAAAAACGAGTATATGAGACAACTTCAATGATCAAAGAACATTAATAAATGAGCATCGGAGACAACTCCAGAGAACATTAATAATAATAAGGTTTTTTTACCATAGCTTTAACCACCAAATTAATGACCTAGTCACAAGGGCGGACTGTTCTTTAAAAAAAAAAAAAAAATTAATTAATATTTTATTTTTATTAATGAGAGCAGCTCTCTTTCTCCCACACGCAACATTACTTCTTCTCCTTACAAGACACCTGCAAACCGACATAATGAGTAGTTAATGACATTAATAAATTATTATTATTTATTTATTAATCATTACATTGTATTGCATCAACATTCAACAACATCCAGTTAATCATTGATTCACTACCAAATACGAAACCTCTCTTTCTCACGAATCCTAATTCTTTCTTCCCAATTAATAATTATCTTTGTTCCTCGAAATTTTCAATTACAAAAAGATTCATATTTAGGTCTTCAATTCATGTATTTTTCTTAGTTTCTATTTATTTTTAGTTTGTTATTCGTAATTTTAACTTAGTGTTTTGTTAATTTTTTTAATGAATTTATATTTCCGAATGCAATTTATTATTTCTAGGGTTATATTATAATTTATAAAGTATAACTTTAACCAAAGTTTTTGATAATTTTAGGTTACAATATCAAACAACTATACATCAAAGCCAAGAAAAACTTTGCTTTCATACTTCGGGAAAAAAAAAAAAGATAATTATTTATCGGGTAAGAATAGATCAAGTTCTCCATGTAATATATTTTTTTTATATATAATTATAACTAAATAATTATTATATATAATTTTGTAGATAATTATTATATATAATTTTGTTTTAGCCCACCCTAACAAAAAATTATGGGTACACCCTTGCCTAGTCACCTCAGAATGTCAAATAGTTAGATGTTGCTTGGGTACATGAAGACCCTGAACCTGAATGCAATGCTAGCGGGAGCCATTCTACTCCGTTTCGGCCTTGTAGATGTATGTCATGTTCTTCCCAACGTACCAAGTCACCTATTGCTTTGTTTTCACTTCGTCAATCTGAATAAGTGGTGTGTTTGAATATTGGTTTGATTTTGAGCTTCCGTAGCCGACTATGGTTCCATGAACATAAAGTCTGACTCAAACCGAGATCTCTTTTTTCTTTGGCTCATGTCACTCAAGACAGCAGGGACAAGACCAATATTGCGACACAAAGAAAAGTGACCTATAGTGATAAATTAGCGAATAACATTTACAACATTCAAAGCATCAAGCTCCAAGACAGCAGGGACAAGACCAGTATTGATAGCAAGTAAAATACCTTAAATAGCCAATGCTTCAACAATTTGAGGAAGAAAACTTGCTTTGAGACTATATAGCAAGCAGAGGCCATAATCAAGCCATTGGAATCCTGAATCACCATCCCTAGACCAGACCGACCCTCATTGGAAGAAATTGCAGCATCTGTATTGATCTTGAACAAACCTCTTTCAGGGACCTGCCACCGAGAGATCACCCTCCCACTGCTCACACCTAAAGCCACGCTGACATTATTATGACAAAAATCCTGTAAGAAGGATTCAGCCCAGCAAAAAACCTCCTCAACATCAGGAGCATACTTCTTGTGTACTATCTGATTCCTTATATACCAAATTCTCCACCACAACACACAAATCAGCTCAAACTCCTCCCTACTCAGATGACCCCAGCAATCCAGCACAAAATCAATGAACGGCGTAGAGTCCAGCACGTTCCCACCCCCACCCAACACAGACAACAACCAAACATCTTTTAAAACGGAGCACCTCCAAAGACCATGAAGGGTTGTCTCCTCCTTCTTCAAACAAATCAGACACCTTGTCTCCGTAGGGACCTTATGACAGAAAATATTAACAATGGTTGGTATTTCATTCATATAAGCCTTTTAGACAAATAATTTTTAGTTATCACTACAAGAAAAGTGACTTATAGTGACTTATTTCTTTGTGACTAATTTGTAATCCATCACTATATGCATTATTTTGTGACGAATTGTTTTATTTGTCTAATTGTATCTATGTTTTGGAGCAAAATCTCCCTCCAAAATTGTTTACCAAAAATTTTGGTTAACTGGGACTTTTTAATTAATTTGTCACAAGTAATTAAACAAAATCCATAAATTGTAACAATTTATATAATTAGTTAGAAAATTATATATTAAAAAGGAAAAATTAAAATAAAATTTGTGACCTTTTTTTTTGAAACAATATTTTTGTGACTTATCAAAATGTTAAATAATAATAAAAAAAATTCCCTCACGAAGTTGCCGCTTTTTTATTCCTTATTTTGTGAAGGAATCCTTGTTTCACTGAAATATCTCATATTTAACTTTTTCTATACAATTGACTTGATTCCTTCAGAATAAAAAAAGAAAAAGAAAAAAAAACAATTGCTATCTTTCAATCGGCAACATCTATCTTGGCTCCCTTCCAGCAAACCTTGATATTGTGACAAAATTTTCACTTAAGTGACAATAGTAACAATGACACTATAAATGTCACAAATATTTTTAGTGGCAGAGGTATAAGTGACGAATTGTTTGTGACAATTTTTTTGTCACAGTATTGATATTGTGACAAATTTTTCACTTATTGTGACATACATTCTTTTTTACTCTAGGTCACTTTTCTTGTAGTGTATTGAAATTACACTCCAAGAATCGAAGAAGGAGAATAATATTATTGAGATCGAAAAGGGAATAATAACTCTCTCTCTCTCTCTATATATATATATATATAGTTTCACGGTCTTAGTTTTTGTCAAAAGATAGCCAGAATTGTTGAAATTTTCTTTGGAGGTTCATTTCCATACACAAGAAATTGCACTTCATTTTCTCTTTTTTCTCTCCTACTTATTAATACTATTTGTTAAGAATTATCTTAAATACGTATGCTCTCAATTATCTAAACTAAAGTACACGTGTTAAATTAATTATCTGAGCTTTTAAGTGAATGTAGTTTCTAATAGGTAATCACATATATTATTTGTTAGTTGATGATCATATGTCGCATAATTTGCTGTTAAAATAAAATATGTCTCATAAAACCTTTGAAACTTATGATTAATTGATGAGATAAAAACATAATTTTATATAAAGAATTTATTGATTCTGATTGGGTTTGTAGTCTCAGAATATTTTTTTCATTTTTTTAAAAAATAAAGCTTATTTTTTTAACTCCCAATATAAAGAAATTTATTCTAAACTTGTTATGAAGAATCATATGCAAAACAACTAAATATATTATTAATCATTGTTGTAACTACTTGTTATTAATTAATTAAGTTAATTCAGTTCTAATCTACGTAGTGATACATCTTTGACTTAAACATATATAAATATATGCTGTAAATAAACCTATAAATGAAATATTCTTTTGATCAGCATACAATTTTGAGCGTAATTGTGTATGTACATATAGGGATAGCGATAGATTGGACTGGAACGAAAGAGTCACATACCCGAAACTCGATTCGCACGAGTTGCCTCGAATAAGTTTTTGTTTTTCGTCCTAAATTAACCCGACCTGGAATGACCCGTTTCGTTTTTTTTTTTTTTCTAAAAAAAAAAATCTCAAACCATTAAATATACAAATTATTTTACCATACAATTGAATTTTAGGATATTGACTTAAATTTTAATATTCAATTAAAATTTAAAATACATTTAAATTAAAAAAAAAATCATACATTTTTTTATTGGAAATTTAAATATACACTTAAATACAAATATATACTATAGAAAAACATTTTAACATACATTTAAAATTCATACATAAACTTAAAGTTAATAGAAAACAACATCTAAGTTTAATAAACTTTAAATTCAAACATAAAATGCAATTAGGTAAAGAGACAAAGAGATTAGAGATTTATTTTTCTCTTTATATTTTTATATTTTTAAAAATAATTATATAAATATCGGATCAAACGGGGTGAGTCGGGGTATAAGGGGTTTTCTCTGTACCCTAATCCAAAGTGTTTCTTCCCATAAATCATATATAGTAAACCCCATAAGGACCGTATTAATTAATTCTCCATTTGACATCTCTTAATAGCATACAATAGCCCCTTTTTGATGAACTTTGCTATTTTAATTTTATTATCCATAATGTTCTCCCAAATAAATTACAAAAGGAAAAGGTTTTTTAGTTATTTCTTGTCACCAAATTCTCACTATATGTAATTGGTAGGAGTATGGATATTCAATAATTTAATCCTATTAGTCAAAGATTTCGAAAGATGCTCTTGATATCTTGATGTCAGAGGGTACTTTTGCTTTTCTTACGGTATAAACACAAATTGGAAGGTATTATAGTTAAGAAAGATTAAATAAACCGTTGTTAGAACATCGTAACCGTGGATCCAGTCATGAACAAGCACACACTTAGAAAGTCAATATACAGGTCAGTAGTAGACCTAGGAATTTTAATCAGGTGGAACACTTAAACAAAATAACAATTATATATATATATATATACTAAAAAATTAAGATCATAGTAAAATGAGTTTTTTTATATAAAGAAAAATTGATGGTATAATGAAGTTTAGATAAAATAAAATAAAATAAATAGAATACTTATTCAAGATGAACAAAATGATCATACATTAAAAAAAAAAAAATTAAAAACCAAAAACACAATATTAAAAAAATTAATAATAACAAGAAAAAAAAAAACATAAACAATGAAAACTTATAGTATGTATTCTTAAACTTATAAATTAAAAGATAAATTTATAATAAAAAAAATTATTTTGTATTTATAATTAATTCAGTTTAAATTTATACAAAAATAATTGATTAATAAATATTTTTAGACATGTTTTTGAATTTTTTATGCTTCTACATTTTTGATAAAATTTTGATTTATTAAATCTAAATAAATTAAAACTATAAAATAAAAAAAAATACTAAGGATAAAATAAAATGAATCATAAAATTGATGAACTATATTAATGCAATAAATTAAAATTTGAGATTTTAGGGTTTGTTGATTGGATGTGTTTAGGTATGTCAAACTAAAACTATTAAAAATAATAAAAGTTCAAAATTATAATATATAATTTAATATAAAATAAAATTGAATTAAGTAAACCGCAAAATGAGAATAGTTAAAAAGTTGACAATAACGGAAAAGAGAAAGTGAATTGTTTTATTTTAGAAGAATATAAAATTTTGATAAAGGAATTGAAAATGATGGCAAAATATATATATATATATATAACTAAAACCAAATATAAATATATTAATAAAATGAAATATGTGTGGTCGATAAAACACTACAAAACCTTGAAAATCTAAAAAGATGGTAAAAAAAATAAATTATCAAGACTTGAACCCAGTGAGTCTAGTAAAGTGATAGGTAAGAACAATACCTATTGAACTAGGATATGTCATGGTGTAGTAAATGTTAATTAGCAGTTATATATTATATAAATGAACAAAATCATTTTTTTCGGGGGAATTGCACAAACATCCCCTGAGGTTTGATAAAATTGCATGCACAAACTTCTCTCAACATTTGAAAATCATCGCACAAACATCCCCTGTTGTTAGATGGATCCGTTGGTCAATGGTCAAACGTGTGAAAAGTCTAAAATACCTTATATTTTTATTTTAAACAAAATAAAAAATTCAAAAATAAGATTAAAAAATCTTTTAGAAAATATGAATGTATCTTAAATTAGAAAGCTAGAAAAAAAAAATTCATCTTAAAAAAAAAAAAAATAGTTTGTGCAATTCCCCCTTACTTTTAAATAAATTTAAAATTTAAAATTTATTTATTATTAAATTTTAAATTTTAAATTGTTTAAAAACTATTTTTCAAGTTTCAAACTTAAGATACATTCATGTTATCTAAAATATTTTTTTTAATATATATATTTTTTTATCTTATTTTTTAGTTTTTTAGTTTATTTAAAATAAAAATAAAGGGTATTTAAGACTTTTTACACTTTTGACCATTGACTAATAGATCCATCTAACGGTAGGGGATTTTGTGTAAAAAAATTCACACACCACAACCCCCCGCCCTTTTTTTCATATTTTTTTATATTTTTTTATTTTTTATAATTTGAGGTAGGGCACGGGCCCCACTTGGTCTAAAGGTGAGTTTGCCCCTGATACAGGCTCAAACAATCCCACAAAAATCACTAGGTGAGATCTGAGGGAAACCCCAGCATATCCGGAGAGGAATCCGGAGAATATCAGTGAATCAAGTTAGAGATACATGAGTAATATTCAAGGGAGACCGAAGGGATATTGGGGGTTGGGGATTGGTTCTTTGTGAGGATCTTGTGAGCGTTGTGAGATGAGGGTTATGATGTAAAGCTCGATTTATGAGCTTGGTGACTTGGTAAGGCTTTGTGGTTTGGGGTTGAAGTGTAAGAGAGAATCCTGGAATATATGGTTGTAACAATTTATCATATAGTGGAACTTTCTCTGTCGTCATAATGCCCCTGGTATTTTCCCTGATTTAGGGTTTTTCAATTATATCTTATGCTGTGTGATTGTTTATTTTTCCTCATATTATTTTTCTCCTATAGACGTTTATTGTTATGAGTTATGGGTGATACCAAATATATTAACAAAGTCAATATTAGTGAAAATATTGTTTATTATTTGTAAATTGTCATACCAAATATATTAACAAAGTCAATATTAGTGAAAATAATACTGTTTGTCAGTTTTGAAGAATCAAATAATAAGAATGCATGAAAAGATAAAACAAAAAAGTTTTTTTAATAAAAAAAAATAAATTAGTAGAGGAGAGTGAAAAACCAACATGTGATGCATCAATAAAATTTCTAGTTTTATGTCAAAGTAATAAGAGTGGAAAAAATAAATATGATCAGTATAGAAAGAGAGAAATAAAAAAGAAATAAAAAAGAGTGAAAAGAAATAAGAAAAAAAAAAAAAGTTGAAAGAGAAAAATTAAAAGAGGAGAAAGAATGGAATAAAATAATAAAATTTAGGAGAGATAATTGAATAAATAAGGGAGAGAAAATACAAATGTTAAATGAAGAAAGAGAAAAGAGATTAAAAATCATTAAATCTTGTTCATCCAAACAACTAAAATCTAATAGATAAGAAATTATGTAAAATCTTGTGTAAAAAAATGGGGTCATAGATCCTACCCATATATATATATATATATGTATAATATCAATTTTTAAAAAAAATATTTGAGATAGGGCACAGGCCCCATCTGGCCTTAAGGTGGGTCCACCCCTATATAGGGGTAGACCCATCTTAAGATCAGGTGGGGCCTATGTGTACTGATATAACTACATCATTACCCATTAATGTAACTACATCAATACCAATGTATATAAATTATTGATTATAAAGAAGTTTTGATAAATGTATATATTCTTACTCGTAATACTTTAATCCAAGAAATTTACCTAAATCCATAATCTTTCTAAACCCAAACATATGACCCGAATCTCAAAAGTTGATCCAGTTGAGATTAAAAATAAAAAATAAGATTTGTTGCCATAAAAATTGACAGGTGGCAGCAACAGGAGAAATGTGGCAATTTGGGTGATAGGTGGCGATGCATGAAGAATGGAGACGGTAAGGAAATGAATAAATTAATTAAGAAGAGAAAAAGGGTTGCAAGTGAATTCGTAGAAGATAAGAACTTAAGGGCCCGTCCTGTAACATTTTTTAAATACTGTTTTTGTTTTTGTTTTTCGAAAATAAAAATGAAAATGAAAACAGTGTTTTTGGTTTCAGTTTCGAAATCCAAATACGCGTCTGGTAGCATTTCCTGAAAGCTGGATTCCGAATATGAAAACATAAAAAACGCGTCTGGTAGCATATCCTGAAACTTGTATCTCGAATAATTTAATATTAATTATTATTTTTTAGACCAGATCAATCTCTAGTTTATGAATCATCATCATCATCATCACTATATTTTTTTCCAATTTATAAGACCAAATCAATCTATTAAAAAAAAAAATCAATCATCATTGATCTGTATATACAAAATTTGAAATCAATATACCAACAAAATCAACACCAACATTTGAAATCAAAATCTGAAATCAAAATTCAAATCAAAATACAACAACACTAAAAACCCATTCAAATCAAACAAATTACCAACAAAATACTAGATTTATCAACAAAATACCATATTTTTTTTAATTAACAAATCTAAAAATCTGGAAATTTTCCAGAAATTTCCAAATGTCCTCTTCCAAATGTTCTTAAAATCTGGAAATTTAAGAAGAAATGTCTTAAAATCTGGAAATTGAAGAAGAAGAATCAAAATCCAAATCAAAATACAACAACACCAAAAACCCATTCAAATCAAACAAATTACCAACAAAATACTAGATTTATCAACAAAATACCATATATTTTTTTAATTAACAAATCTGAAAATTTGGAAATTTTCCAGAAATTTCCAAATGTCCTCTTCCAAATGTTCTTAAAATCTGGAAATTGAAGAAGAAGAAGAAGAAGAAGAATCAAAATCCAAATCAAAATACAACAACACCAAAAACCCATTCAAATCAAACAAATTACCAACAAAATACTAGATTTATCAACAAAATACCATATATTTTTTTTAATTAACAAATCTGAAAATCTGGAAATTTTCCAGAAATTTCCAAATGTCCTCTTCCAAATAGGGATGGCCATTTTCCCCCGGGGCCCCAAATCCCCGCTCCCCCATCCCCATTTGGGGATTTTTTTTGGGGGGAAAAATGGGGAAATGGGGGGGGGGGGGGGGGGGGGGGGAAGGGTCCCCCCATCCCCATTTCCCCATTTTCCCCAAAAAGTTATGTAAATGGGGATGGGGATGGGGGAAGCTTCCCCCATCCCATTTCCCCCAAATATATAATATAATATAATATAATATATTAATATATAGTTATTTTTATATTTTTATTATTTTTATTATTTCGATTATTTCTATTTTACTAACTATAAATACATATTTATAACTTAAAACCTAACTTATATAGGCAAAATGGGGGAATGGGGGAATGGGGAAATGGGGGATCCAAGGGAAATGGGAAATCGGGGAAAAACGTGGAAAAACGGGGAAAAATGGGGAAAACGGGAAAATGGGGATGGGGGTGGGGAGACCTCCCCCCAAATCTACTGGGGGGGGTGAGGGTTTGGAAATTGGGGATGGGGATGGGGGGACCTATATCCATCCCCATTTCCCCATTGGCCATCCCTACTTCCAAATGTTCTTAAAATCTGGAAATTTAAGAAGAAATGTCTCTTAAAATCTGGAAGAAGAAGAAGAAGAAGAAGGAGAAGAGATCGGCAGTGAAGAAGGAGAAGAGATCGGTTGGGAAGAAGGAGAAGACTGACAGAAGGCGGCGCAATCGCGTCGGTCGGGAAGAAGAAGGTCGGTGGCGCTGGCTTCAGTCGGGAAGGAGAAGAAGAAGAAGAAGAAGAGAGAAGGAGAGGAAGGAGATGAACATCAGTGAAAGATGAAAAAAAGAAAAAAAAAATTGAGTTTTTTATTTTAAGTGAAAAAAAAATGAAAAAAAAAATGGAAAACATCAAAAAGTTGTTTTGGAAATTTTTCACTTTTAACACTGTTGTTGTTTTTGTTTTGGAAAATAAAATGAAAAACGGTAACGAACGCGTATTCGAAATCGGATTTAGAAAACAAAAACGAAAACGAGCCTGTAAAACGATACAGGACAGGCCCTAAGAAGAATTTATAAAAATAGAATTTAAGTGAAGAGGCAACCAGCTGCCAGGTGGAGACGTGGAGTGGATCTATTACCACCTGGCAGCTGGTTGCCTCTTAAATTCTATTTTTATAAATTCTTCTTAGAGCATCTTCAAAAGACTCTTCTATTTTCACTCTTCAAATGTTTATTTGCTTACCTATGTGGCAATTTGAAGAGTGAAAAAAGAGAAGTCCCTCCAAAAGACTATTCAATCAAAAATAGGTTTATATTATTTTAATGAAAGCACTCAAATTCCTCCCCAACAAATTTAATTACCCTTCATTTTTTTTTAAGTTAGATATAATAATATGTTATTATTAAATATTTAATATTAGTCTCATTTTAAAGATCTAAATGAGATCTTTCTAATGGTATAATTTTTATGATAATAAAATTTATAAATTAAAACTTATTATATATTAATTGAATTTAATTAAAAAGATAAAAAGATATAAATGTCAAATATTAATGATGATATGATATAAAAAATAATATAATAATAATTGAAGAGGGAGAAGTTGCTCTTCAATATTGAAGAGAGAGAAGCAAAATCTTATTTGAAGAATCTCATTTGAAGAGTCTGTTGGAGTAAAATATGCTGATGTGGCTCTTTTGACTTTAACAAATATCTCATTTGAAGAGCCTTTTGGGGATGCTCTTATCTTCTACGAATTCACTTGCAATCCTTTTTCTCTTCTTAATTAATTTATTCATTTCCTTACCGTCTCCATTCTTCATGCATCGCCACCTATCACCCAAATTGCCCATTTCTCCAGCTGCTGCCACCTGTCTATTTTTAATCTCAGCTGGATCAACTTTTGGGTATTGGATCATATGTTTGGGTTTGGATTATGGATATAGGTAAATTTCTTGGATTGAAGTATTACAATTCTTCCTTCCTTACAAGAATTTTGTACTCGGAATTCATATACCCATCATAGATTCTTAACATCTTGCTCATAAATTATAGTGCTGGACCTGCGGTCTGAATAAGTCCTACAAATCAGGAGAAATACTCCCCACACATGCTTTTAAAATGCACATAGTAGGACAACTCTCCACATATACTTGTAAAATGTGCATGATAGGATTTGAACCCCTCACTATAACTGTGGAAGGGAGGTGCACTACCATCTCTACCAACTACTAAGAGGTGACGTGCTCATTTAAACACTACAATTAGCTTCTTCTTTTTTTCTTTTTTTTTTAAAAATTTAATTATTATTATTTTTTTTTACCATCTCATTATCACCGTAACTAGCATTAACCCTTTTAAATGTTAAAAAGGTATTAATTAACTTAAAGAGTTTTATCCATTTTTAGACAGGTGATTTAAGTCATAAAATATATGAAAGTATGTTGAGATCTAACTATCTAAGTAGTTAATTATAAGGCATTAGCTTTCGCCATTGGTAGGATTCGAGCCACTGACCTAAGAGTTATTTGCCCAAGCCCCAAACTCGTCTATCTATCAACTGAGTTACACTCCTACTGGCATTAAATATTTAATATTATATATAAAACAAACATAAAATTACATGTTTTTAAAAACTATGTAACAAGAGTAATGTTTTGTATCTTGTTGTATAAGTTATATAAAATTCAAATAATAATTTTGTCAAATGTGATTGGTTTATTGTTATCTATTAATTTTAAGTTCAAATAGGTAAATAAAATAAATTATTCTATTTAAAACTATTTTCATATTTTTATAAGGTCATTATCTATAATTTTTCAAATAAAAAAAGAAGATTAATATATATTTATATATATATATATATAACTATTTCAAGAGGAGTCCGCCCCTGGTACTCATGACTCATGTGAAAGGAGGGCCACCTCCTGCATCCACCTCAAATTTATAATGTTCAATTTATTTCCAAACAAACTCCAAATTTTGTGTCCAAGTGTTTCGAAACAAAAATGAAATTCTCAACCATTTCATTCACCACATAAGAATGAGTATAACAACATATATTTTGAATCTCCCCTAACGGCCCTCATCTTTCAAAAAGTGTTTTTCGGATAGAAAACTTTGATTTTATTTTGAAAACACCCCCTTGACGTAACTACAACTCTCAAAACTATATCAAATAGTCCAACACCCCAAAAACTCCGATTGTATTTCCAATCTGAAATTCTAGGGATTTTTCAGAGGAAGCAAAAGGGTGAGAGATAACCCAAGTCTACAAGTACTTCTTGATATCTAATTAGCTAGTAGAGAAAACATGGATCTTCATTGGTTCGAGCAATTATACCTACATGATCACTTGATAATAATCCTTTGTGTGTCTGTTGGTCTTATTTATCTTTTCTACAATATCTACTATAAAAAATCATCTTCTGGCACCACCAAGCTCAAGCTTCCACCGGGCAGAAAAGGGTTCCCGTTGTTTGGTGAAACCTTGGACTTCACCTTGTCTCTTCGGAGTGCAAATCCAGAGAGATTCATTACCGAAAGAATGAAAAAGCACTCTGCGGATGTGTTCCAAACCTCCTTGCTTGGAGAAGACATTGCTGTTTTTTGTGGTCCTTCCGGCAACAAGTTTTTGTACTCACCTCCAAATAAGAATGTAACATCTTGGTGGCCACGCACCATCGCAAAGATTTTCTTCCAACCTGATGTTAATCAATCCTTCGGAGAAAAAATGGTTAAAACACTGAGACACTTGATGCAGTTTATGAAGCCGGAATCCCTTCAACGTTACATACCTGTAATGGATTCCATGGCCAAAGAGCATATACATAAAGAATGGTCTCCATACAAGGAAGTGAGAGTTTCTCCATTATCGAAAAAGTACACGATTGCATTAGCATGTCGATTGTTTTTAAGCATTGAAGATCCCAAAACTGTAGCAGAATTCACTCAGCCTTATGATCTTGCCGTTGCTGGGGTCATTTCGGTGCCTATTAATCTTCCTGGAACAACTTTCAAACGGGCCCTGAAAGCAAGCAAAATTTTAACAGAGAAGATTAAAAGCTTCATTAGAAAGCGAAAAATGGAGTTAGAAGAGAATGAAAATTCAGGAAAAATGGACTTGATGACCAGCATGATTCTCGATGGAATGACTGAGATTGAAATTATTGATAAAATCCAAGGCTTCTTCGTTGCCAGCTACGATACAACAAGTAGCCTAATCACACTTCTCATCAGCTATCTTGCTGCCTACCCTCATGTCTACCACAAGGTTTTTGAAGGTACCACACATTTCATAGATTATATATTTAAGAAAGAAATCCTTAAGAGGATTCAAATTATATTAAACTATGATTTAATTGTAAAATTTATTCTGATGTAGAACAAATGAAGATCTTAAAATCCAAAGGAGAAAGAGAGTTGTTGAACTGGGAAGATGTTCAGAAGATGAAGTATACATGGTGTGTGGCATGTGAAGTTATGAGACTAGTGCCAGTGGCCCTTGGAGGCTTTAGAGAAGCCACAAGTGAGTTCACCTATGCAGGTTATACAATTCCAAAAGGATGGAAGGTACTACAATAATTCTAAATTATTCTTGCTATGACATTTTTGTGAAGGTTTTATCATTCAAAATTATGCAGCTTACTGCCTTATATTCTATTTTTGAGCAGTTGATTTGGACTCCACATTCAACACATAAAAATTCGGAATATTTTCCCGAACCAGAGAAATTTGATCCTTCAAGATTTGAAGGGAATATACCTGCACCCTATACTTTTGTACCATTCGGAGGAGGGACTCTAATGTGTCCTGGAAAACAGTATGCTCGCTTTGAGACACTTGTTTACATACATAATGTGGTCATGAAATTCAAGTGGGAGAAAGTCCTTCCAAATGAGAAGTTCAAGTACATTTTAGGACCCGTTTTCGAGAAAGGCCTCCCTATTTCCTTAGTGCATTTGTGATACATGAATTTGAAGATGTATTCATATGGACACATTGAAAGAAGAGAAGACTCATGAACATCAATTGAAGGAGGCACATGACTTACCAAGATTGTGAAGACAAGTAATTAATTAAATGTAATGGCTAGAAACATTGTGAGTCTAGTACAATAAATAGTTAAAAGCTGATGTAAGAAAAATAAGAAGTTTAGAAGAAGTTCATGGAGTAAGTTTATTCATATAATAAAATGCTGATGTAAGAAGTTCATGAAGTTTATTCATTCTCTATTAAAAGTATTCTCCTTTTTGTTTTTGTAATTTTTAGACTAGATACATATACATCTAGTACTATCAATATAGTAAAAAGCAAACGTAAGAAAAATGGCAAGTTTGAGATGTATTCATATAGGCACACTGGAAGCACAAAAGACTCACAATTGAAAGTAGACAAGATGTAGAAGAATGTGGAAACACATTATTAAATGTAATGGCTAGATGCATTGTAGTATTGTACATCCAATACTGTATATAATTAGAAGTGGATGTAAGAAAAATAGTGAGTTTAAAACAAGTTTATCTTGACCGAAGTTGAGGAGGCCCGGTGTTAAGCCTCTCACACTCATTACTCATATCAATGAGGTTTGTAAATTTGAATTGTATGAGTTCAATTTCAAAGGAATTCCATGCACACTTCCATATCCATATTTTATAAACATTCCTGTTAAAAGTAATCTTTTTCTTATTGTATTTTGTGTGAGAACCCACCACTAAATGTCCGAAAGTTGAAATGTGAATTAAATCGTTTTGGTGGTTTCCATACCTGATGTTTAAAGTGGCAGCACTAAAAAAATTAGCATCATAATTATAATATTCTGGATTTTCTCCTCAATCTTTTTGTTTTATTATAAGGACAAATTTATCAATCATTTAGGAGGGGAAAAGGTAGAGGATTTTTCTTTCTTTAATTTTTTTTTTCCTTTTACAAAAAATAAAAAAATTCTTCGGGCCAAAACACAATATATATTTCAAAAAACTTGACAATCTATCCTAAATTTTAGATTATTAAATAAGTTTAAAGTGCGCCTAGAAACCCTTCTTCTATAAATTCCAACCAAACAATTTTTCTTTTTCTCGGATTTTTTGTATCATTTGTTTTCAAAACAAAAGCATCTATTTGGATTACAAATCGAATGCCCCATTAATTTCTAGTTATACAAGTTGCCTATGATCAAATTCTATTCATACAAGCATGACTCACAATTATTTCTCATTGTATAATCCATATTGGCTCAATGAAGATTCAATGAATTATTGCATAATCATGTTCTAATCTTTCTACAGATAGATTATTGGAGGAAACAAAGAAACTAGGGAAAAAAAAAAAAAAAAACATTTCCAAATCTTAGGAAAATTCCTACGACTATGAGATTTGATTTAAATATAAAGTATTGTATGGTTTCAGATTTGAGATTCATATGAGTTTTAAAATATTGAATGCCACATGACCATAAGGAAATTGTATGGTCTGGATCCATTCAGTAAATGCTTCTTCTTCTTTTTTTTAGTTAAACAACACGTTTTGAATTAATATCATAATAAACAAATTTCTCTTCTTTTAAGACTACTATTATCTGTGTTAAAAATATATATATATATATATATAAAAACAAGACTACTCCTTTCTCTTTATTTTCTTCTAACATCTCATCTCAGTCCAAGGAAAATAGTATACGGAACTGTTGGTGATGTTAAATCAGAAAATCACTTTATGTGCTTCCTATAAAAGCATTTGATATTTCCTTGGCCAGAAAGGGAGTCTTTTACAAATGTATCTACTTCAAAGCATTTTCTACACCTTCGGTGAATGGAAACCACTACTTTTGATTATAAAGAGAGGAGGACATAGGTGGAAACCATTCCATGGCATGTTAAAGGGATTTCCATTATAGGGAAACAAAAAAAACAAAAAAAAAAAAAACTAAATGAAATCGAAATACATTTGCCAAATTTTATGCGGTTGACATCAATTTAAGCCTAATTTCTCTGACTATAGTTCCTCTAATCAAATTTCTAACTGGGGCCAATCCAAATTGATCTTGTATGAGATCAGCTACAGTCTTCTAATGATATTAGATTGATCTTGTAGGAGAGCTGTTATGTTTTCAAATGATTTATGTGTACTCATTCCAAATGTCAATCCAATCAAATGATCTGTGTAGAATAGATATGGAAAAAAAAAATGCCCATATGAAGTATTCTACCATCTGTCTGAATCTTGATTTCAATTCAAGTATCCAGAGTTCAATTGTCTTTCAAACTGAACAAATGTCTGACCATTATAAGCTAATTTCAGAGTTCAATTGTCTTTCAAACTTGACAAATGCCGAGCATTATAAGCTAATTTATACCATTTTGATGCCTTCATTTATTCCTCAAAGACTACATAAGCTATACTGAAAATGCAGTATGCTATTTATGGTAAGCTTCTACTGGGCTGCTTGTCCGCAATATTTTGTACTTCTATTTCCTATCCATAACAACAAAAGATTACACTACGATGCTAAAATGAAGACAGTCTACGATGACTACACCAGTTTGTTCTGCAGAAAAACTGACCTTAGTTGTAGGTTGCCACTTGATGGAAGAAAATTTTCAAAATGGTAGTCCACAAAGGATGAAGGCATGAATAAGGCTCTGCGCAGCACGTGTTTGATCTGGTGTCCCTGAAACTACAACTAAACCTTCGGTAGCCCCGGATTTTGGGTCATTAATAGCTACATTTGCACCTGAGATCTGAGGTATGGTTTCCCGGTCAAAATGAGGTTTCTAAATCATAGCAAATTAACTAAAACTTAAGAAATAAATATCAATAAGATCTTACCCACCTGTATGATGTGACCCAGATTACTGTTATTTTCTCCATAAACATGAGGCAGGTACACTTGGGGAATCACAATCTCAACAGTAGTAATAGGTGCATGATTTCCGCTGCTTGGAAGAAAATAGCCAGGAATCATAATAATGCTATAGTGGAGATGATTTTCAGTCTTTATAGGAGAAGGTTACTTTTAGGGCTTCCAGCTTCCCTTAGTCCTTTGGGCTCCTCAAAATTCAAACATGTTCAAATGTTTTTTATTCAATGGAATTAGGCAGTCATCTTGTACTTAAGCGGGTATCAACGCTGGATATTACAATCTTGACCTTACCTTAAATTAGGGTTACCAAATAGTCATGACGATGATCAAAATAAAACTCAACGGCCTGATTTTGTTCTCAATATGGCACCACATAGACGAGTCAAACTCAAGGTTCATGGTCCAAATTATACTCGAGTATGCATATCTATTTGGACCATGCATACTTGAGTATGATTTGGACCATGAACCTTGAGTTTGGCTTGGATATGTGGTGCCATACCGGGAACAAAATCATGCCATTGAACTTGATTTTGATCATCCTCATGACTATTTCGTAACCCAAATTTAAGGGTAAGGTCAAGATTGTACAAATGTGAACAACACAACAACGCTGGAATTATAATCTTGACCTTACCCTTAAATTAGGGTTACGAAATAATCATGAGGATGATCAAAATCAAGCTCAGTGGCCTGATTTTGTTCCCAATATGGCACCACATAGCCAAGTCAAACTCAAGGTTCATGAGCCAAATTATACTCAAGTATGCATATCTATTTGGACCATGCATACTCAAGTATGCATGAACCATGAACCTCCATACTTAAGTATAATTTAGACCGTGAACCTAGAGTTTGGTTTAGCTATGTGGTGCCATATTGGGAACAAAATTAGGCCATTGAGCTTTATTTTGATCATCCTCATGACTATTTGGTAACCCTAATTTAAGGGTAAGGTCAAGATTGTAATTTCCAACGATGTTGTGTTATAAACAGTTTCCACCACTTAATTGCAAATTGATCAGCTGAGAATCCATTATCATCAATCTTATAAGTTGTGTTGCAATATCTCATCAATTCAATCCATATATTGTCTCTTGTTTTCTGAAAACAAAAAATAAATGTTTACATACTAGAATAATTGAAATATTCATATATAATTATTACAGGGATAGAACTTACTAAGTGCAATCATGTTGTGTTTTTTTTTTCTTGTTAGATGTTGATTGATGTATTAACATCTGAAAGTAAGTTTTGGTTGGGTTTTATTGTATAGTGGTATTTGAATCAATTATTATTATTATTATTTTATTTTATTTTTAAGTCTGCTTGGATACAGGAAAATCTACAATTATTAAGTGCAATCATTTTAAAGTCTATTTTATTTCTTTGTCAATTAATGATTCTTGGTTGCTAGTTCAATAAATGAAATCTTTAGTGGTAGGGGAAGCAACCTTACAATATCTAGCAGCAAAATAATTTTGAAGTATTGGAGATCTATTTGGATCTATCCATCTCCATGGAGAATTTGAGATGATGATCTTCATGGAGGTGGAGATCCATACGATGAACGGTTCCACCTCCCTTATACTTTTGTTTTTATTAAAAAAAAAAAAAGGTATGTTTTCTATTTGAATCCATTTAAATAAAAATAGAATTTTTTTTGAGATCTGGAACTTTTTTTTGTTAATTTTTTTTTTAACTTACTTAAGTAAGGGATCATGGGTTTGTTAGAATTTTTCAAGGTCTGGTCAAATGGATTTTGACTAACAGTAAGGAAAGTCGGTGTCAATTAATCATAAAGTTGTTTCTAAATGTAATAATGCAAACCTCAAGGAGCTTTGGTGTTATTTGATTACCAAACCCACATCAGAGCTTAGCTGACAACCATCATAAATCCATTCTAATGATATATCGCATTCCAGTCGGCTACCAAGAATATCAAAACAATCACGCACTATGTTGATTTTTTTGACTAACAGTAAGGAAAGTTGATGTCAATTAATCATAAAGTTGTTTCTAAATGTAATAATACAAACCTCAAGGAGCTTTGGTGTTATTTAATTACCAAACCCACATCAGAGCTTAGCTGACAACCATCATAAATCCATTCTAATGATATGTCACATTCCAGTCGACTACCAAGAATATCAAAACAATCACACACTATGTTGATTTTTATTTTTTTTTATTTTGTTGTTTAATCTTTGTAATTTATAATCAAAAACATTTTGGATTAGTGCGATTAATTAAACAAAAAAAAAAAGATTTCTAATTCTTCTTGTTGTAAAAAACTTCCTGTGCAATTTCAGATGAAAATTTTAAAACATTTCAGGTTGGCAAGGAGCCAGTTCTTTGTAATTGATCAGTGTTCACAAACATGCAATATCAGAGTTAAAAGACATAGAAACCATGTGATGCAGCTGCATTTCAGTGTATCTACTACTCCAGAATATCAAGTAAATTAAGTTGAAATTATGCACAAATCAGAATTACAAATATACTGGGGAAAAGGAGTACCTGGCATACGGCCCATTTCTTGCAGAAAAACCAGAACCAACATCAACCGCCCTGGGATTCCCACTGCTAACTGCCTGAAATAAACCCATAAATACAATGATCGTGATGATAATCATAACTTTGTTTAAAACAAAACAATAGTAACACAGCAATTAGGTTATAACTAATTCATGAAGTTCCAACCATATGCATACTTTTGGAATTACAAAGCACCAACCTGAGGTGTCCAGGATCTTGGAGATGGTGGCCTATCATACATAGGACCATGTCCATGTCTTTCACTATCGTATGGATGGGGAACTCGATCCAAATTAGGGCCCATTCGATCCATACCATGCGAAAATGCTGGCTGGTGATCGAGAGGTTGGGATGGAACACGGTCGATATTGTGAAAAGGTGCAACTGGAGAAGGATATGAACCTGGTGAGGCCGGGTTATGTCTTGGCCTGAATGGAGGGGGAGGCATTTCTGGAAAAGGAGGCATGTATGGTGGGCCATTGTTTGGAAAGGGTGGTTTCATTGGGAATATTGTCTCCCTTAATCTGCCTGTTATGTGAAATAAAGCGTCCTGGACAGAGTGCAAATTGCCAATAACCTGCAACAAATAGCCAATTTTGAACATCCTAATACTGCTTCTTTATATAATAACAGAGTACCTCCAACTTAAGATCCATGGGGATGGGGGAAAGATTAATATTTGTATTTACAGGATCACAAAACAAAAAATATTCCAAATTATAGTTGAGACAAGAAAATGTAACACGGGCATGTCAAAACAGGAAAAGGAGAAATAAAAGTTAGGAGTAAACACCTTAGTATTAATAAAAGTATTATTAGTAGTTTTATTTTGATATTATTAGTTTAGGTTTGCTCTATCATCATTAGGTGAGTCATCATGTTTTATCATTATCAGGAATTTATTTGTTTTTCTATTTGTGTTTAGCCACTATAAAAGGCCCCTTCAGTGTCTTTTATATGGAAGACTTGAATGAATAAAAGAATATAAGAATATTGTATTTTTCCAATCTCATGTTTCTTTCGTAGTTTCTCCCCTTTCATCTAATTCTGTATCTTCTGAAACCCTAATTTTCTATCTATTTTCTATTTCTTCTATTGGTCCTACATCATTAATCGAATGCTTATGTATCAATCCGTTATTTATTCAAAGTGATGGCATTATTACAATAAAAGGACTCAAAGAGACAACAATGGTATCTTTTTTTTCATTTCTTGTGGTACTTGGCTGATAATTAACTGAAAACAATTCAGAAACTCACGTACGCATAAAAGACAAGGCTCTTTTGTTTAATCATTATTGATCCAAAATAGCAAATGCTAGAAAGGAACATCTTTGACAAGAGAAGAAAGAAAAGGCCAAAGCAAGGTCAGGTTATCATCATAAGTCATTGCAGTATTGAATGTTATGCCCAAAATTTAGAAGAGACCATGCTAATGAGAGCTCTAGTGGATATTTTTTTTATTAATTACCAAATTAGCATTTGAAAACAAGAGAAAATAAATCAAAATTAACAATAATGATTTTATTATTTACCCAAAATGAAAATCAACAAATAAAAATGAAATAACAAAATCAAAATTAACAAATACATATCTGGAAGTGCAAAATGAGTAAAGATGGATCTCAAAAGTTTTTGAAAAATCAAAATCACCAAATCAAGTTCTACATAGCTATAAAGAACAGACACTTATGGGGGGTAATGGATCATATATCGGGGCAAACAGGAGCTTCGACACACTCCGACACACCCCGATACATATCGGATACACAATTTTATAGTATCTTGAATTTATTTTTTTATTTTTTCGGAAACGCGTGGATACGTTGGGGATGCGCTCTGATATCTATCAGATATGTAGAGTATAACTATAAATTAAAGGCTTTCCATACAAAAACAAGCAGAAAAGAGACACACGCCTACAATTAGTAATCACCTGAACAACTTCATCATTTGAGGAACCACGCCTTGGAGATTGTTCCTTTGGAAATACACGTATGCTAGCACCAGTAGCTCTCCTCATTTCAGTAATGATGTGGCCTCCTCTACCCAACAAACAACCTATCTGCTGTGAATGCACAAGAAGCCGAGCAACAACTGCAGCACCAGGTTCAAATCCAATCTCTGTGATTCTAGCATGCACACGCATAACGCCATCCTGAGCAAGAGAGTGTCTCTGCTCTGAATTCTACAACAGGAAAACTATAAAGAACATAAGTAAATGCTGAACTGATTATTTCATATAAATGTAAAATACTTTTATGTATACCGATCCTCAGTGTCAACCATGACTTCCCTAGTGGCATGCCAATATTATAGTATTGGATTCTTTTTCACCTGTTTTATTCTCCAAGCACACAATCCAAGGACAGCATTTGGACTGACTACAAGGGAAATCTAAGAGTGATCTGTCTGGTGACAGATCCCTAACTCCCAGTCCCACCCCACCGTAAAGACTCACAAATCACCCAGCAATGATATATTTCTGTTCTAACTCATCCAAGACTTAACCAATAAACAGAGTTGCACCAAGGGGGAAACAATTGAAGAGTCGGACAAAGAAAGAAATGGTGCAAACATAAAATGAGTTCATAAAAGCACACTCAATATTTTCACAGGGCATAATTTTCACTTTTTAGTAAATCGAAACAAATTATACCCGACACAAATCTTGTGCACTAATAATCAAACCCAGAAAGCTCCCTAATAACCAAATATGCAAGAATTTTGCAGCTCTACACAGAATACTAAAGGAGTATAATTCAACAACAGTTAAGTTTCCATGCCTCTCGTGCAGATATCACAACAACTCGTTCATCTGAATCGGGCACCACTTCTGCAATCTTGATTGACGCGCCTGTTTCGTTTTGCATAGCTCTTATAATTGAACCACCTTTCCCTATCAAACTACCAACTTTCTCAAGATGGCATAACAACTTAAACACAACATCCTCTTCAAAAAACATTCTGTTATGGGATCCAACATTCTCAGGCCCCGGACCAGAGGAATATCCCCTCGAATGAAAACCAGGTCCATGACCTCTCTGAGCAAATGGCTCTCCTGGCACAGGCATAGGATTTCCATGGAGCCCCACTCCTGATGGCTTTGTTACATTAATATTGGCTGCATCTACTCTAGGGCTATCTTGAATACTACTTGAAACCAACAAGAGAGCTTTCTTTACAGCTGAAAAGCTTCCTGTTATCTGAAAACCAGAAGCCAACATAATGTATTAGTATTAATGGATACAAAAGAACTATAAAAAACAATCTAATATTCATAAATATCCTCAAAACCACAAAATCACTCCAAGGCTTTAATCATAGTTTACATTATAGCTTAAATAATATTGATAGGCTCTAACATATTAACATAATAACTTAATCTTTCGGGTTTTATGATTACCTATATTGGTATCAAAGCATATATGACCTAGTCATCTCAAGTTAACATCCCGAAACTCCCATTCTTTTAATTAATTACTAATACAACACGAAGTGAAAATGGGTCCGTGCTAACATAATAACTTAAGTTTTTGGGTTTTATGATTACCTATAATGGTATCAAAGCATATATGACCTAGCCATCTCATGTTAACATCCCGGAAATCCCATTCTTTTAATTAATTACTAATACAACACGAAGTGAAAATGGGTCAGTGCATCAATCCAAGTGACAAGCACAAATCTCGTAAACCTCTATTCTATTAATTATTTATAATTACAACACATAGCAAAAAAGGGTCCGTGCACCTATCAAACCTATATCACTTAACAGTCTTGAGTTCGAATCCTACAAACCTCTCAATCAATTACTTCATAAAATGGGTCGGGGTATCAAATCTCGTGATAAGCCCAGAAATCCGGCCTTACACGTGAGGGGTTTATTTAAGATCAAATATTTTTGTTAACAGTTACTGCTTAAACTTTTGTTTCTGGTGATTAGTTACTTAACGGTTTAATACTGAATGCATTTGATTGTACAATATCATCTGATCATCATCATCATCATCATCAACATTTCACAACAACAATCATGTTATCTTGATTTGCATTCATTAAAAAAAATACAATAAAAAAAAAATCTATATCTCCAAAGAATTCAATTCACCTGTATCGGCTCATCATCAGTATCGCCAGGAAATGCAAATCCAGGTACATCATCTCTTGACAAAACTTTAACTTGAGCCCCATCACAACTCTCCTTACCCATCTTCTCCGCCACAACACTACCCACCACCATCCTACACACAACTTTTCCATCCTCCTCCTCCTCCCGTTGATCCACTGCTCCTCCTCTCACCGTCCTCTCGTACACCCTCACCAGCGCCCTCTGCTCCGCCGTCCAAGACCCCTCCTCCCGATTTTCTTCAACGGCAGCGGTGGGGTCCACAGTGATCACTATCACGCAGTCTTGGCTAGATGAGTCGTCGAGGATTCGGATTCTTGCACCCGTCTGCGACTCCAACTGCTGGATAGTGGACTCCGATTTGCCGATTGCGGCGGTGGCGGCGGAGGCGGAGCAGACGAGACGGAACTGAGTCTGAGTCGACGCCGCGGGTTCCATTGTCGAGCTGGACTTGGTGTTCATGCTTTCCTCCAAGTAATTTTATACAAGGTCCATTGTGAAAATAAAAGGGATACCTCATATAGTCATATCATCCACTCTCCTTGTTTTCGGTTAAAATCAACTAAAGTTCCCAATCTTCCGATAGAGTCAAAACCCCAATTAGAACATTTGTTTACTAATTTCCTAAAATATCCTCATACAATCAAATTATCACCAAAACATTCCTAATTTCATCAAATTCTAATTCTAACCCTAACCCGAAACTAAAAGTGATGTTTGGTTACCATGGTGGAATGGTAATTTGAATTGTAATGGGAATAAAAATGAGAATGAGAACAGAAAGGAAAACAAAACCGATATTTTTGTTTGGCTGGGATTTTAGAATTAGGGGTCGTTTGTTTTTTTCACTTAAAACTTAATGGGTCTGAATCATAATTATTAAATTGTTTTGTTTGTTTTTTTAAGTGGTCAAACAACTTAAAAATACCAAAAAACAACATAAATAAAAAGTAAAAAATCATGACTTTTCACTTAATTGTAAATCACTTAATTGCATTAAATACAATCTAAAATCTTTTCTTCCGATATTATCCTCCATATATAACATATATCCAATTTCATCATAATTATATATTGTATGTAAATCTTTATTTTAATATATTGCTTATTTTAAATAGTTTTAAAAATAAAAAAGAACTCTAATCACTTCTCATATTAGTGTTTAATATCAATATTTTATTATGATATTAGAGTGATATATATATATATATATTATAGTGTATTGTGTGAGTTTTCCTGCTGCCTCCTTTGTTTTTTCTTTTCTTAATAAAAATAAAGTTTGTTTGTAATCGAAGAAGAAGATCATGATCATATGTGTTCATATATAATTATTATTTTTGGATTGTTTTTATTCTATATTATATGTATAATTGTTTAACATGGGTATAGATGTAAAATTACTTCTTTTTAGACAATTTTATTTTTAAAAAACAAACATGTTGACAGTACATTCAGATGTGAGGGAAAAAAAAAAAAAACATATCATTCAAATTCAAGTTTCAGTCACTATTCAGTCTTCAATAAAATTCAGGATTATCCAGTCTTCAGACAAAAAAAAACAAACAACCCCTTAGTCTCTGAATTACTATTATTTTGTTTGGTTAACAACCGAATGGAATGAAATTAACTATATTTTGATCAAAATACCCCTAACATTTATAATAACATGATATATTATAGATAATAATAAAAAAATATAAAAATATATATAATAATTGTATATATTAATCTAATTAATAATAAAATTCATATTTTCAATTAAAAAAAATTATATGAAATTTTCAAATAGATAACTTTGTAAAAATAAACTTTTTTGCTACTTTATACTTATTTTGAGTTGTGTTTTTCATTTCTCAATCTCTTAAAATCGAACAATTGTATGAAAATAATTTTTACTGCATTTTTTATCCATAATTAACATGTTTTCACTTAAAGTGAATGGATGAAATATGTTAAACTGTACATAACTTGGCAACTAATTATGGAAAACAACTTTTTGCTATATATTAGAACAAAGAGGGTCATTTATTTCTCACTTGATTTATAAGAAAAATGAGTTCATGTAAATAAATACATATATATATATATAATATCTACATATATCATTATAATTTCATAAAAAATTAAAAAAAAATTAAAATCAAAACATCTCGTTATAACGAGTGTACATGTTAATCTATATATCATCAACGTAGATCATTTACCATAACTAATAACGTTAGCTATATCAATAACCTGTTTTGGTTTATTTCAAATACAAATTGAATTGGAATAGATTGAATAGCATCAAGTATTGAATCAATATTAATTTGAGATGCTACTGTTACAAAGATTTGAAATGAGAACTAATTGTTATACATATTGAGCATTAGTTGTTCGGTGAAATAATTATTTGATTGATTTATAACCAATAATTTAAATTCAAAATTGAGAATTAAAGTGCTAGAAATGATGATCATCATCAATGATTCGATGGCAGTTACAATATGAAATTGATATTTGTTGGTGGACATTGAAAGATTGTATTGATGATGGATTATATCAGTTTTGATTTGTAATATAAATTACAAAATAAAAACCGAAGAAATTAAATGGTAATAACAAATTATTATAGCATTTATATCCTAAACAATAGTCCACTATATAAAAGGGTCTGTGTGACTCTTTTTTTCTTCTTTTTTGGGACCACTCTAGCACTTCACCAAGCATTAAACCTTGCAAATCAAGAACCATTTGGTTCCGATGAAACCAAAACCACCAAACCATCACAAAGAACAAAACAACTACGTCCCCACCCCACCTACTAGGCAATCCAACATGAAATCCATCATCCTTCACTCCCACACGCCACTCCCTTCATCGGTAACCATGTTTAACGCACCTTTTTCAGCAGTTTGCAACCCCATATCACATGTAAAGTGGTTTCATTCTCTCTTTTACAAAGCGGACACCATAAGGGGTCGTTCGGTAACGTTTTTGTTTTTCGTTTTTTGTATTCTCGTTTTCATTTGTTTTCGAAAATTTGATTTTTGGATTTTTCGGATTCTAAAACGCGTCTGGTAGCGATAGTTGAAAATGATATCTGGAGAATCAAAACATAAAAAACGTGTCTGGTAGAATATTTTTAAATCATTTTCAATATTGATTAATATTAAAAATAAGTAAAAAGTAATATTAAAATAATTAAATATTAAAACTAATAAAAGATATTCAACAACTTTACTTTGCTTTTTCTCCTCTTCTTGAAGTTTCTCTTCGTCCTTGAAGTTTCTCTGCTACCAAACACTCCTTTTTTTTTGGGGGGTAAGAAAATCTATCAATCAATGCGCCGATTGAAGCCACCATCTATCTCAATCGGTGCCACCACCCTACGATGCGCCAATCTCCAGTCGAGGAGATCGAACCCAACCAAACCAACTCCTCCCACCGTCGATCTCTCTCTCTCCTCATCTATCTCTATTTCATCCGGCGGCGATGGTCTTCGATATCGGGTTTGGTTTCGATGTGGGTTTGTTTGTTGAGTAATGTTGGAAGATGATGGTTTCGATTTGGGTCTTGGTGATGGTGTGGGTGGTGATGGTGCTGGGTTCGACGGCAGCAGGGGATGATGGCAGTGATGGGTTGTTCATGAAGATCCAAGAGATGGATCTGGTATGGATGAAGACTTGATCTCAACAAGATTCTTTTTTTATTTAATTTTTTTTTTTTTGGATTTTGGATTTGTACTGGATGGTGGCATTGCTGGATTTTGGATTTTTTTTTTTTTTTTGAGTAAATTTTATTTTTGTGGTAAGAATAATGAGAACAAGAATACTGAGAACATCAAATTGTTGTTCTCATTGTTCTCGCTTTTTTGTTCATTAAAATTGAAAACCGTTCTCGCTATTTTGTAATTTTGTTTTTGGAAATGTTCCACCGAACGAGTTCTCAGTGTTTTTACAGCTCAAAAAACAAAAAACGCATTCTGGAAACATTACCGAACGCGCCCTAAATCTTCTGTAATTCCTCTCTCTTTTTTCAAATTCACCATTGTTGGAATCCAGTCGTTACACGCTCGCTATATGAAAATCTTTATTTTCAAAAGGATATTGATCCTCCAAAGAAACTTCCACCACGATTACGCTCCATTTAGACCAGAAGTTGAATTATAGTTACATAAGCTACGTCCTACCTGGTACCCACTTTTAATTGAGTAGGCACCATTCGGGTCGTAGTGCCAGAAAAGGGTATTAGGCACACGATTCACACTAATAGGCATGCTCATGATTACAGCTGCATCATTTACATGGAAACTCTGATTTATTTTTCCCACATTCCAACCCCCAGACGGGCTCAGAAGATCACTAACTGTAGCCTTCACACCCAAAACCGGACCCGAAATGACCTTGAAAGTAGACTCACGTGGAACCCATCTGGCATTGTAAATGGATATTGTTTTACCATCCCCAACTCTCCACCTTGTACTCGCCTCCATTATTCCTTTACCCCAAACCAAACTCTTCCACAAAAAAGAACTCGAGTCCTGACAACTAGCATGCATAAAATCCGAGTCATAAAAATAAGGGACATTTGCAGCTAAGGAATCCAGAAACTTAAGAAGCCACCAACATTGTTTAGTAAGCAAAGCTCTATTAAAATTTGCAAGATCCCTAAATCATAACCCACCCACCTTTTTTGGCTTACAAAGGCAACTCCAAGAGCTCCAGTGAATTTTTTGATTCATCTCAATGCTCCCCTACCAGAATCTATTACACATTCTCTCCATTTCTTGAATGTGTCCTTGTAACAGCCTAAAAAAATTCATTACATACATGGGCATTGACTGCAATACAACTTTTAGGAGAACATCTTTGCCTCTAGCAGACAACATATTCTCATTCCAGCCTTTTATTTTTTGTCAAATTTGGTCTACAATATTGAAAAAGAGCATTCGCTTGCTCCTCCCCATAAAACTAGGCAAACCTAGATATTTCCCAAGGTCCTAGTGTGACTCATTTTAAGGTGTAAAAAAATAACCAAATTAGTGTTGGAAAACTTTGATGGTGGGAAATCACTCAAACACAATAAGAAGAAAGATATTTTGAGGAGGAATAAAATTCTATTAACTCTATCAACTGATACAATATTTGTATCACACCACCACTCAAATGTATTTTCAGTTTTCCTCACACTTTCTCAAATGCCTACAACACCAAAGTATTTATAGGACTCAATGGAGAGTTCTAGATCACTCTCACAACTACAATACAAAGAACTTACTCATACATGCATCACATTAAATACTACATAGATAATCTAAATACATTAACCCTCCAAATACATGTATCCTCCAAGTACATGAACACAAACCTCTAGATGAATGTGTATTTACATCCTCCAAGGTTCATGTATATATTTTTCTATGACACTTCCAACCTTCCCAAAGCATTCTTTAATAAACATAGTAAAGTCTAGTTTATATTTCCAACATCCCCCTTTAAACTAGTCTTGAGCAACTCCAAGCTTCTCCTTCAATTTGACAAAACTTTAAAACTTCAATGCTTTGGTAAAGATGTCTGCCAATTGATCTTGTGTCTTGCAATGTTTGATGATGACCTCTCCTTCTTTGACTAAGTCTCGGATAAAATGATACTTGATCTGTATGTGCTTGCTCCTCCCAAGAAATACTAGATTTTTGCTAAGAGCAATTGCTGAATTGTTATCACACAAAAAAAAAAAAAAAAAAGAAAAAAAAAAAAGAAAAAAAGAAAAAAATCCCTTTTCTTGAGTGTACTTTAATTCTTTCAAAATCCATCTTAACCATAGTGCTTGACAACAAGCTGCTGATAGAGCAATATATTCAGCTTCTGTAGTTGAAAGAGCCACTATAGATTGCTTCTTGGATGTCCACGATACCACACCTGAACCAATGTTGAAAGCATAGCCTGTATTGCTTTTATGATCATCAACATTTCCTCCCCAGTCGCTGTCACTGTAACCAATCAAAGCTGAATTATCAACCTTCTTGTAATGGATTCCATAATCAATGGTGCTGTGAACATATCTGAAAACTCTTTTTCCAGCTTCCCAATGACTATCCTTGGTGCTGCCATGAACCTGCTTAACATACTAACTGAAAACATTAAATCTGGTCTTGTTGTTGTTGTATACATGAGACTTCCCACAAGACTTCTATAAACAGTAGCATCAAAGTCTTCACTTTGATCATCTTTGCTTAACTTCAAGCCAGGTTCCATTGGAATCTTACTTGGCAGAGCTTCTTCCATTTTGAATTTTGTAAGCAAATCTTTTGCATACTTTTTTTGTGAAATAACAATTTCATCATCACCTTGCTTTACTTCAATTGCAAGAAAATAACGAAGAAGGCCCATGTCTGTCATCTCAAACTCATCCATCATTGACTTCTTGAATTCATCACACATCTTTTTGCTGCTGCTTGTAAAATTAGATCATCAACATATAAGCTGACTATTAATAATTGTCCATCCTTCCCTTCTTTGGTGTAAAGAACATGTCCATAAGGGCATCTCTTGAAACCATTCTTCAAGAAAAAACTGTCAGTGCGGTTGTGCCATGCTCTTGAAGCTTGCTTCAATCCTTACAAAGCTTTATTTAATCGACATACTTTCTTTTCTTTAACTTTCTTCACGTAGCCTGATGGCTGCTTCACATAAACTTCTTCTTCAATATAACCATTAAAAAAAGTAGGCTTGACATCCATTTGATGAACTTTCCAACCTCTTTGAGCTGCCATCGAAAGAATCAAACGAACAGTCTCCAATCTAGTCACCGGCGCAAAAATCTCTTCATAATCGATTCCATGTTTCTGCTTGTAGCCTTTCACAACTAGCCTTGCTTTGTGCTTGTCAACTTCACCTTTTTCATTAAGCTTTGTCTTGTAAACCCACTTTACACCGAGTGGCTTCTTGTCTTTCGGAAGTTCTGTCAACTCCCAAGTCTTATTTCTCTCAATTACATCTATCTCTTGATTTATGGTAGACCTCCATTTTTTCTCCTTGGACGCTTCTTCAAAGCAAATAAGATCTACATCAGCAAATATCATTAAGTTTGCAAAATCATCTTCATCAATTCTTGTTGTTGAATCATAGATCTCTTGCATACTTCTTGTTCCTTGTGGAGGCGAATCTTCATCATTTGAGCATGACGAACTCGAGCTTAGAGAATCCGGTGCATTCTCCGTTTGTTCAACATCTTGAACTTCTTCTCTGTTTCCCATATCTAGATTTGTGGAACTCTGCACTTGAGTAGCATCATCCCACTTCCATGTTTTTGCTTCATCAAACTTTACATCACGACTGATAATTATCTTTTCTATGATGGGATTGTACAACCTATAAGCCTTAGAGCTCTCACTATAGCCAACAAGAACACATTTTTCAAATTTTACATCCAATTTACCTCTCTTCTCATTTGGAATGTGGGAATAGGCAATGCTACCAAAAATTCTCAAATGACCAACACGAGGCTTGGAACCGCTACATGCTTCATAAGGAGTCATGTCTGGAACACTCCTTGTTGTGGCTCAATTCAGCAAATAAACTGCACATGATATTGCTTCACCCCAGAGAAATTTCGGCATTCCCTTGGCTGTCAACATGTTCCTTGCCAGCTCCATGATGGTTCTATTTTTCCTCTCAGCCACTCCATTTTGCTGAGGAGTGTAGCGAACAGTTTGTTGATGCCGAATTCCATTCTCAATCAAGAATTTCTTATAAGCAATATACTCTCCTCCTTGGTCTGAACGAATTGTCTTTATCTTGAGCCCGCTTTCATTTTCGACAAGAGCTTTGAATGCTTTGAATCTTTTAAAGGCTTCACTTTTTTCTTTCAACAAATAAATCCAAGTCTTCCTGCTATAATCATCAATAAAAGTTAGAAAATAACGATTACCTCCTTTCGAAGTGGTTCTCATGGGTCCGCACAAATTAGTATGCACTAGTTCGAGTGGTCTTGAGGCTCTCCATGCTTTCCCAATAGGAAATGGCTCTCGATGTTGCTTTCCCAGAATGCAAGCTTCACAAACTTGCTCTTCCTTCTTTATACTTGGCAGCCTTTTAACCATATTCTTATGGCACATATGAGACAATGAGCTAAAACTTAAATGCCCATAACGATGATGCCATAACCAGGATTCAATATTCATCACAACACTAAAACTGGCCATCTTTTCATATACAAACTTTCATGGAAACATACGGTTTTGTGTCATCTGTATCTTTGTAATCAACTTACCATTCTTGTCTCTCACCACACAAAAATGGTCATTGAATCGAACATCTTTTCCCTTTTGCATGATCTGTGCAACACCTTCATTTGTATACTCCACTGGTTATAATTCTTCCCAATGAATTTGGGAAGTTGAGACTGCAATATATTGTTGTTTGACGCCATTTTATCTCAGCCAAGACTCGTAACCAGGCTCTGATACCACTTTGTTGGAAAACTTTGATGGTGGGAAATCACTCAAACACAATAAGAATAAAGATATTTTGAGAAGGAATAAAATTTCTATTAACTCTATCAACTGATACAATATTTGAATCACACCACCACTCAAATGTATTTTCAGTTTTCCTCACACTTTCTCAAATGCCTACAACACCAGAGTATTTATAGGACTCAATGGAGAGTTCTAGATCACTCTCACAACTACTATACAAAGAACTTACTCATACATGCATCACATTAAATACTACATAGATAATCTAAATACATTAACCCTCCAAATACATGTATCCTCCAAGTACATGAACACAAACCTCTAGATGAATGTGTATTTAAATCCTCCAAGGTTCATATATATATTTTTCTATGACACTTCCAACCTTCCCAAAGCATTCTTTAATAAACATATTAAAGTCTAGTTTATATTTCCAACAATTAGCACTCTCAATACAATTGTGTATGTCAACCAATATATCTCTTCCACCCACTAAAGAAGAAAATAAACTTATAGTTGCTCTAGTGATTCTGCATTTAGGACTGTACCTATGCAAAATTAGAGTCATTGCATCCTGGAGGTTAGAGTGTATCTATTACCCATTTTGCACCAGAACATTGTTCTTGGGGCAAAATCTAACCTTAAGGATAGTGTATTTCACATGCATTGACCTTTAGTAAACTCATATATGATTCAATTTTCTAATATAACCTAAAGACATATACCATACTTTTAGCCAATGTCATCTACGGCAATCATAAATATTATAAAGTTTCAAAAAAAATGGGTATAAGTTATGGCAAACAAAAAAGTACTTACTAACCACCTAAATGGTTTTAGCAAGCATTGTTTTAACCCCATTCATCTTTCAGCTCATTGGGAAAGGCTAAAGAAATAAAGGATCAAGGCATTATCTTGCACAATAAGTCGAAAAACTTTATGGTGCTCCATGATAGTAATTATTGTGGTCATTAACAACTCCTCACTAAGTTGCATGTGTTTCTCATTCAGGTCTTCACCAATAGCCTTACTTAAACTAGCAGAAGACTTTTCAATAACCACAACAAGAGTCAAGGTTGACTCTTTAAGTGCCTTATCAAGATCTCTAAGGGTGCGTTTGGCACATGATCGGACCATATTTACACCTATTTGAGGTCCCCATTTCCTATCGTTTGTACTCGTTTTCAAGCGTATTTTTGTATATAATGTGTTTTGTGAGCTTTTTGTAGGTTATTTACCATACATAAGGTATTTGAGCTTAATTGATGAGTTTTGGAAGTTAAAAGGGCTGAAATGGAAATGGCTCATGCAGTACACCTATATTTCGGGGGCCATATCTCCCACCTCAGATTGAACTAGGTTTCGTGCTACCTATTTTCGGAAATCCCCGACTGTCTTCTTTCCAATTGTTTTTACAGAACACGATTTCGATGTCTCTAGAGGGTTATGCCTATTTCCGTGACGGTGCGTGAAGCTGGAAAAGACTGAAATGCCAAAACCGATGTACACCCGCCCTACGTACAGCGGGTGAACATCGATTTTACTCTAGAATGTGTCCTCTTCTGATCCGCCTCCAACCTGCTATACGTACAGCGGGTGTACAGCGGTTTGGAGGCGACTGGGCACCAGTTTTACGATCTTTGGCCGATTTTGAAAGGCAATCTTGTCCTTTCACACCCAATTCGTGCCCTAACCTTCCAACTCTTTAAATACCCCCATTTGGGGTCTGAAACAAGGACTTCTACACCTCCCACACCTCAAAACCAAAATCCCCTTCATCTTCTTCCTCCTCCATCTTCTTCCCCAAATAAGTGAGAGCTTCAAGCTCTCATGGAGGATTTTCCTCCATAGGAGCTCACCATACATATCCACCACCCTTTTTACACTACATCCACTCATCTGGGAGTAGATTACAAGAAGAATGGAGTGGTCTTGGGACCAAAAATGGGCTAGGAAATCAAGGAGAGCTTGGAGGAGTGTCTTCAAGGGTTGTCTCCTTTTAACTCATTTCTTTTTGTATTTCTTGTTTTCTTGGATGTAATCACCAATTTGGGAATTTTGTAAATCTACACTTGTGCAATATATGTATGAATGTTTCTTAAATTCTTTGGGTTTTGTTCTACTCTTTGCCAAATCCATAAGTTTCCCTCTTATTATGATATTCATGTTTGTGGATGGTAAAAATCGATATGTATGCATGAATGGGATTAGGAGTAGAGTAATTTAGATTAGGAGTAGTAATTTAGCTTCCCATGATTGTTTGTATGTTGATGAGTGAGCCAAAATGTCATGTTTAGAATGATTTGAGTGTTTGAGTATTGGCTCCAAAGAGTAGGAAAAGTTTGGTTGATTATGCATTCACATGCTAGATTAGGCTTGTGTTCCATATTCTTGTGTTTAATGGGTCTTTTTATTACCAATTGCTCATCCCATGGCTTGGGTTGGGTGATGAATTGATTTTGGTGAATTCTTTAATCAAGAGACTAAACTTTTAACTCGAATTGAATGTTCTTAATGATAACAATCAACTATTTGCACATTGTTGTTTGGTGAACTTGTCCCATTTTTAGCCATCTATCTTAGGGAGATTTGAGAGATAAAGAGAGAGCTTTCTCTATGAGAGAGTTGAGCATTCATGAGATTGGAGACCGCCATAATAGTATAGTGGTGATTACATATCGGATTGACAACCGAGAAAACCCGGTGTTCGATTCCCGGTTACGGATGGGGTCTCCTTTCTATCTATTTTGTATTTCTTTCTTTGTGTTTTTGTCTCATCTTTGATGTGTACTTTCGTTCATTAGGGATTTGATGTAAACCTAGCATTGTTGCCTTTTTTTATTAAATATGTTTGTTGATGGTTGAGTGGTCATTTGAAGTGCTTAATGATTTTGAGTGGTTAGCCACCACTTGAATGAACTTTGGTTGTTGTGTGAAGGACCGAGAGGTGAAGCACACAACGTGCATGAGTAGATTGGTCACTAAATGCAGGGTAAGGTAGAGATACGCGAGGCTTTTGCATGTAAAGTCATTATATGTGTCTCATAGTTCTTAATGAACTCGTGTGCAGTTCAGGTAACCATCCGTTGATAGGTTGCTGGTGCATGTGGGTATAGCCTTTATTACGCGAGAGAGAATATTGGCGAGGATTAAGTGAGCACGACTTTCAAAATTAACGATGCATGCTTATATGAAATTGTGTGATTGCTATGGTTGAGTCACTTACTTAGTGTAACCATTTATATGCCACATCTCTCACATCCATTCTATCTTTGTAAATACTTTTGTACATAATTTATCTTTTCATTGCAATATTTACATTCAATGCACACACACACACACCTCAATTCATATTTTCCAAATAAGCTAAGCTAGCGACGGTTGACGGATTCCACCTCCCTGCGGAACGATACCCTTACTTGCGCGCTATACTAGTCTAATTGACTAGTGCACTTGCGAGGTTGAATGTAAAATTCATAGATACACCTCAATGACGTGTCATCAGCATACAGATGGGACAGGACAACATGAGACGGGATTAGACGAGACGGGACAAGACATGTTGTTCTATATTGTGTTTGGAAGGCCTAAGATAGGACTGTGAACTGTACTATTATGCGTTTGGTATGGTTGGGATAGGACGAGACAAAAGGTTCAAATGACCAGATTGCCCCATTGTCATTTTTTTAGTGAAAGACTTATTTTATCATTTTTATTGCTTTAAAATCAATTTTAATTGCATAATATATATTTTTTTTAACAAAGTGTAAATATTTTGGAGATTGAATATTGAATTGCTGATGAACTTCTTTGATCTGGACTAAAAACTTTACCATTGGTTTCAAATTATAAGAACTGGAATCAGAATTTTAGTGGTCAATTTTAATACTTAATTATAGTCAATTTTAATACAAAATCTCAACCCAAAAATAAACCAACAATCATGCAAGAACACAGCAGCTCCCACAAAACTACAATAGATACACAACAAAACTGGAAAAACACCCCTTCCAAATCTCTCCAATCCTTATACACAAAAAGACGCACAAGTAATTCCACAAATAAACTAAATTAATTATCAAAAAATTGGTGAAAGAAATCAAAATCCAAAATCAAGAACCCTAAATCGAAATCCCAAATCAAGAACCCTAAATTGAAATCCCCAAACCCAAAATCAAAATCCCAAAATCAAAAATCCAAAATCAAGCACCCTAAATTGAAATCCCCAAACCCAAAATCAAGAACCCTAAATCAAAATCCAAAATCCAAAATCAAGAACCCTAAATCGAAATCCTCAAATCCATCCTCTCATGGACTTTTTTTTTCTTTCCAAATTATTTTTCCTTTGCAAATTTTCAACCCAGATTTTCTTTCCAAATTGAAAACCCAATCGACAACATGAATAAGAAGAAGAAGAAGAAGCTGACGATTTTATACAAGAAGAAAAATCAGAGATGGTGTGTTGAACAAACAAAGGGTGGGAGGTGACCAGGTGATGCAGCGGCGTGAGGTAGGCGAACAAGGAAGGATTTCCTGAGATGGTATGTTGAACGAACGAAGAACGAGAGAGAGATGATGATGAATGAAGGAGAGAGAGAGAGAGATGGCTTCAGGTGGTGTGTTGGATGAACAGACGAAGAGGAGAGAGAGAGAGAGAGAGAGAGAGAGAGAATGAGATGGGATTCAGGTGGTGTATATATATAGTTTGTAATTTTTTAGAAATATGAAGGGCAAAAGCGTCTTTTTGGCACTTGTCCCATGTCATGGGACAAGTTGGCCGAGGGTCTAGGGTGGGACAATTTTTTGTGATTTTTGTCCCACATTGTCCCATTCAGTCCTACACTAAGGTTGCACCAAACATGGGATAAGAACAAACTATCCCACGTTGTCCTGTTCTGTCCCACGTACCAAACGCACCCTAAAGCTTTTACATTTTCTTTGTTTCTTAGATGTACTAGAGCACTCAATTTGACTTTGACTTCTCTTGGGTGCTTTTGAAACAAATTGAACATCCACATTGTTGACATTTTTAGTATTATTAAAATTAGTATCATCATCAATTTGTAGTCTCTTTCTTCTTTTTGAAGCTGCTCTTCTACATCAACTAGTGTTTCAGCATGTTGTCTAGTTACACGATCTTTACCAAAGATCATGGATAGCTCCTCATAGTAGAGAAATGACTTCAACTTGAAAGGTGCATCCTCATTATGACTATGTATATCAGCCACTAAATAAATAAATGAGTTTTAAGTAAAAATAAAAATAATACTTTCTTCAAATTAAAGTTCATACTAACTTGAATATATGCATTACATACAGGTTTTTCTATAGTTACTCTCTTCCTCTCTATATCCCATGCAGGTTTTTGTAGTCTCCTCCTTCATTTTGAAGTTGCTCTTCTACGTCAACTAGTGTTTCAACATGTTGTCTAGTTTCACGATCTTTACCAAAGATCATGAATAGCTCCTCATAGTAAGGAAATTACTTCAACTTGAAAGGTGCAGCCTCGTTATGACTCTATATATCAGCCACTAAATAAATAAATGAGTTTTAAGTAAAAATAAAAAATAATATTTTCTTCAAATTAAAGTTCATGCTTGAATATATGCATTCCATACAAGTTTTTCTACAGTTACTCTTTTCCTCTCTGTATCCCATGCAAAGCCGCTACAGTTAGTCCCAGTTAACATGTCATGAACAATCTGAAAATTAGTCTTCAAAGTCTTCAAAGTCTTCATTCGTGATTCAATGTGTGGTTTAGCTAGCAAGTCACACCCAAATAGTTTTTCATGCAATTTTTCCCTAATTCTTTCAAATGTCCATATTTAAAGCTCCCTTGAGCATTGAACCTTCTACCATTGTTGAGCTTCAATAATGACTCGATCAATTTGTTATTCTCTTCTTCAATCCATAACCTTTTGTTTTGATCGGAACCTTTAGTTTTCGAGGTATCTATCTTACCAATAATGAATCAAAATAAAAACAATAAAAAAAAACATATAATAGAATTAAACAAAACTACAAAAAATAATCATAAAAATACAACCAAAGTGTCAATTACAACCAAATAAAATTATGTCCAACTAATACAATGAAACATAAATATAAAATAAAATAGTAGCAATACAACATTAGCTACGATGTCTCCACTCATTATACATGTGCCGGGAAGGTTCAACACTTGTTATTGATTTGTTGACTTCATCATCATCATCACTCTTTTCCAAAATTACATTACTCCAATCATCTTACATTTCTCTCTTAATAAAATGGTGTAATAGGCAATAAGCCATGATTAATCGATTTTGAGTCTTTATGGGATAAAAAGAAGGACTCCTAAGAATTGTCCAACGATTATTAATCACACCAAAGTATCTCTCACTCACATTTCTAGCAGATGAGTGTTTCATATTAAAAAATTATTGTGGACTATTTGGCTAGCTTCCATTTTTTTCGTTCAATGAGATGATACATTTGGCCATGAAAGGGAGCAAGAAATCTCATGCAATTGGTATACCCAACATCTATAAGGTAATAGTAACCTAGAAAGATTGCAAATTTATATAAATATTATTTTCATTTAATTAATAAATCTCATAAACTTGCAAATGTGCATAATATTTATTAGTAAATATCAAATCATACAATATGAAACACATAAACCGTTTGTCCTACGTATAGCATCACGTAGAACTCTACCATTTACTGTAGAGTCTTCCCATCCAGGCAATACATATATGAATTGCATATCTTGAGAACAAACTCCTAAAACATTTGTCGATATATCACCGTTTTGATTTCGATATTTTGGTTTCTTTGACATAAGCACTCTGACCTTAACACGAGTTCCATCTAATACTTCTAAGCAATTATAAGATATTATAATAAATTGTGTTAGTACTGATATAATGAGATAAGTTTTTATGAAAATTTTACCAAAAAAAATACCTTTAACCACTTCCAAATCTCATCAACGGAATTCTCAAGAATGGGCTCAGGTCATTTCAATAACTCCTTATGCAATTGAATGATCGAATGCAAAACATTGTGAAAGTACTTATTAACGGTCTCTTCTGATCTCATAAATTGAAATTTAATGACTCTATTCTTAACATGATAGGCAAAGATATGGAAAAACATAGCCACTTGTTCATTTTTTTGCAAATATCTAGATGCTCTTAACCCACCTATATTCTCAAGAATCATACATAAATTAATAAAAACTAGCCTATTAATTCTCAATTTATATACACAAGTATCATCACTCTCATAAACCAATTCATGCACAATTTACCTATTGACTACTATATCAAGCACATACAAATGTCTTTTTAAAGATTTGGATTAAATGTCATGCATTATAATTTTTTCTAACAATTCATAAAAACGTTGTAAACATGCATAACATTCAACCAATGCATGAAGAGAGTCAAAATCTTCTTCTTTCTCAATGTTTGTCTTTGAAATAAGCTTAGACAAGCCATTGTTCCTACACTTATAAAGACCAAACCATTAAAATCTAATGAAAATTTAACTAACAAATTAAATAGATAAAATAAAAAATAAAGAAAGAAAGAGTAGTTGGACAATATCAATGATGTTATACAAATATCTCACTCACAAAAATTATTTTGACAAATGTAAAATCAATGATGATAGGAAAATATAGTTAAAGCATTTTCCCAAGGTTTCTTACCATTTACATCTGTTTATCAATTTAACATCATTGTATCACCATATAAAGCTATTGTACAACAAGTATGTATTTCATTTATAAGTGTAGTTATAAATATTATTTCTGAACTTTTTTTTACATTCACTTGGTGTATTTGAATACTTATCTACAATATCAAGAGAGGAAAAGAAAAATATAGCATAAATAGAAAACTAGATCATCATCTACTATATGTTTTTTGTAATAATTTTTGCAATCAAGAAATTGTAACCGCAAGAAAACTATAAATGCACAAGGGACGAGTTATGATGACACAAACGTATAGTCACAAATTTTTTGTCAAGTGGCTGTTAGATTTTTGAGTCATGTTGGCATATTTTTATATCAAAACAATATTTGCTTTATATTGATTAGTTGTTTATGTTTATGTTTGACTCAAGCTTCAAAAGAGAATGACAACACATCAAGCAAAAGAGAAGTCTTCAAAATGAGCAAGTTTTATTGCACATCGAATGTATATCTAGACCTTATTCCTCTTGCAAGGCGTTTAGGCACACACACACATTGTATTCATATGTGCATCTGCATCATTGTGCTCAATTAGTATAACACATACACACATATTGTTGTATGCACATGTATTAGATTTATATTGATGACTTTTATGAAATTGCATGTTCTAGGACTATTTTTAAGAAATGGCATACTTGTGTGCTCTTTTGTTTATTTGTTTGTTTTGTATTGGTATCAGACTTGAATATGTTCTCATATTGTTCCTTATTGAGTTCCGAACGTTTTAGTTATTCATTCATAAGTTTTCAAGTTCTGAGTTGGATTTTACAAAACTTTTTGTGTGTTTATCGTATATGGTTTTCGTCCTTATGTATCGAGTTGAATTTCAAGTTTTTGGTTGAAGTTTCATAGACATCCATATCCGTGAGAGAATCCTGGTTCGTAATCTAAAAACAGATTCAAAATCAAGTAGTGACACTGTCCGATGCAGAAGCTAAGTATAGAGGAATGACCAAAGGGCTTTGCGAACTTCTTTGGTTAAAGAAGATATTGGCACATATGTTTTGGGTACACCTAAGATGGGTCCAAACCCAAATACATGGATCATGATCATGAGGCCCAACTTGCCAAACAAGCCCACTCATGTTGTTATCATCTGAGAACTACATATATATATAAGCAAATTGCTCTATATATATGTGTCTGCATTTCGACAAACAAGTAGTGCAAAACATGAAATACAGAGAGTAGTGTGCTTCTGTGAAAAGGTAATAGCGTGTGTTCCATATACAATGAGTGAAAAACACAGAGAGATGTGGAGAAAATCATGAGAGAATTTTCTCTCATCCATGATCAGTTTGTGGGTATTTGCATTGTGATCAGAGGGAACTTTTCGGATTTCGATATGTGATCATTTCCCAACCTTCGATGATACAATCCAATGTTCGATCCACTTTTGCTATGATTTGGATTCTGATGGTGAACAGTAATCCGAAATTGCTTATTGTTTATTTATAGTAATTCAAATCTGCATTGATATCAAAGCATGCTAGGATTGTATTGTGGTATTAAATGCCATGTTAGGTTTATTTATTTTGTATTAGAGCAATAAATGAACACAAATGGCACAACACACATTCTAGTGTTATATTTCTTTTCTTTTTTTGTGGGATGTATGTATGCATATATATATATATATGTTATTATATGTTCTGGAAATGCATGTCAAGAATTGACTTCAAAATTGAGAGATTTTTGAAGTATTAAAAATATGAAACCCGTAACTTTATAGAGTTAAAAACTCATTGTCATTTTTTTTTATTCTCTACAATCATGGCACCATTAGATAGAGCCTTCCGAGAGCTTTCCAACGATAGGTCATTTGCATAATTTGGTTTAGTATAAATGGAGAAAAAGTTTTTGAAGTTTTCAATCGAAGATTAAAATTTGAAAAAGTTTTTAGGAGTTGAATTTAGGTGAAGAACATGAAGAACATGTGTCATGCACCTATAGGCAACGAGTGCACTTCACCCTTAACCCAAACATCTCAACCGATAGCACCATTAAATTCCTCATGGAATTCCAAGTTGGATGGCGATGGTCCCGAAATCAGGAAACGTCGGGAAGGCTGGGAGTGTGATACACACGCCTCTTGTGAGAGTAGGGATGACAAAGCAAATGTTCATATGACCATGCTTCATACATATGTTTCACTTAGAGAGTGACACATGTCAAAAGGTGAGGGAGTTGTGTATGTGACACAACATCAGACATGTGGTCCACTAAGAGAGTAACACGTGTCAAGAGTTTTTCACGTGGCACTGATTAAGTCATGTGTTCCACTATAAACATGACACATGTCAATGAGTATTCATGTGGCAGTTATTTAGACACGAGGCTCACTTAGAAGGTGACACGTGTACTAACCATAAACTAGACACCTGGCTCACTGAAAGGGTGACACGTGTCATACAAGTCAGTTAGTTGACCCCACAAAAAAGATTTTCCAGCGATGGTTTTTGGTTCGGTTTTTGGTTATGGATTTTTCGATAATGATTTTCTGCGCAGTTTTCGACTACGGATTCTGGCGCAGTTTCTAATTACAATTTTTTGATGTAGATTCTCAGGTTGGGGTTTTTCTAGTGACAGTTTCCGGTTGCTATTTTTCTAGCAAAGGTTTCTGGTGCAGTTTTCAATGACGGTTTCTGGTACAAATTCTGGTGATGATTTCCAATGGGGGTTTCTGGTTACAGTTTTTGACACGGTTTTCGGTGATGGTTTTGAGTTGCAAATTCTAACACGGTTTTCGATGCAGATTCCAATGACAGTTTCCGATGTGACTTCTAATGACGGTTCCTAACACGGTTTTCGGCGTGGTTTCTAGTTACAATTCCCGCATGGTTTTCGGTGACGATTTTCGATGCAGATTCCAATGACAGTTTTCGACAGTATTTTTCTGTCTTCATGGAATTTTCCAACGGAAATTTCGACGCAGTTTTGACGGCTATAGAATTTTTCGACGTCATTTTCGGCCACCCTAGAATTTTCCATTATGAATTCAAACACTGTTTACTGATGGTCATGGGATTTTCCTGCAACAATTTCGACCACCGCAATTTAGCTTCAGCAAGAGCTATATTAAAATGTCTTCGATCAGAGTTCTCCGTCTAATTAATAATGCAATCAGGAATAAGTAATTTTATTAGAATGTACATTGGAAATGTACAAGGTTATTAAAAGACAAATGTTTCTAAGTTACTTAGAAAATTTTTAGGATAAATCTGCATCATCACCTATGTCTTATTGGAGAATATTTCGTGAATCATATTAATGACATATAGTTGCAGTCAATTTGTACTCGTGCTTTTTATGTGGAGAGATACAATGGGTAGTCTTTTAATGAAATTTCCCGAAGAATTAATAAATCTATAAGGTTGAAAAAGCTAGAGTAAGGTACAACGATGTATTTTGGTCAAATAGCGTGTGAACTATAAATCATAAAGGAGTGCCACATTTTTGGGAATGGGAGGCGATCTACTAGATCCGCAATGAATATTCATAGTGCTAGGCACATGAGTTATTGCGCACGCGAAAGAGGACCAAGATTCGAGAAAATGGTAGTTAGATGAGTTATGAAGACTTAGGTCACGTTTGGTTACATAGTGGAATGGTAATCGAAATGGGAATTGGAATGGAAAGAAAAGAAAAACTGGGTTTTTTGTTTGGTTGGAACTTTAGAATTAGTCTCTAAATTAGTATTATTTTGTTTGGTTAATAATGGAATGGAATGGAATGGAGTTAACTGTATTTTGATCAAAATACCTCTAATTATAAAACATTCATAATAACATGATATATTATGGATAATAATAATAAAATATGAAAGTGTATATAATATTATATTATATATTATTATAATATATAACATATTATATATATATATATTTTTTAATAATATATATAATATAAATATCATTATAATTTTTTAATATATATAATATATATAATAATATATTTATATAATATATATTATTTAATATAATAATCTATAATATACATAATAATATAATATATAAGACATATATATTATATATAATTCATAAACTATATAAATATTATATAATATAATATAATATATAAATATAAATATATATAATATATATAATATTATATATATTTGTATATCATTATATATAATATAATATATAATACATATTTATGTTATATATATAATATATTTATATATCATAAATATAATATATGATAATAATATATATAATAATATAATATATAATACATATATATATATATTTATATATATAATATATATTTATATATGATCATTAAGATAATATATAATAATAATATATTATTTTGGAATGGAGTTGGGGCATGTGAGGGTATTTTTGGAATGGAGTTAGGGCATATGAGGGTATTTATGGAATACAAATTTTAGTTTAGAATGGAATGGGCATTCCATTGGTTTTTGGATGGAAAGCCCATTCCACCAAAATGGTGGAACACCATTCCAATGGAATGCCCTTTCTATTACATTTTAACCAACCAAACATTGAGAATGGAATCGTTCACATTCCATTCCATTGTTTTCCAGCCAACCAAACACAGCCTTAGAGAGTCTTTCTTAGAGGTGATTGATATAAATCCGAGACGTAAGAATGAATAGAATGAAAAGTCTTGTATTTTAGAAAGTACTATTATTTTATAAACCGTTCTATAGTAAATATTTTTGATTTATTTAGTTGGTAGTAAAATCGGTTTGACCCATAAAATGTGTTTTAGGGACTTGTGCATTGTATTCTTCTATTATTTATATGATCACCTATTTTGAGAATTCTAAATTGTTGAGTACAATATTATAATTAAAATTTTACACAAAGTACTAAATTTATGATGATTAAATTTTTGGAAACGGATGGTAATTAGGCACTTTAACGACTTTTTTCAATATGTACCTTAAATTGTTTCATCATACTTTTCGGTTTGTGTTTGTAGCAAAATTAAATGTGAATTTTTGGAAGTTAATATGCTTGCGTAGTAGATTGTATGTCTCTACATAGATTAGCATAAGATATAGATTCTATATCTATAATATTGTGACCAATTTGAAAGTGATAAGCTAAATTGTATAATCAGTGTGATTTAACACTAGAAAATTCAGTCTATTTTTAAAGAGCAAGAGGCTCCTAGGACTGCAACGTGAATCATGATTGAACCTCGACATAGTACTTATTTGCTCAACATATAAGATGTGAAAGCTTATCAAGCTAAAAGTTAAATTACTCGCATTATGTTACGGAGTAACTTAAATAGTAGCCTCACATGCGTGTTTGATAAGTACAATGAGATATAAGTGCGCATACATAAAAATTCTTTCAATTTGCCTTCTAAGTGCAAAGAAATGATTTTTTTTTTTTTTCAAATATCAAAGAAAAGATTTTTGCTTCTTAATGAAGACAATATAAAAAGTTATATAATATATAATTTAAATAAATTTAACAAAAAGTTATATAATTAAACATGTATATATTCAATTCTCCTTGGCCATTAATATAAAAGGAGGTAATTGTCACATTAATATTTCTACTAATAAGTCTTCATGGCCGTTTCCTCTTCATCTCTTCCTTCTTCTACCATTCAATGGAAATACGATGTATTTTTGAGCTTTAGAGACGAAGATATTCAGAGAGATGTCGACGTTGAAGATGATGAGATCAACTTCGTTGACGATGATCAAGAGACCAACTTCGTTGACAATATATATGCTACTTTTGATGAGGTAGGGATTATCACATTTAAGGATGACGAAAGACAACTTGAGAGATCAGGAGAGGAAGTTCCATCTAAAATATTATTCATAATAGTGTTCTAATATGCGCTAGGCACTAGTCGTACGGTGGACCAGCGCCTAGCGCCTAAACCACCTAGGCGCCAACTAGTCGGTGCCTAGTCGGAGAATTTTTTTTTTTCTTCAGTTTGTACTTTGTTATGTTTGTGTTTTTCTCTTTTATATTTTTTAATTTTCTTTTGGTTTGGTGCCGTGGTGCACATCACAAGACACCCACCATCATTTTGTGCCATCACTTGTGGCTCACAGCCTCACACCACCTGACTTTTTCAATTTTTTTTTATTTTTTTTTTTTTTTTTTTTTGCTATTTACTTTATCATTGGTCTTATAAACTCTTCTTCTAGATTGATCCCCATTTCAACAGACACTTTACTCATCAACTTATTTTCTTTCTCCATTTCAACAGACTCTTTTCTTTCTCCATTTCTCTCTGCAACTCATTACTCATCTTCATCATTTTCTTCTTAATCTTCTGTTACTATTATTGGGATTGATCATGCCGCCGTTGTGGTGGCTCCCAATGGTGGTGATGGTAGCTATTCTCAGGCGGGTAGTGGTGGTTGTTGTACCTAGGCTTGGTCCAACCAATGGAGACCGACAGCTCTCATTCGTAGTCCTGATTGTCATAATAGTAGTTTCTCTTTGATTTGAATCTATCCATGTCTAAAAAACCTAACCCTATAATCGTTTTCGTTCAATTTCGATTCAAAAAAGTGTCTTGTGTTGGTAGGCCTGTCTCCGGTAAGGTCAATTTTCAGGGTTAGTTTGCGAAAATGTTGTAACCGCCACAAGTCCCAGAAAGTGAAGTGCGTTTGTGGTGGTGGGTCAAGTTCAATTTGTTGAATCCTGATCCATTTTTTCTTGTGCTGCGCAAGGGAAGAAGAATAAGAAGAAGAAGAAGAAGAAAATGGAAAGTGTGTAGGGTTTTGTTGAAAATCCAATTACACTCTCAAAGTCTCAAGTCTCACAACAACTCACACAATTCACAATTTTATTTATAAATAATAATAATAATAATAATAATAATAATAATAATAAACTAATTAAGCAGATTAATCGGCTTTGGAATTCACAGCTCAGCCAGCTGCCTAGGAAGGGCGCATAAGGCCTAGTTGCAGCAGCCGGCACCCGCTAATCCCTAGTCGGCCGCCTAGGCCACTTACTAGAACACTGATTCACAAGGTTTTTAAACATAAAAGATATAGCTTCCAAAAAGTGTAGTTTGATCACTTGAAATTTTGATATTTTTTGGAATTACTATTTTATGGAGTAATTTAGAGTTTACAAACAACAATGAAGGGGATAATATATTGTTTTGATTTGGGTTTATTTTTCCATTGGCTTGGATCTTTGATCTATTAATTAAAATATTTTAGATCGGGTTAAACTAAGGGGTCGTTTGTTTTTTTGTCTGAAAACTGAACAGTTTTTAATTTTTCTGAAGACTAAATAGGGACTGAAATCTGAACATAAATGACAAGTTTGTTTTTTTTATTCTTCACATCTGATTGTATTGTCAATATGTTTATTTTTAAAAAATAAAATTTTCTGAAAATAAGTAATTTTACATTTATACCCATGTTGCTAAATAAAAGAAGTTATTTAACATACACCATTTTTTTTATAAGATTATGTCTTCTTTTGCAAACAAAGCTCCATTTAACAAAACAGAAAAGTTCATCAAAGAATATAATTTTGCATGTTCTACAAACAAAGTTTAAGTTCAATTTATTGTCAAAAAAAAAGTTCAAGTTCAATTTTGCATGTTATCCAAGTTTGCAGTGTATATAATTCAAGAAACCATTTTTTTTTTCATGATCATATTCACTGGAAACCAAAAAAAAAAAGTTCTTGAATTTTTTTTTTGAATATTATATATAAACAATTATTCTATAACATCTTTAAGCCACAAAATAGTTAAATAAAAAAATGGAGTGTTCTTGCCAGGATATGGTAGGAGAGAAATTCAATTGATTTGGTAGGAGAGAAATTCAATTGTTCAATCCCAAGAAGATTTCAGTATGAGAATTGTTTTTTTTTTCTTTTTCTTTCTAAAGTGATTAGGTTTTTTTTTTTTTTTTTTTTCTTTCCTAAAAGCAATTTAAAAATAAGATATATATTTAAAGAAAATAATTCTACACCATATCAAATTAGAATAAATTTAGAAATATATCTTATTTGATAGAGTTGGAAGAGAATATTTTAAATGTAATACAGTGATTATAAATTAGGTTAAAAGTCATGATTTCTTACTTTTATTTTTAAGTTGATTTTTGATATTTTTAAATTGTTTGACCACTTAAAAAAACAAACAAAACAACTTAATGGGTTCAATTTAGACCCATTAAGTTTTAAGTGAAAAAAACAAATTAACCCTAACTTTAAATTTTGACTTAAACATACAATCATCCATTTATGATTATTCCAATAATTGAGACAATTCTTAAGTTGATAAACATTTACAACTTTTTATTTTATTATTTATTTATTTTTTATTTTATTGATATAGCATTTACAGTGGCGGAGGCAAATGTAGGCTAGACCGGGCTGTAGCCCGGTCTTGATTTTCAAAAAAAAAAAAAAATGTATATTTTTATTGTTTTCTTTCACCTCCACTCACCAAAGTGGGATTGACACTCACCTGACATAAGAGCTCTACCACCAATTAAAGCTAAGACAAAGCATAAACAAAAGAAAAGTTATAGAATAATATTAGAGAAAATTGCATGAAGTAATCAAAAAATTTACTGATTTATTGATTTTAATCATATATTTATATTTTATTATACTTATCACATTTAGCCTTGAACAGACAAAATTGCCCTCAATTTTGTATTTACTTCACTCACCTAGTAATTTTGAAATCAACTAGCATGTAACTTGATGGTCTACATATGTAAATCTAATTAATGATTCACATCCAACGCACTGATGAAGTTATATCAGTAGGCATTGACTTGAATATTTTTGTATATATATATATATATATATGTGTGTGTGTGTGTGTGTGTGTGTGTGTGTGTGTGTGTGTTTCTTATTGAATTCTTACTATTGTAGGTTATTATGTTAAATAATCAAAAATTAAAGCAAAGGAAAATATTTTGGATTTCTTCTCAAAATCAAATGAGAATCAATCATCAAGTAAAATAGATTCTCCATCAAATGTTGATGTTCCAATTATTGAGAACCAACATATTTCTAAGCCTAATACAGTTGAGGTTAAAGTTGTCAATACTAGTGCTCTCAAACGTGATCCAGGGTTACGTCTTCCATCAACGGCGAGTCTTTGCAACGACTAGGCCCTTAGCTTGATTTTCTCAGTCAAATCGGTCGATTTTCTTTTGGCGGCCTAATATGGCCAATTTGGCTGAAAAGGGCCGGTCGGCTGGCGTCCGCCTAGCGTATAGGCGGCCAATTTTTCCGTTATTTCGATCACTGGTTTTTAGTCTAGCCCCCCCAATTTAGAAATCCTGGCTACGCCACTGAGCATTTATAACTCTTTGATTAATGGTAAATTGATGGTTTGATATTGAAGTTAAAATAAATAAGTCATAAATTTAAGGAGTGGTGCTATTGGCACCTCTCTATTGATCTAATAATGCCCCACTTTTAAAATTATTTACTATTACATTTTTATCCTTTATCAAAATTACTTAAAGAGATGTATAATTAAAAAAAAAAAAAAAAAAAAAAAGGTCTTCTACAAAGTAAAGTCTAATAAAATTCCACATTCACTTATAATTTATTTGCTTGGAAAAAAAAAAGTATCTTAACTTTTAAACCCTGAAAAGAAAAAAAAAAAAAAAAAAAAACCCTTTTAAACCCTAAAAAATAAAAAAAATAAAAATAAAAACTCCATTTGTTCTAATTACTTTAGTAATGGAAACTACTGAAGTGTTATTGCGAATCTTTATGATGATGTTGGATCGGTAACTAAAAATTATGTTTACTTGTCTCAACATTATTTATTTATTTTTATCAAAAAAAAAAAAAAAATTTATCTGATGTAAACAAGAGTGGACTTGTTTATATATTTTTCTTTAGCTTTTTCTAGAGAGAACTCTTTTGAGTCTCAAACCAGACCAGTTGGTGTTTTCCAGGGAAGTTTTGTACAACACCAGTGTTGACAAGGTTGAGGAGAGGATGCCGGATTGTTTTATCAAGAATAAGAGGCTCAAGCGGATCTTGTGTGTACCAAACATACTAGAAACAGGGAGGGTTAAATTTATTGTTATTGTAATTCTGGGTCACTGTGTTGGAATTGAAATTCATTTAGCAACTCAACACTCACATTCTTCACAAATAAATGTCTTCGTCTTCAAAGACATCATTGACTAAAACAAATATAGATGACGAAATAGAAGCAACCAAAATTGAAAATCGGTGTATATAGATGACGAAAAGAACAATAGGGTATTTCTGAAGAAGACATGCAAGAAAAAAAGGGAGGGAGTGAAAGGACAAAAAAAAAAAAAAAAAAAAAAAAAATTACTTCCACTTGGATTTTTTATATTAATCCTCGTTCTCTATGCATTTTCAAAATCACAAAAACATTTTAGGATCTTTCAAAGCGCAAGATTGGTACCGACAAGCTATGGTCAAGCATATATAGTTGACTCCTTCTTTGCCTGGTTTTTTCATTTATTTTTATTTTTAGTTTTTTGGTTATTCACTTATTTGTTAGCTTTTGTTTCTTTTTTGTTTTAAAAAAAATTCAAAGATTTTTTGTTTTTTTTTTTTATATAATTAAATTTATTAATTTTTTTATTCCAAAGATATTTTAAGGTTACAAGAGTAATTTTAAGGTAATAGTAATATGGGATGCACAAATAATTTTTAAGGGATGCAAATATCACTAAAAACATTCACGTACGTTTTTTTTTTTTTTTTTTTTTTAACTAGAGAACTAATAATTATTAGAGAATAAAAAGTAACAAATAAAATATAAAAATTAGAGTAATGCTACATTGTCCAAATTTAGTGTCCAAATCTGGTATCCAAATGATATGGCAACAATGTTGACCATTCATTTAAATTGTATTATAATTGCATGATTTAATTGAATGGTCTACATTGTTGCCATATCATTTGAGCACCAGATTTGAACACCAAATTTGGATAATGTGGCATTACTCTAATAATTATTAGAGAATAAAAGGTAACAAATAAAATCTAATAATTATTAGAGAATCGAATCTGATATAGATGGAAGCTACTTTATCTCTAATTAAATCCTAATTGTGCTATAAAATTCCCATAATCCACCACAAAGAAATTCACTAAATAGTGGAGAGCTCTCATAATTGATAATATTAAAAAAAGAATGGCTTCTACTCAAGTTTCTCCTCTTGCTAAGCATTCCTTCTTTCCTCTGCTTTGCATCATCTTGATTTTGACTTCAGGTAAAATGCATCTCTCAATTCACACAAAATTCTAAAATTTTTATGTCAGAATATTGTTGAAATTCCTTTTTAAACCTTGTCAAAATTATTGAAATTTGCTCAAATTCCTCTAAATTTTTAAAATTATGATTTTTGAAATCTATTATACTATATTCTTTTTTAATAATGCTAGACCATCTAAACTGTATCGAAAAATGAATTTGGATAAATATTTTAGACAGTCTGATATTACTTATTTTTTTTTAATAGTTAAAGTTTTTCATAAATAATTTTTTTTATTATTATTATTTAAAAATAAATGCAGGGGCAGTATGGGCATTAAACGTACCAACCTGTATCGGAAAATGTGATAATCCGTCAAAATGCGACAGCGATTGCAAGGCCAAAAACTTTCAAGGAGGGGTATGTGTGGGATTCAACATAACAGACTTGGCTTGCTGCTGCCAGAAATAACATTATAAACTGCCAGAAGTGGCTTTTATTTACGTTTGTTCACAAAAAACTCCTTACATTAAGCATTATTAATATGAATAAAGGTTTGATTCTTTTGATGCAATATAGATATAATGTGTTTATGGCTAATATTATACCTGCTTCTGCTTTTATAAAAAGGAAAAAAATAAATAAACAATCACTGTCCAAATTAGTTTAATAGTAAAAGTGTTCATTCAGATAAATAATGTCTCGAGTTCGACTAACCTAAATGGTATATAAAAACAAAATGAAAGAAAGAAAGAAACAGATTTAGGGAAAGAAAAAAAAAATTGATTCCATTGGGAATCAAATATATTAAAATATCTTCAAATATATTATTATTGTTGTAATAAAATTGGAAACATAATAGGGAACAAAGCTTAATTAAATAACAAATGAATAAATAATAAAGAAATACAAGAAGATAGAAGGAGATGAACGAGAGAGATATGAGAAATAGATCCTATAGAGAGGGTGAACAAAAGTAGAGAAAATATGAGCTTTTATTGATATTTGAGAAAGAGCATAATCTGATTCAATAACAATAAAAAGCCTATTTATAGGCAAACACTATAATAAAATGAGGACACATAACAAGGGTGCGTGTCACAAAATGAAGCTTACATGTTTTCTTCACATGCAAAGTGTGTAGTGGAAGATTTGAGAATTGGTGGGAAGCCACACGTATTACAACACTCTCCCTTGGATTTCCACAATTTGTATTTTAAATTGCTAGGAAAAACCCAGTGGGACAAAAACCTCAGCAAAATATATACAATGATCTTCAGGATCAAGTGATGTGGATGTGTTTAGAACTGCCTCATTAAAACTTTTCCGGTAAAACCCAGTGGGACAAAATCCGGTAGAAGGAAAAAGAGTACAGTACACATATATCCATTTAAAATTTTGCTGATTGAATGCTCCCCCTGAATGAAACTTCATTATCAATCTTGTAATTTGCAGAGTCGACGCATGCCAATCCCATATACCAGTTTCTCAAAAGTTGATGTAGGCAATGTTTTGGTAAACAAATCTGCAAGATTATCCGTAGACCGTATTTGTTTAACATCGATCTGTCGACTCTGTTGAAGTTCATGAGTATAGAAGAATTTGGGAGAAATATGTTTGGTTCTGTCTCCTTTGATATATCCACCTCTAACTTGAGCAATACAAGCCGCATTATCTTCAAATATCGGTGTCGGCATTCCTGTAGATAATGAAAATCCACATGTATTTTGAATATGAGAAATTACTGATCTTAGCCACACGCATTCTCGGCTTGCTTCATGAAGTGCAAATATCTCAGAATGATTAGATGATGTAGCAACAATGGTTTGCTTTGTGGAGCGCCAGGAGATTGCTGTGCCATTATAAGTAAAAACATACCCCGTTTGTGAACGGGCTTTATGGGGATAGATACCCGGCATCAGCATAACCAATTAAACCTGAAAAATTGTTAGATTTTGAAAAATATAACCCTAAATCTTTTGTTCCACGAAGATAACGAAAAAGATGTTTGATCCCATTCCAATGTCTTCTGGTTGGTGCTGAACTGAATCTAGCAAGTAAATTTACTGAAAATGCAATATCTGGTCGAGTACATTGAGCCAGATATAATAAAGCACCAATTGCATTAAGATATGGTACTTCAGGACCAAGTATCTTTTCACCATCTTCTAGTGGTCGGAATGGATCTTTCTTAGGATCAAGGGTTCTAACAATCATAGGAGTACTTAATGGGTGAGCATTATCCATATTAAATCTTTTCAGAATCTTTTCAATATAAGCTGATTGATGGATAAGTATTCCGTCTGATTTATGCTCAATCTCCAGACCGAGACAATATTTTGTCTTTCCCAGTTCTTTCATTTCAAATTCCTTTTTCAAATATTCAGCAGTTCTCAGGAGCTCTCCAGGAGTTCCAATCAAATTCATGTCATCAACGTAAACTGCTATAATAGCAAATCCAGATTCTGATTTCTTTATGAAAACACATGGGCATATGGGATTATTGATATATCCCTCTTTAATCAAATATTCACTGAGGCGGTTGTACCACATGCGCCCAGATTGCTTTAATCCATACAAGGACCTTTGTAATTTAATTGAATATAAATTGCGAGATCTTGAGTTGTATGCTTCTGGCATTCTAAATCCTTCTGGTATTTTCATATAAATATCTGAATCGAGTGAGCCATATAGGTAGGCAGTTACTACGTCCATAAGACGCATTTCAAGTCTTTCTGAGACAGCCAAACTTATCAGAAATCGAAATGTAATTGTATCCATCACTGGTGAATACATCTCATCAAAATCAATACCAGGTCTCTGCGAGAAACCCTGTGCTACGAGTCGTGCCTTATATCGCACCACCTCGTTTTTCTCATTACGTTTCCGTACAAAAACCCATTTGTATCCAACAGGTTTGACGTCTTCAGGCATCTGGACTATTGGTCCAAATACTTTACGTTTGGTTAATGAAGCCAATTCTGTTTGAATCGCTTCTTTCCATTTAGGCCAATCAGATCTTTGCCTACAATCATTAAGGCTATGAGGCTCATAATCATCATTTAAAATTTCAGTAGCCACTGTATACGAAAAAGTATCATCAATGATTATTTCTTCACGATTCCACATTTCTCCTGTATAATTTATAGCAATTTCCTCATTTCTATGTTCTTGTATCTCTTCAGAGATTCCTTCCCCTGCAGGGGTCTCTTGTGTCCTTTCAGGGACATCTAACTCTTGTGGAGTTGATTCAGAGAAAGTGGATTTATTTATCATTTCAGGAACATGATCCTGATATTTTGTTTTCTTCCTTCGGGGAACAGTATCTTTCGAACCAAGTGGTCTACCACGCTTCTGGCGTACAGTAAATGATTCTTTTGCTACTATTTGTTTAAATCGTTCTTCTGGAACAATCACTCGTGCTGGTACATTAACAGCTGGGATGTGTGATTTTGTTACCTTAGTAGCATCTGTAAATCCATCTGGTAACTGATTTGCTATTGTTTGAAGATGAACTATCTTGCGTACTTCATTATCACATTGAGATGTGTATGGGTCAAGATGAGTTAGACCAGGAACTTTCCAAGAAAATTCATGCTTCTCTTCAGGAGAAGTTTTTCATTTCCCTAATGATGGGAAATTTCCCTCATCGAAATGACAATCAGCAAATCGTGCAGTAAAAAGATCACCAGTTAAAGGTTCTAGATATCTAATAATTGATGGTGAATCTAGACCAACATATATTCCCAAATGCCGTTGGGGTCCCATTTTAGTTCTATTTGTAGGTGCAATTGGGACATATACTGCACAGCCAAAAGTACGCAAATAGGAAATATCTGGTTGATGGCCAAACACAAGTTGCACAGGAGAATATTGATGATAAGCAGTGGGACGAAGATGAATTAATACAGCAGCATGTAAAATAGCATGTCCCCAAACATAAATTGGTAATTGTGTTCGTGATAATAAAGTTCTTGCAATTACCTGGAGACGCTTGATAAATGATTCTGCTAATCCATTCTGAGTATGAACATGTGGAACTGGATGCTCAACATCAATCCCAACTGATCTGCAATATTCATAAAATGTTTTGGAGGTAAATTCACCAGCATTATCAAGGCGGATTGATTTGATTGGATGATCGGGAAAATGTGCCCGAAGCCTGATAATATGTGCGAGTAATCTGGCAAAAGCAACATTGCGTGTTGATAATAAACAAACGTGTGACCATCTGCTGGATGCGTCAACTAGGACCATAAAATAGCGGAACGGTCCACTTGGTGGATGAATAGGTCCACATATGTCCCCTTGAATCCTTTGTAGGAATGATGGGGATTCAAAGCCAACTTTAGAATGGGATGGTTTTATTACCAATTTCCCTTGTGAACATGCAGTACATAAATTTTCATGGGATAAAAGAATCTTCTGGTTCTTTAATGGATGCCCATGAGAATTTTCAATGATTCTACGCATCATTGTAGATCCCGGGTGACCAAGACGGTCATGCCAAAGCATAAATATTTTTGGATCTGGGAACTTCTGGTTCATAACTGCATAAATTTCTACACCTCTTATAAGAGTGTAATATAATCCAGATGATAAACCACGCAGCTTTTCCATAATGAGCTTCTGGCCCGAATTATGAAAAGTAATGCACAGATACTCAATATTCTCATCACTTATAGTTTCTATGTGATATCCATTACCCCTTATATCTTTGAAACTAAGTAGATTTCTTCTGGATCTACTAGAATATAAAGCATTACTGATACATATTTTAGTATCGTTTGGTAACAATATCATGGCTCTACCGGAGCCTTCTATCAGATCTGCTGGACCCGATATTGTATTAACATTTGCTTTGAGCAAGGTCAAATTCAGAAAATATTTCTTATTCCGCAGAATTGTATGCGTCGTTGCACTATCGGCCAGACATATATCTCCTGTATCTTGCTTTTCAACATCAATCAATTTATTGTTTAGAGACATATCTATTCACAAAACAAAAACAAAAACAAAAATAAATAAAGTGCAAATCAGATAGAGTGATCAAAAATATAGACATGTAGATATGAAAATATATCACTTCATAAAACAAAATCATGAATCATATTGATCTTTCGAACTTCCGGTTCGACCATGAACTACAGGTTCATAAAATTCTGAAAACTTCAGGTTCTAAATAGAAATTACAAATTGACTTTCTAGATAAAAGAATCGTGACTTGATTCAATTCAGAATTTCTGGTTCTAATAAACTTTGACATAAAAATTTTAATATCATAATTTAAATTGAATTCAGATCTTCAAGTCTGATTAGAACTTTATTTTCAAAACTTAAGAACTTCAAGTTCAGATTCAATACTTCGTATTCAAAATTAGAACTTCAGATCCCAAGTATGACATTCATGTACATATTAATGAATCCAGACATATTCTGATCGGTTTGTAAAACCGTGTCAACTTAAATATTATAATGATAAATCCAGAAACTTCAGATTCTGGTTAGTCGGTCTAGTCGAGCTTGGTTTAAATTTCAGAAACTTAACGGTTGACCTAGTTAGGCTCAACACATAATTTATACAAATCCAGAAACTTCAGGTTCTGGTTAGTTGGCATATTCAGATACATAAATTTCATAAAATTAAAAAGATGCGTAAAATTAAAATAATAAATAATATAACAGAAATAAGATGAAGAAGAATAATGAGATAAAATGAATAGGGGAGAAAATTTACTATTTTTATTAATGATTTCGGATTACATCTTGACCACACAATTTCAGCTGTGTAGTGATTTTGAATAAAGTATAATTATACTCAGAGACAGATCTAAAGTCTGATACCTGGCATTTGGTAATGCAACATTTGGTTGGTTATCAAATCGGTCTTTTATTTCATGCCATAGAACTTCTGGTTCTGTGACCGTTAGGTATTGGGCTTTCAGATCATAATCGTCCTCAGACACTTCCAGTGCAGCAAATTTCAAATTTATAAGCTTTGACATTATTATAACTTCTGGTTATCCGAAAATCACAATCGGAGTCAGAACTTCTAGTCTGACAAAAATCCGAGGAATTTATACCTTCAGATATATAAACGAACATTTGTAAATAAATAAATCCAGAAGCTTCAGGTTCCGGTAATGATAAATAAATCCATGAACTTCAGGTTCTGGATGGGTAACCAAATTGTTTAAATAAAAATTGCGTAAAGTAAAATGCGTAATAATAAATGCGAGAAAAAGAAAAATAAATAAATAAATAAATCCAGAACTGCAGGTTCTGATTGGTTGGCATAGCCAATCTCGTAAAAGCATAAAAATAAATAAATGCGATAAAGTAAATCCAAAACTGCAGGTTCTGGTAGGTTGGCATGGCCAATCACATAAAAGCATATAAATAAATAAATGTGGGAAAGTAAATTGCTTAAAAGTAAATAAAATGAAGTAAAATAAATTGCATAAAAGTAAAGTGCGAGAAAGTAAATTCAGAACTGCGGGTTCTGGTATTAATAAATAAAAATCTGGAAGCTTCAGGCTTCAGTAATTAATAAATTCAGAACTTCATGTTCTAGTAATAAATCTAGGAACTTCAGGTCCCAGCAGTAATAAATTCAGAACTTCAGGTTCTGTGAATAACAGCATTCGTGCTGATAACGTGTTGTAATAAAATTGGAAACATAATAGGGAACAAAGCTTAATTAAATAACAAATGAATAAATAATAAAGAAATACAAGAAGATAGAAGGAGATGAACGAGAGAGATATGAGAAATAGATACAATAGAGAGAGTGAACAAAAGTAGAGAAAATATGAGCTTTTATTGATATTTGAGAAAGAGCATAATCTGATTCAATAACAATAAAAAGCCTATTTATAGGCAAACACTATAATAAAATGAGGACACATAACAAGGGTGCGTGTCACAAAATGAAGCTTACATGTTTTCTTCACATGCAAAGTGTGTAGTGGAAGATTTGAGAATTGGTGGGAAGCCACACGTATTACAACAATTATTACATGTTTCAAATATTCAATTGAAATTATAACAAATCTGATAATAAATGAAATACATCATTGTCACCATATATTTTTTTTAATTCTTTTTAAGATCTGATAACAAATCTGGTTCTTTGCTCATTGAAAATTTAAAAAAATTGAAACTAGGGAAAAAATGAAATCTGTGGAGATCCTTTTTTTTTATTTTTTTTTTGTTTTTAAATTCTTTTATTTATAATTTTTTTATTATTAACATTAAAAAAAATATTATTTTGTATAAACTTCAAATCTGAAATTTTTTCCAGATTTCTTGAAGTGACCTGGAAAAAAAAAAAAAGATTTGTTTGGGAAGAGAAAAAACAGAGACGACGAGAGAGAGTTCAATTTTTTTTAAATTTTTAATTTTTTGTTTTTTTTTTTGTTAGGATTGATTGGTTTTTTAATTTTTATTATTTAATTAAATTAAATTTATTAATTTAAATGCATTTAATATATTATTTATTTATTTATTTATTTATTTCTGTTTTTTAAAGTACAATTAATTATTATTTTTTCATATTATAAAATTTCAGAATTACCAACTGTACCCCTGACTGTAGGGTATTTATGTGATATTATTATAGTTTTAATGCAATTATACATATAATCAGGGTGTGTAAATGTCATCCCTCTTCTATCAGTTTTTAAAAATTTATGTAAGTTCGAGGGGTTTAATGCTAAGAAAAAAAATATATGGGGCACTATGCAACTACGCTATAAGTTCAGGGGATACTGGTGCTATTAACTCTTTTTATAATTTACTTTGTTTTTAAAACCTTATTTTTCAATGGTGGAGATCGATTGGTGATCAAATCTCCTCCATCTATTTTTACGATTAATTAATTAAGTTTTATATTATAACTAATAATGATGTTATCTTATTAAAATGGTGAAAGGACATTTTATCCCTCAGATGTTAACTTCTAACGGCCCACCACTAATGGTAAGGGAGGTTTGTGTATTTTTAAGCAAAAGTTTCATATATGTGCAATTATACCTAATGTCGGGTGATGTTTGTACAATTACTCCTTTATTTTCTTTATTTATTTTTTTAAATAATAAAATAAAATATAAAATATATAAGAGTGGTGCTATTGGCACACCCCCTATTGATCTATTTATGCCCCACTTCTTTAATTATTTAGTATTATTTTTTTTCCTTTATCAAAATTACTGAAAAAGATATACAATTTAAGAAAAAAAAAATTCTATAAAGTAAATCTAATAAAACCCCACATTCATTTTTTTTTTTTAAAAAAAAAAAAACCCAAACGTTCTTTTAATCAATATTAAAAATTCTACAAACAATTAAAAAATATAAATTATACTTTTATATTCAATTAAAAAAAATAAAAATTAAAAATTAAAAATTAAAAAAAAAACACTGTGTTTTTGTTGTCTATTTCTTTTGCTTTGTTTTTTCATTGGATGTGCCTTTCTTTTTTGAGAATAAAGTTTGCTGTTTTGAAAAAAAAAAAAAAATTGTTGGTGTTGCGTGTATTATAACAAGAGAGATATATATAGCAGTAGAGAAAAAATAAATTTGTTCATGGGAGGTGAGAGAAAGACTAGACCAGTAAATAGAGAGATTAGAGATGTGGTGTATTAAGTTTGAAAAATAAGTAAAAGGGTAGTTTTGGAAATAAATAAAATAAATTAATAAAACCATTTAACTTTATTTAATTAAATCAAAATTTAAAAAAGTGGGGCATAAATAGATCAGTAAGTAGGGGGTATGCCAATAGTACCACTGAATATATAATCATGGCTACTTGCCTACTTCAGTCATTTCACACTAAATATGGGGTAAACCGTTAGACTAGGATTTAACGAAAGAAAATTGAGTCAACTGACATTGGATTTTTGTCCAATTATAAGTAAAAGTTGAATATTCGTATAATTACATCTATTGTCATAGCATGTCTGTGCAATTCACCCCATAAATAAGCAAACCTCACCATAGTTGGTGTAATTACTTCAAATATATATATATATATATATATCATCCATGAAAAAGAGAGATCATGTGGCTTTAAAAAAACACCCAAAAAAAAAAAAAAAGATATAGTAATACAGATTCTTTCCACATTAATGGTGAAAAGTCGAGTCTTGTCATTTACATTTAGTCATTTATAAGCATATGTGGAAAGTTTTCTTTCGATTCATGAGAGTTGATATTCAAACCATATATATTGACTGATATTGACATATCCTGACAATCATATTAATATAATATTGTAATTCTTTAATGAAAAAAAACACACAAAAATTAAAAATAAACCATTCTTACACAAAACAGGTCCCACTCAAAAAATACATAAATAAATAACATAAAAAATATAAAATGAGGTTGGTCCAATGATAAACCTCTCACACATGTATTACAAAATTAAGGATTCGAGTTCTGTTCTCTTAAAAAACATCGAATTTACGTAATATTGCAATGCTTTAAAAAAAAATGATAATAATAATAATATTAAAATAAAAATATAAAAAAAAAAAAACGAAGACACGCCATTCCCGTGGAACAACCAACGCCAGGTACTTCGTAGTCTACCGTAAGCCGCCACATCCAACCTCCTTGTTCGTGCCACGTGTCCATCGTGCCTCGGTGCCCATTAGATTCTCTCGCTCCTTTTGTGGTTGATGCAATTCTGTGGCTGAGAAATCAAACCAGATAGTTTAATCTGTCGACGGATATGCCGCCACGTCTCTGTTACGTGTACTCGGGCCCCACTGTTCTTTTTATGCGATGAATGTTCTCTCACGCGACCCACCGTTTTCTTTTTGGACATAGCGACCCACCGTTTTTGAATGTTGCAAATTAGAAGAAAGCATCCAAAACAAAAGAATGATATCAATCTGCAATTACTGAAATAGCCTTTGGTTGCTTCAGAAAAAAATTAATAATAATAATAATAAATAACTAACATATTTATTTGATACGTTCATGATCTTCATAAAATTGAAAACAAAAATATGAAAAAACATGTTTAATTTTTCTGAAACAAAAATTCATTCGAAAATTGTAAATCTTCTTGTCAAAATTTACTAAAAATAATTTCAAAATTGATATATATATATATATTTATATATATACACAAAAAAACATGTAGTTAGTTTTCTAAATTTATAATAAATAAAGTAAGTAAGAATATTTCTAGAGTTATAATTAAACTGATTGTTATAATTTTTTAAATATATCATTTGAATTATTTAAGGGAGTGTTTTAAAAATAATTACTATGGTATAGTATTCAACTCAATATCTGTTATATAATATTAAAAAAAAATTAAATTAAATTAAATTAACAATTTGTTATTATCAGATCCTTATATGGTTGTGTATAAACAAAATATTTTAATATGGAATTTTTAATCCAATTTTAAGATTATTTTCTTATTATTTATATTAAAAAAAAATTGTTTAACTATTTTAAAGTGTAGGCCTAACTTAACACATTAAAGATCTAACCCAACTTAAAATTGTTATTCAACAATTTATGTACACTTTTAAAATTATTTAGTATTTTTTTTTATCCAAATTACATAAAGAGGCGTATAAATTTTTTAAAATAATTATTCTACAAAGTAAATCTAATAAAACCCCATTTTCCTTTTCAAAAAAATTAAATTAAAAACTCCAGGTTCACTATTCACTGGTAATTTGTTTTCTTGATTTTTTTTCTTAACTCTAAAAACTTAAAATTTGTTTCTTATACATATAAAAAATATTTTGGAAAAGCCTGAGAATGATATAAAAAATTTAGAAGAATTGTGTGAGAAAGATGTCAAACATCTGAAAAAATTGTTTGAGAATGATATCAAACATTTACAACTAAAAGAAAACGACTCCACACACACTAACAACAATCAAAACAACGAAATCATGCCAAGAATCACAACTAAGAAAATATAATATCTGACAAAACAAAACCACATCAAAACCCAAACTCAATTGTAAAAAAAAATCTAAGAAGTACAGTTTCACCGTGAAATAAAATGAAAAAATAAGTTCATTAATGAGATAAAAAAAACTGTATAGAGAGATGATATGTTTTATTTTTACCCAAAAAAAAAAAGATGGAGTATATTAAATTTGAAAAATAAGTAAAATAATAGTTCTGAAAATAAATAAAAATATTTAATTTTATATAATTAAATTAACATTTTAAAAAGCTAGACATAAATAGTTGAATAGAATGGGTGCCAAAAGCACCACCAAATAAAGATAGAAGAAGTGGCTGAGGGGTATAGTTGGAAACGTAAGACATTACTTTAGCATGTGAAACAGTTGTGAAAGACACATGACACGATTTCAATGACGACAACATGGTCGCACGCCGCCACGTGTTGGTCTACAGAGAGTCTCTTCGAATTGGAGGCTGTGATTTGCCAAGTGTGTGTTTTTTTTGGTGTGTGGGACCCACTCTTTTTTATTCACAATCACGCTGTCTCAGAGACTCTGACGCAGTTGGTAGCTTGACCCAGATATTTTTGATGACTAGCCACATATTTATTCCTTTAAGGCTTAATTGCACAAACACCCTAATTTTCGACGAAATTGCACTCTCAGGCAACGTTTCCTTTTATTGCACAAAAATCCCCAGTAAAATGTTGACTAAACGTTAACCAGAAGGGAATGACAAAAATACCCTTACACGAAATTATCATTTCCCCCATGAGCTTTGCAATATTAGATAAACTGGTCCTATTGTCAATAATAACATGTCAACCCCTAAAAATCTTTCACTGCTAATTAAAAAAATTAATTAGCTTCATCTGGAATTGAACCTTCAACCTTAACTGCAAGCCTTAACCAACTGAGCTACACATTTTTTCTACCGAAATGGTAGCTTGATTGAATCTTTTAAATTATTATGAGTGTTTTAGTATGAACTGCCGACATTTAGACCTTGATAGTCCAGTTGATTCTTTAAGGTAGAGAGAAAAATCTAGAGTGTGAGATACATGATTCCGATTAAAATTTGAACTTATCATATAAATTTGATTAATTTTTTATTTATTTATAGAAGATCTGCAAAGATGAACAAAGGAGATGTACGATGGTAAGACTAGTGCATGGTTGTACAATGGCAAGACTAGTGCCTTATCTCGTAAGTAAAATTAGAGCCCACAAAAGTGTAGATGTTTCATACATGATAAGTCATAAGGCAGGTCTAATGTTCAACCAATGTGAATTAAGCATGGCTTAATGCCTTATCCTACTTTGACAAGATTAGGTTAGAAACAATGTTACATTAAATACACTTTTGTTAGTGGATGAAATCTAGGTGTTTTGCCTTAATATGAAGTTTACAATATTAATCCGATGACTCATTAGTCGTTTTCCTTGTTGAGAGATGTTCTATTGATTTGGCTTATCACAATCTCTGGTCTTAAGCTTGAGCTAGAGCTTTAAGTAATAACATAATTTTAGTGATAAGAAAAGAAATATGATTTGATTACTCTATCAAATTAGTGTGAGTTACCAAATCACACATTGCTAGTACTAGTTTTAATACTATGTAAGCTCCATGAAATGTAGACCTTTGTGTTCAAAACAAATAACGTATACTCTTAATAATTTTCAATCTCAATCACTAATTCGGATTATGATAGGGTGTTATTGAAGATAGACCTTGTAATGGGACATCCAATAAAACAACCAAGACTTGAACACTCAAAACACAAATATAAAACAATAAGAGTCCAATATTGCAAAACATCTAGTTATACAATAATGACAATAAGAAGAATCGTGATTAGTTCGAGGCCACTGAGGTTTATGTGGACAGACGATGTGCATTTTTGTTTTAACACAAGTCCTATTATCGATCACCACAAAATCACCATAGAAATCCAAAAACCACATAAACAAAAGAATTGTCAATCCAAAAAAAATAAAAAATAAAAAAGAAATTATAAATCACCCACCACCGCCACTCTCTTTTTCCCTCTCATTTTTTTTTGCCAACCTTTTTCCTCCTCAAATCTCTCCTCTCTCTCATAAAAGAAAAGAAAAAACACACGCAAAATCTTTTTCTCTCCTTCCGTTTGATTCACCACAAGAATCCTCATATGGTGTCCCTTTGATCTCTCCCTCACTACAAAATCTTCACTATTTCAATACAACTCTGAAAACAACAACAATAATAATAATGATAAAAAAAAACATGAGTACTCGTTAGATCAACACAGATTGAACACAAAATTATAATTTCTTCAAGCCGTTAATTTCTTGGTTCGTTCGCGGAAAATAGTTGATATAAGAAACCACCTAAGATGGCCAAAGCTGGAGGAGGAGCGACAACTTGCGAGCTCTGCGGACGCCAAGCGTCAATCTACTGTAACTCGGATTCCGCCTTCCTCTGCCGGAGCTGCGACGCCGCCGTCCACCAGGCCAACTTCCTCGTTGCTCGCCACCTCCGCCACTCTCTCTGCTCCAAATGCAACTCTCTCACCGGAAGCTTCCTCTCCGGCGGTGGCGCCGAGGTAACCGAGTCTCCGAGGCAGCCTCTCTGCAAGTCCTGCGAAGAGGAGACTCCGGAAATTTCCTCATCGTCGTCGTCGGACTGTGTTTCCAGCACCGAGAGCTATGCTGGCACAGGTTTCCTCGATAAGATCAAGCCGACCGGATCGAAACGTAAAAGAGAGGAACACAAACCGATCGCGAGCTCATCGAGCTCCGTGTCGGATGTTTCCGGCGAGAATCTGAACGTTCTGGTGAGGTTATCAGGGAAAAAGCGCAAAACGGCGTCGGATTCGAGAGCCGAGGGCATTTTCGTGATTTGGTGCAGAAGCCTGGGGATAAACGGTAATTCGGTCGTCTCGGCGGCGTGTCGAGCGTTGGAGTTGTGTTTGGAGAGACTGACAACGACGGTATTGTTGCCGTTTCGGGTCTGCTTAGCGGCGTCCTTTTGGCTGGGTTTGAGAATGTGCGGTTATGATACGTCGTCTGTAGCCACGTGTCAGAATCTGAGGAGGCTCGAGACGATCTCAGGAGTGCCGGCTAAGTTGATCGTGGCCGTTGAAAGGAGGCTGGCGCGTGTGATCAGACTCTGGAAAGTAAAGGTTGATTTGGAGGAGGGTTCGGCCGAGTGCGATGTTTGATGTGGAACGTGCGAGTCAAGAGTGTTTTTATTTTAAAAAAATTATTTGTGAAAAAAATAAAAATTGTAAAACGAAGAGCAGGTTTTGTTTAATGTTTGTAAGGAGCTATTGATTGGCCAACAGAGGTGTAGCTCAGTTGGTAGATGAACGAGTTTAGAATTTGGATAAATGATTTTTAGGTCAGCGGTTTGATTCCGAAATAATAGATATTGTAAAAAAAAATAAAAAAAAATGCCATTGATCGGTGGTTATTTTAAAGAGAGAGGGAGTGATGTACCTAGTAGAATTTAAATAATGATTAGTGATAGGTTTAGGGACCATATAATATGAACAATTGTTAACCTCTTAATTTGATTTATGATGGTGTTTGTAGGATCTTTGTGATTTGACATGTCTCTCTATGCATGCCTAATGATTTCTCTTGCCTTTAATCAATCTTTTAACAAACAAATTTGTATCATTTATGAGATTTATGGATTAATTTAAATGTATGGAAGTGCATTCTTGTAAGGAGTATTGTATATCATATAGCTATGTATCGGTTGAATGTGAATTGCACGTGATCATATCAAAATAACATTATGATTATAAAGGATATACCGTACATTAAAATGGATTCTTTCCTGTTATACTTAAAAGCTAAAAATATATATTAATTCGTATAGGTTATTGTTAAATTTGTTGAATCGGATAAAACCTTTAAAATAAACAAAATTTAAAGTTAATTTAAAAAATAAATAAATAAATAAATAAAGATTTAACTACTGTTTAGTTATTAGTTTTTTTTTTTTGTTTTTTTTGTTTTGTTTTTGTTTTTGTGACAAAGTATAGTTATTAGTTATTGGATTTCAATACAAATGTTTATGAAAATTAAATATTTAAAATAAAATAATAAACTAAAAGATAATAACTCTCTCCCATAACTATCCTTACAAGTACACCGGTTCTTTAATTTATTTAAATGGTTGAAATAAAATTTGTTTTTTGATCTCTACATATTAAAATGATTTGTGATGGGTTTAAGAATCTTAGCAATTTTAGGAAATAAAAGTCTGGTGGTATTGGATTATGATTATAATAGACAATTTTAGGAAATAAAAGTCTGGTGGTATTGGATTGAGACTTTTTAATAAGTTAGATAAGTCCGGTGGTATTTGATTAGGACTTTTAAGATTTTTCTAAAAAATCTATAATATCTTGTGGTATTGGATCCAGACTTTTAAGAGGTAGCAAATTGTTTAGTGATATTGGATTGAGATTCTGATTTGTAGGATTTCATGACAATATGGATTATCTAGACTTTATAATGATAAATATAAATACCAAGACCCCAAATTGTCTTGCCTTTTCACATCAGACTTTTTATGCTCGCTCAAGACTTTTCAGAAAATAGCAACAAGGTTGTGAAGAAACCCTAACAACAGACCAGGTTCAGGTAACCTTTTTCTTGTGTGCCCGTGTACGTAGCTGGTTTTCTTCTGCTTTGTATATTGATTTTCGTGTTTTGCTGTTGCTAATACATTCAAATTCTTGCTTCTGCTTGAACTGATAACACCAATAGAAGCCGTTCAAATATATATATATATATTTCTTACAAATTCTTTTATCTTTATCTGCTACAATTTTTGAACTATGATTTTTGAACCATAGTGCTGTTTTATCTTTACCTTTTGTTATTTAAGCAAAATAATTTATAATATAAAAACAAAACAGTCAAGATGAATGGTAAAAAAAATAAAAATAAATAAATAAATAAATAAAATGGATGGTAAAAAAAAAAAAAAAAAAAAAAACTTTATCACCCAAAAAAAAACTTTGTCACCCATAAGTTGAAGTTTAACATAGTAACATTATTGTGGTATTTGTTTTTTAGAGTTTAACTTCTTATTTATTAAACTCAGAAGAACAATCACCTATGCCGGTTCTTTTGTATTTGTTTATATACACTTTCATTGTGTGTTAATGCATGTTAAAAAGTACATCTTATTTAGGTTTTTTCAGCTCAGATTAGCTACCTAGTTTGGGTTTCTCAAATTGGGTATGTGTGTTAGCTAGCAAATTTATAGGTCCATATTTAAAAATAAAAAAAATAAAAAAAGTCTAAAAAATCTTTAAATAAAGTCTAGATAATCCTAATACTCTATAAATAAAGTCTAAATAATCATAATAATCTATAAATAAAGTCTAGATAATTCTAATAGTCTATAAATAAAGTCCATAGACTCTTTTTTAAAAAATTCTAAAATCCTAAAAGTCTAGTCCATATAATCCTAATTGTCTTTAAAATCTATAAAAATCCATAAAATCCTACCACCCAAAAATTGTCTATTAAAATCCCAAATTCCCAATCCAATACACCCCCTAATTTCTTTTTTGCTATAATTTGTTTATTTCTTAAAGCTTACAAGTTACTTTTTTTTTTCTCTTAAAGTTTAAGAGTTACATCTCTACGGTTTGCAATATTCTTTAAATCTATTATTTATATTATCTCTAATAATAAATTATAACATTTTAAAGGTATATAAATTCAAATTTAAGAATTTAATGTTGTTCTAATTTTTTCTAATTGCATGATAAATCAAGTGGTTAATTTTAATATGATTACTACTTTCTAAATGTTGTTGTCTATCTTATTACTTAAGATATTATATTATAAGAAGAAAATTTTCAATTGCAATCTTCTAAATTTAGTTAGATATTACTAATCATATTCTAATTTTTTTTTATATTTATAAAATTGGGGCCTATTTTTTTTCTCCCTTAGGGCTTCAAAATCTGTCGAACCGCCCCTGGCCATTGGTATGCTGTTTATATCATTCACTTCATGATGATGTGCCATAAATTGTTTCAAACTTGTGAGTGGTAAAGAGTTTAAATAAAGCTTTAAAATAAAGTATCATTCATTCACTCACCTAATCCTTTGCTTTTCACCACAAGATTTGAATTTTTTAACTTCCATCCTCAATCACAAATAGTGAGACTAGACTACAAACAAAAACCCTCTCAAGACTCAAGAGTAATGTTAGGTAGATTACAACCTTATTGCACTATTCAATGTTGGTTTAATTAATTGAAACTTCAATTTGGATTTAAATTTTGAATACTTATTATTACTCTCTTCAAAATTGTCAAATTAATATCTAATCAAATTCTGGTATACAAAACACTATCCATTAATGTGGAAGGTGAGATGTACTACCGCATGTGCTAAGAAGTGCTGTAAATCATTTTCCACATATGATCCAATTAAACAACTTTCTTTTAAAAACTTGGAGTCCTATACTTACTAAAAAAAATGAACTGTATACCCATATATAACAAATTAATCTATATATTCCAACTATTTAAATATAAAGCAAATAGAAGACAGGATATAAATCCCACAAATTGATAACAATCATTAAAAGGTTAGGTTGATGACTTGATGCATGCTGATACATTAAGAAAAAAATCATTGCTATAAGGTTGATATTAAATAATAAAATGTGAGGACTAAAGTGCTTCTCAATCTTGAGGTATTCAAAATATGCAAGTAGTTTGATGGGTGGGGAAATATAGTTGTGGAATTAAATAGAGAGAGAAAGAGGAAAATTAAAGAGTGAAAGTAGGGCTTCAAATTTGATTGGATTCTCTTAAGATTTTTGGTGAGAAAAAAGTTGTACATGTTGTTTAAACCATATGTTTTTTCCTTAAATAATAGTCATACTTATTATTATTACGTCGGTGATATATTTTAGGTGGATAGGTGTGAGGCTCTCATTCTCACCATAAGTACTTTTATTTGCTATTTCTTAATTAGTAGACAAGAATCATGATTTTTGATTGATTATCAATCTATCATTAATTAGATACCACCTAATATATTTATAAATCGATAATTGTGATATTGTGGTTGGTTTGTAAGGTAGCTATCCAGTCCAATTTCCACACAAATTATACCGTGGAAATGATGGGAAATAACACTCCTTTTATATTGAATTTTGAAATTATCATTATTTTAATAAGTTAAATTTAAATGACATCAATGGATTAAAATACTTTTATCTCTTTCTTTTATTACGTTTGTGTCATTTTTAGGGTTTTCTTTTCTTTTCAAAAACCTCAATTGATGGACCTCCATCAATAGAGATGAAAGACCTCCACTGGAGGTCAGTTTGACCTCCATTGGAGATCGAAATCAGCCTCCAATGAGGTCGAAATCAACCTCTAATGAAGGTTTCGAAGAAGAAGTTGACCATTATTTTTTTTTTTTTGAAAATTTTCATTTTTACTCATTAAGTCTAGGAAATTGCAAATATACCTAAAAAGTCTTGGAAACTACTTAATAAATCTCGGAAACAACAAAATAAGTCTTGAAAATACAAAATAAGTCTTGGAAACACAAAAAAACGTCACACTTATTTTTGAGAGTGTGTTTTAAGGGTATTTTTATCAGATCCACACTTTAGGTGCTATTAAAACTTAAGTTATTAAATTGATGATAGTCTTAAAACTCAATCTTTAAATAGTGCTATTAAATTTTCCAACCCAACTTTTTTTTTTTTTTTTTTTGTTCTTGTTTTTTTGTTTTTTTGTTTTTGTGATCATATTGATCGAGCTATTGCTCTTCAGCCATGTCTTTGGTTGGTGGGATATTTGTTCTACACTTCTACGACACTCAATTGCAAATTTTCTGCTGCAATATTAAAAATTCAGTAACCAAAATAAAGAGAAAAACAAATATTAACATTTTTTTTAGAAACTAATTTTCATAAATTTACTAAAAATCACTTTATAAAAAGTTTTTGTCAGTTACTTTAACTAAAGCTAAGTAATTTAAATAAGGCTAATTGGTATTGATACCCCTAAACTCTTCTAAAATATACTTCCCCTATACTTTTTTTTTTTTTTTTTGCCACTAAACCTCTTGAACTCTTGTTTTTTGGCAAATACTTGGGTTTTTTGCCCCCTATAAGGAGGCATCTACAATCGGCATTTGCCAATTTGTGAGAGTTCAGGGGTTTAGTGGCGAAAAAAAACTATGGGGAACATAGTGCATATTTTGGAAGAGTTTAGGGGACATCAGTGTCAATTAGCCTTTAAATAAATATTGTAAATATCTTGAAATTTAAGCGATATTTTTAAATTTTTAGTGGATTGATATAATAAATATCGTTCAAATATCAGAATTCCGACGATATTTTCTCTATATTTCCACTAAAATTTTCCTAAGTTTGGACCCCAATATATTTTATCGAAACCAATATTTACTTCCTTGAAGTGAGATATGTTTTTGATGATTTATGAGTAGAAGAAAACCAATTAATCAAACAAATCACATGATAATGTTCTTCATTTGTTTTTGTTGTTCCTCAAAGAGTTGTGCTAAACATTCTCATCTTAACTAATTTGGAATCATGAACTACTTAGTATTTGTATTATACAAATCATATTATGAACTTACAATATGAACAAGTCAAAATTACAAATCCTCAATAGTTAAAGAATTTCTTCAGTAACTAACATTTCAAAACTTTATAATTGTTGTTGGCACTGAGTAGTCTTTACTCTTCCATTTTCAATAAGTTTTGAGAGTAAAACCCTAAGCTTGATGCCATAAGAACTCGGCTTGACAGCATCAATGTTCCCTTTAGTAGAACATAGCTCTTCCTTATCCTTTGAGCTCTCATCCATACTCTTGTTCAACATTCCCCGGCCCAAACACCATTTTCCGGGGACGATTCCGTTGGCTGTTCGATTTAGGACGTTTTCGTCTATCTTTCGTAGCACTGGATCGTTTTCTTTGAATGTTCTTCCGAAAGCTAAACCACTAGCTATCATTGTATCATAGTGAGAGATCTTCAGTAGTTGGGGTTCTCCAGTTGTGTGGGTGTCCCAATTGATGTACATTAGAGTGCTATTGATTGTGGTGTTTTGGAACTCAGGAGTGTTGCATATGACTGTGTGGAAGTATAATTCTAGAGGGTATGCTGTATTTGTTAAGTACATTAGCAGTTTTCTTGGGAAGTTGTCCCATCCATGGACACAATACTCCATGAAATCTCTTGTCAGAATCATCCATGGTGACCCTAGATAATGAAAACTATAGTTAGAAGTAGAAAAAAAGAAAAGAAAAGAAAAGGTAAATCCTATATGTTGTGTGAACTAAAGTGATCATTTGGAGTAAAAAAGGTTTTGCAAATTCACTACACACTATGTTTAGAAGTGCTTCTGATACTGTTACTTAAAAGTGCTTTTAGCTATTAACAGAACAGAGAACTTTTAGCTATTTAAAACTGCTTGTAATGTAGTCACAAACTAAAATCAGTTCCAAACACACCAATGGAACAAAAGATCCAATTCACTAATTGCTTATGAGAATAAGTAATCCATATAAGAAACTGACCTCCAAAGATCTTGAAGGCATCTGGGGTTGTTCTGGTTTCTACAGCGTGCATAATCGGAGTGTTCTCTCGATAATATAAGTTGGGATCTATAACGATTTGGTTAGTCTTCAGTCTCCTGCACTAAATCAGCTAATTCAATGCGAGTAGGAGGAGCATATATATTATGTCATATCATAAGGCTAATCGTATGATGAACGATGATAATTACAAAATAATTGTTGATCTACCCGATTCATTGTTCACAGAACTAGAATTATAATCTGAACTATTAACCAGGGAGGTGTTGACAAAAGCAATGCATCAATTGTGTACTAATCCTATATTAATGCGGTCTAATTGAGCACCATAAACTCCTTATTTACTAAAGAAAATAAAGAAGAAAAAAACAACATATATTGATAAATTTTCCTTACTCTTTCCAGCCATTGTTGCTACTATAATCAATAAAGTTGAGATCCCTTGGCAAGAAAGTAAAAGCATGGAGTAGATCTGCAAGTAAACAAAAGATTTTCAAAAATTGTCTCATAAACTTAGATTAATTACTTCAAATTGATTTCATTATATAATGTGCAGAAGAGTTTAGCATACTAATAACTAGATTGATTATAACATTTCTAAGAAGTGCTTGATTAAAACACTTCTAAGAAGTGCTTTTCAAGTAAACAAAACATTTGAAGTGCTTTTCCACCTTTGAGGTCCTCATGTCAACTTGATTTTCATTTTCTACCACATTAGGTTAGATTGTATATACATATAGATCAAATCACAAAAACTAAATAGGTTAGATTGTATATATACCAATTAGCAAACTTACCATCTTGGCTTAAATCACATAACTAAGTGCTTTCACAGAAAGCATGTATTCAAAAGTGCTTTCTACAGAAACTATCCTAAACACAACTTTGCTGTCCTGACACCAACTTGAATTCCAATTTTTACCACATTATATACACATACATCAACTTACAAAACTATTTTGGGTTTGATTGTATTAGCAAACTTGATTAAAAATTTCTACCCCAGGAAAATTAACAAGTGATCACTGATTATCGGAGGTGATGATATTTACACCGATTATCTCCTCCGAGATCCTACATTAGAAAGTTATTATTCTACCACATTATATATATATATAAAGATCAAATCACAAAATCAAGTAGGTTGAGCTGAGATTGAATAGCAAAAAAACACTTACCATCTTGGGTGACAAGAGGATAATCTGAGGGGGTCAAAGAGATGAACCAATCCCAATCTGCTCCAATCTTGAGAAGCAAAGCAGCAGCATGAAGTGTAGCAGAAAGAGCAGAAGATCCCATCTTGTCAACTGCATAGCTTTTCCCAACAACATCAACATTTCCAAAAGCACCAAAAACACTCCCATTAGATTGGAGAGAGAAAGCCAGCTCTGCTCTCTCAGATTCTGATGCAGCAGCATCAAGCTGCAACAAGTAGTGGTTCCTTGGATGATAAATTGCCTTCAAAAGCCTCACCATTCTCTTGCTTTCTCCATTGCTTCCACAAATCCAATAAGCCAGGACTGGTGGGTACCCAATTCCCTTTGATGGAACTCTGATTTGAGACTGGTCACTCTTGTATGAGAACTTGTCTCGAACATTTGATGGTCTTGACAGAGATGACAGTAACACTAGACCAATTAACAAACCTATTATCCATCTGGGGTAGCTTGAAAACTTGGAAGAAATCTTGGACATCTTCATTTATATTAAAAAAAAAAAAAAAAAAAAAGATGCCTCAAAATGAGCCAAACCCAGATAATATCAATCACAAAAATGTAGAAATAGAAACTTTCCTTCAATTCTTTTAATCACAAATATGTTTTTCGATCTATTTGTGGCTGTGTGGCTTTTGAATTAATGGGAGAGAAAATGATGATGATTTAGGGGATATGCAAATGAAGAAAATTATAATGTGTTAGTGAAAATGAATGAATGTAAAATGTCAACAACCACAAACCAACAAGGAAAAAAAAAGGATAGTGAGAGGAAGAATTTTCAAAGGTAGAATCCAACCAAAACAAGGAAGAGAAACTGCATGATAAAAGCATTTAGAAAAAGACAATGTTAGGAGAGGATCCAAATCCGTGTATAAGTCGTTAGTGTTAGGAGATAACTCTTTATTACAGGTTGAGATGTTTTTTTCTTTCTTTCTTCCATCTTTTTTAAACTTTTCTTTTTGTCGGGTGATAGTCGATAGGTGGCTTGCAATGCAGGTTTGCTTTTATTATTATTATTATTATTATTTTTAATTTATTTAAGGTAGACATATGTTTTATCTTCGGTGATAGATACACTCATGTACCGGAGATTTTATCTAAACCCTCACGGTGTGGATTTAGATAACTACTCTTATAATAAATAAGATGTATTTTTACATGACTAAGATGTGAATCAAACCTCAATCACCTGTATAGAGATCAAGGCCTAAAGATGATACCTTCTCATATTTTTTTTTTATTTATAAGTAGGTTTATTGGCACTAGCACCTCCTGAACTTTACGTGGGTTTAAATTTTCCCCTCTAAACTTTTTTTAGGCGTTAAACACCCTGAATTTTCATTTATTGGTAAAACCTGACCGTAGATGTCCCCTCAAACAAGCGTTCAGGGGTCAACAAACCAAATTATTTTCCAATTAATGAAAGTTTAGGGGTTTAACACTTAAAAAAAAAAAAGTTCAGAGGGTAAAATGCAAATTCATGTAAAGTTCAATGGACTAGTACTAATAACCCTTATAAGTAAAATGAGAGTCAAACACCGATTATGAAGAATACACAACCACTCAATTGATAATTTATGTATTTTGGATGGGTTTTCATGGTTGGCAAAAATGACTTTTCTTTATGGTTGAAAAGAGACGGAGTTTTGGTTTTATTTATTTATTTATTTATTATTATTATTAATTGGTGGATTTATTTCAACAATTATGCCAAAGCCAAACCATCTGCACTGTTCAGTTTATGTGTGACACCCTTTTTGTCTCTTCTCTCCTACTACTTTTTTTTAATTTTTTTTTTAATTTTTTTTTAATTTTTTTAGGAAATACTTTTTTGGTTTTGTATCAATTATACACCTATATTAGTATTCTTTGATTATAAAAAAATATTTAGCATTATATTGTTATTAGGATATCATTTTTTATTTATTTTTTATTTATTATTTATTAAAATGCTACTATTTTTGATTAATTAAAAAAGTATTTAAATATAAATAAAATTATACATATATTATTAAACTTCAATTGGGGTATAATGGTCATATATCCTAATTAGAAGTGACTTTTGATTTATTTTTATTTTTAGGGTAATTTCACTAAAGTCTCTACTTTTTGGCAAAATGTCACATATTTAAACGTCTTTGGCATATTAGTAACTTAAGTCCTTTATTTTTTTCAAAATACATCACTTTAGTTCATTTGACCAAAATACTAACAGTCAACTCTAATTATATCTATAAAAGTACAATTTTACCCTTGTCAAAAATGATTTATTAACTTTCAAAAATAAATAATATTAAAATGGTTTATAAAAATAATTAAACAACTATAAAAACCTAAAATTAAAAATAAAAATAAAAATAAAACTAAAACTAATGGATTATGGACAATATAAATTTAAAATAAATAATAAATTGAAAGTATTTAAAAAAATTATAAAAGCATTTCAAAAAATAAAAAGAAAGTTTTTATTTTTTATTTTTATATATTTATAAAGTAAATGGATCTCCACTGTTGGATTTGGATCAATCCAATGGTGGAGATCCATTTACTTTAAAAAAAAAAAAAAAAACTTTCTTTTTCATTTTTGAAATAATTTCTATTTTTTTTGGTTTATTAAATTTATAAAAATACTTTCATTTTATTATTTATTTTAACTTTATATAGACATTTTGGTTCTGAAATTTTAGTGCACTGCGTCGATTATTGAACATGTAGACATTCTATCCATTGACAGCAAGCAAAAATATATATATTGAAAGTGGAAATAAATGACTATGACAAATATATATATATATATATTGAAATAAATGTAAGATTTAAGCCGCTGACTTGAGAGTCATTCGCCCAAGCTTGTCCATCTACCAGCTGAGCTATGCCTCTAGAGGCGGTTTAAAAACTTTTCTAAATGTAAAAGCTCCTATAAAATATATTATTCAAGCAGTAAGTGAAAAACTCAAACTTTTATTTCTATTCTTTTATTGTTAAAAGTCAAAAGTAAAGGTTATCTCAAGCAAGCTCATAGTTTTGTAATATGATAATATAGATTTGAGCAAAATCACACCATCTAATTTCTTAGGCTAATTTTGATCTAGGAAGCACATATAATACATGATGGAGGTAACTTGTATCCAACTCGTATTCGGTTTGGATACTCCCTAGATACTCCAAGATACATATCCGATATGTCAAATGACGTATCCATTAACTTTTTCACAAATTTGACTAGAGGATACGAGGGGGATACGGCCAGGATACGTTTGAGACAATATTATAATTAAGTATAATGAGGTAAAATTATAATTTCAATAAATTTAGGGGTCAAAATGAAATTTGTAAGGAAATATCTCATATTAGGGATTTACGGCTCATTTTCAATTTTGACTAGCTTCCGGTTGAAAGTTGAAACGCGGAAAGAAGAAAAAAAGAAGAAGAATCAACTTCAAAGACTAAAAAAGCTTCGACCGGTATCACTTATCACTGGATTTTGTTTATGTTATGATTTATGTGACATGTTTTATTTGGATTCTAAACATGTTTTGAATGAATTATCGAATATATTTTCATATATTATTATTTTTTAAATATTTATTACTTTAATCGCCGTATTCTGCCATATTCGCATCCTAGTTTTTTTGGAGATTTGTCATATTCTCATATCATACCGTATCGTATCTCTATACCCGTATCCATATCCGTGCTACATAGATTTTAAAAGACGGGTAAAATCATGCGAAAGATAGACTAATTTTATAAAACACAAACCTACTGGGCTTCAAGCCTTCAACGTTAGCTGGGCTCAGTTCAATATTGGCTCTTGAGAAGTGATCAAGTGAGAACCCATACCCATTTCCATTGCAATTGATTTGAGACTCTTATTTAATTTTAGGCTTCTCAATTTTATTTTTTCCAAAAAAATGTCTCGAATCATGTTGGCATGTGAGTTTTCAACATTTTGTAAATCAAGAGTTTATATTATATTTTATTATAATATATAATAATAAAATATAATATGGTGAATGATGTGATAATAAAAAACTTCTCAAATCATGTTAATAATGTGGTAATGGATGTGATGTTGACAATTTACATACCAACATGAATAGTGCAATAACGCACTTTTAACATTTAAATTTATATTATATTTATCAAATATTTAAAATAATAATATTAAAATAATTGATAAAATATTTTATTATTTCTAACATATTTTATTATTTCATTTTATTTACAGCTTATTACAATTTAAAAGCATATTATATTATTATTCATTAATTCTTAAAATTTATATATTTACTTATCAATTTGCGGATCTAAAAATTGAGAAATTATTTTTAGATTTTTAATTAAACATTTTATAATTGGTCATTTTTTTTTACTTCATAAGAAAATATATATTTTTCACATGTTTTTCTTATTGAGTCTCACTGAACCATCAAAATCGTGACATTAAAGTAGAGCATGCTCTTCAGATGAAAATTAATTCATCTTCATTCTATTTTATTGTTATGTTATTTCTTTATAAATATGCCTACAGGCATGTTAATCAAATTATCATAAGGAACACATTTATTAATGAGGGACGAAAATCGAAGAGAATCACTTTCATTGGAGAGTGAATCATAAATGAGCTGATATGAACATATTTTAAAGAGATGATCTTCTGTATCGGATGTTGGTTCCATTATCTCAGTTTTTGATAGTGATGTGTTTCCAACCGCCTATAATTTGATGATCCATAAGAATTTATTCTCAGCATTGTCATCATTGCAGTACGTACAAATAGGGGTGGACGTTTAATGGATCGGTTCACTTTTCGAGTGAATCGATAAAAAAAATGATAATATCATGCTTTTAAAAAAGTGAATCGATCAGATAAAATTGAAAAGTGTAAACCGATCAAAAACCGATTGAATCGGTTCGGTTTGATTCGGTTCGGTTTTGGGCATATCGGGCTTTAATTTTTAAAATAATATTGCTTATTTCAATGATTTAGTCTACTTCATAACAATCGAAATCTGCAAAAAAGATATTTCAAAAATTTCATGAAACTCATTTTGGGATTTGCTCAATTCTAATTTATTGCAAAGAAATTCTCAACTTGAATTTTGATTTGTGATCTCTGGGTTAAGACTTAGGGGCCGTTTGTTTTTTTATCTAAAGTCTAATAAGACCTTAATTTATTAGACATATGGATAAGTCTTATAAATTAAGATACTATGATATGTTTGTTTTTTTCATTTTGGATGACTTATTACAAATATAAAATTGATTAGCTTGTGTTAGGGTTTCTTCAAATTTGAGAATTTTTGGAAACTTAATTTTTAGGATTTTACTATGTGCGGATAAAATTATAAATGTTTGAATTGTTATAGGATATTTATGGAAATTTATTAAAAAAACTCTATTGAATCACTTTTTGAAAAAGATAAAAGTCAAAATTTTTTACTTTTTCTAAAAGACATATATATCTTAAAATAAGATATAAGTTGAAAAAACAAACAAACTAATTTATCTTAATTTAAGATATAAGAGGCAATAAGTCTTATAGTGAAAAAAACAAACACCCCCTAGGGAAATCTTATGTTTGGCTTGGGAGAACAGTCACGATTCCCTTTAGTTCTGCATTATTTCATCAATTTTATCTTTTAATTAGTTATATACCGATTATTATTTTTTTGACAAAATATACCTGCCAATTAAATATTATATATGTTATATATGCCCGGATCCCGCACTTTTTTTTTTTTTTTTTTGTTTTGTGTGGAGATCATGACTTTAACTTTAAATTATTGAAATAAGCAATATTATTGAAGTATTTATAGAGATTAGTAAGATTTGATTTTTCATTATATACACCGGTTCTCGGTTCGAACCCTTAAACCGGAAACCGAATCGAAATATCCGGTTTTTTTAAAAATGAACCGAATCGAACCGATGAACAGTGAAAAACCGGAAAAAAAAAAAAAAAAAAAACCGATTGGACTGATTCGGTTCGATTCACTGGTTTTTTGCCCACCCCTACGTACAAATTAAGTAGGTAACAATAGCTTCGTCTATATGGACGTCCAGATTCCATGTCCACTGTAATGGAAAAACATAACATCACCCGGCCGCTTCAGCCCCATCCACCATCCGCTTCAGCGCAGCCTTAATATTTGCACCTGTAGGCATCACCAAGTTGGACCCTGGTGCTGGTGCATCAGTCAGCAGCTCCATTCGAACCCGAACCTCTTGATCAACACCTCCTTCGTAGCAACCACGTCGTTAATGCAACCACACAACTCGTTTTTGGTGTTTGGATAATTGCATCCAACTAGAACTACATACCCTTCTCCATTTAATTTCCAGACAATTAATTTGCAAAAGTTTTTGATATATTTCATATAGTTTGCTCAAACAATAATTCTCTCAATTCAACCCTCCAAATTGTGATGAGGGACTGGGATATATCATTTATATTTCTGACAACACAATCAACCATTCAATACATTTCTCTCATCTAGATTCCAGGAGACAAAAGTTGTCAGCAAGTGACCAACTTAATGAACGATAAAAATCAATAATAGAAATAAAAAAAAAATTAATTGCATACGGCATACCTCATGAGGGGTGAGGGGTCACTAATTATGAACTATAAAAATCAATAATAGAAATAAAAATGATTAATTGCATACCTCATGAGGACCACTTGGATTGTGACTTGCATTCATTATAAATTCCGCTGATGTGCTGTGGGCCTGTGGCCTGTGGATCCCTGGTATTAAACAAGTCAAAAGATGGTCGTGAATACTTTTATGTTTGTGTATTATTTAAATTTAAGACCCAGCTTCAACTCACATGTCAAAAATTAATTTGATATATTAGTAATTAGATCAACTATACCATAATAAACTATACCAAATGCTATCACTTCTGAAGCTTTAACATAATTAGGGGTGAGTGTGTGTCCGATCGGTTTGTTTTTTTGGTCGAAACTGTCCATGACTTGTTTTTATTCGATTTTTTTTTAATGGTCGAAACTATCCATGACTTGTTTTTATTCGATTTTTTTTTTTTAAAAAAAATTGAATTGACTCGTCTCAACAGATTGACTCGCCTTGACTCGAATCAGCTTTTTCCGATTAGAGTCAGTTCGGTTTAATACAGCTTTGGCCTTGATGAAAATTTTACATATTTTCTCAACTGTAAGGACCTTTTGGGCCGTAATTCGACATCCGTATTTGAGAAAATATTAACATATTTTAACCTATTTATCTATAAATTCAACAACTCCAAATATTAAAAAAAAATTAACTTAATAATATAAATGGAAGTCCAAATAATCCATAATACATTCCATCATAATTCAAAATATAGTCAATAATAATAATAACAATCATGAATGAATGTTAAAAACATAGTCCAAATTAAAGATAATGATGACTAGACAAGGTGTGTTTATCATCTCCAAAAGAAAAAAAAATATTTATGGTGAGATGCAAGCGATGATGATGACTAGACAAGGTGTGTTTAACGAGATCATGAGAGAGATTTCAACTGTGACACTAGTGTGAGATTGTGAGATGGTAAGTACTAAGGGTGCGTTTGGTATGCGGGACGGGACAGGACAACGTGGAACAGGTTGTTCTTGTCCCATGTTTGGCGCGACCATAGTGTGGGACAGAGTGGGACAAGGTGGGACAAAAATCTCAAAAATCTGTCCCACGCTTGACCCTCGGCCAAGTTGTCCCATGCCATGGGACAAGTGTGAAAATGACTTTTATACCCTTTAAAATTTTCAAATATTACAAGCATATCCTCACCTGAATCCATCTCTCTCCATTAATTCATCATCGAATCCCTCTCTCCACAACCCAACTTCATCTTCAACACCTTCATCACATTATCACATCTCCATCATCTCCATCCAACATCCTCAACACCTTCATCAACACACACAAAAAATTTCCAACTGGATCCAGATTTAATTAAAATATATATATTTATTTTTTTCATTTTCTCTCTTCTTCTTCATTTTCTACTGGATCAAAATTTTCTGGGTCCATTTTGTCCATTCCCTTCTCTTTCATTTTCTCTTCTTTCTTGGTTGGATTTGGAGTGGTTTTAAGTTGGATTTGCAGTTGTGTACTTGATTATTGTTTTTGTTGATGGTGATGGAGGTCGGCGACGGTTGGTTCGTCAGTGATGGAGGTCGGCGACGGTTTCTTCGTCGATGATGGAGGTAGGCGACGGTGAGTTCATCGATGATGGAGATGACGATGGAGGATGGAGGCGAAGTGAAGCAAAAAAATATATTCAGATGGCAGATCTGCCATCCATTAAAAAAAAAAAAAAAAAAACGAATTTAAAAACCTGTATCATCTTTTCTTTTGCTTTGATATGTTCCAGAATTTATTTATTTTTTTAAATTTTGATTGAAAAACATGGATTATTGGATGAGATTTGTGTGTGTGTGTTTTTTTTTTTTTGTTCATTCGATTTGTTTTTCTTATTTGTGGAATTTAATTTGGTGGTGATGGGGATGGTGGATGTTGGATGAGTGATGTTGATTCAATTAATATTTTTCAATAACAATTTTTTTCTTTTTAATATGATATATAAATATATTTATTCAATAAAATGAAACAAATAGGGACACTTTGGTCATTTGAATCCCTTGTCCCGTCCTGTCCCAGCCATACCAAACGTATAACAGTACAGTCCACTGTTCTGTCCCAAACGTTCCAAGCATTCCAAACATAATACAGAACAATACGTCCTGTCCCGTCCCGTCCCGTCCTGTCCTGTCCCGTCCTGTCCCGTCCGCGTACCAAACGCACCCTAACTGCGTAAGTTAGTGTGATAGCTAGAGATGCGTTGATTCTGGGGTTTTATCAAATTAGTATTAATCTATTTATATTTTTGTTGATATAAATATATATATATATATAAAAGTGTGCACTGATGTAACTGCATTAGTACCAATGTATGTGGACCACTGATTATGGAGAAGTTTTGACAAGTGCATACTTTGAGTCATAGTATGTAAATCTAATGGTTTACATCTAATGCACTGATGAATTTATATCAGTACGCACGGACTTGAACATTTCTTTATATATATATAGTCTTTCTCCTGTCAGTTGGACCTGATATAAAATATAATAGTGCATTACATGTAGGCCATAAATTATAGATAAGCACTGGTAAATGTATGCAGACTGAGTCAAAGCATTTGAATATAATGACTCACATTCAAGGTATTGATATACAGTATTTTATATCAGATCGAACAGACAGACGAAAAACTATATGTATATATATATATATATAATACCTTATAATGGAACCAAGCTATCCACGTGTCAATGTGAGAGAAGTTTGGCATTAAATTCTGTTAACCGTTATTCTTTATATTATGTTAACTATTAAATGTTTTGTTTTTTCGGTGGGTGTTAAATTTTGTTTATTTATCCTAACCACTCATTTGCTCATGTGCTCTTTAATCTAATGATTGTGATATTGAAGTCAAACATTTGAATCAAACATTTGAGTTGATATAGTCTGATCCTTAATTTATATTATCATGACCACAATTATGATGTTATCCTTTCCACTTCTCAAATATCTCATTCGTATCCGAGCAAAATCTTTTATTGATGCCAACTCAATTGCTAAAGCTACTACTACGTGTCTATGACATCCTTTTCACTCCTCAATTTAATATTGTTAACTATTACAATTCCTTCCTAGATTCAGAAATATTATATAGATTCATGATAAGCAGATAAGGTTAAGTGGGATCATCAATTATGATGATTAATTTATTTTCTTAATGATTATCCATATTCCTTTATTGAAGTAGTGAATTGGAACAATAATTACATTAGTCCTTCCCTAATATCCTTTCACCATTTTTTATAAATTTCAATTCTACGTTGAAGAATAATATTTAAACAATCCTTCATTTTCCACCCCATTTTCTGTAAATTGAAATTCTCCATTGAAGAATTTTATGTGAGTTCTTTTGCAACATGGAGACAAAGGTACTTAAGTTTTTAAATTTTGAGATGAGCAATTGAACACTCCTACAACAAAGAATTTTCTCATGTGAGATTTGTTGTTTGTAAAAAAAAAACAATTCTAATTCGAATCTGAAAGAAACAAAAAGCAATAAACAAGTAAACAGCTCATTAGAAAAACAGTTTAGAGATCAAAGCCCGTGTTTCACATAATGTCCTTAAGATAATTTCACCGGGTAACACCGCATGTGTATGATGATTGTATCCCAGGATAAAATGATTCAACAATGGTCGTGCAAAGCATAAACCAATTTTAGCAAATTGAAATCGAGTATAAACTTACCAAGTACCCAAAAAGAAAAGAACCACAAGAGAATATTTCTTCTATGTATTTTGTGATTTTCTGAATGTGTTCTTTTAAGAGTAGAGTAGGGTTATTTTTTTTATTTTATAGAAAAACCAAATCAAGAGGGTTGTTTTAATGATGATTAAGTAAGTATTGGAATACAAAACAGAAATTAACTTTTTCCTTATTATTAAAATGTTTGACTTAGAGAAAAAGAAACTTAAAATAGTAACAAAAAGATGGTTGTGCTCTCACGGTCCAATCGGTGTACACAGCACATGCCCACACACGAGTCGTCCAACTGTTAGGTTTTGACTTGTATTCTTAAGCGAACCAAATGTGAACCAAACAAGACTCAACTGATGTGGAGCTTCCTGAAAACGTGGAATACGTTTGGAAGATGGAATTGTGTTGTTTGATGTAGGTTGAAGATCATGAAGAATTGAAGAATCGGCAGCTGAAGACAACCACTCTGGGTACCGCTGTGGGTTTTCATAGAAATTGCCACAGCGGTCGAAGACTAGAGGAAAGCGCTGTGTATTGCGCTGTGAAAGCCACAGCGGTCAGGTTTATTTCCGTGTATGGATCGCGGTTTTATGAGTGACGTATTTTAAGGTGACTTGTAACGGTTTAGGAAGCGGGTGCGCAACCGTGACCCGAATCGTAGTCAATCGTAAAGCATACGTTAAATGGGAAATCTTCAGCGGAAAATGAAATAGTTTGTTTTTTTGGGAAGTTCTTGTGTTTGAAGGAAAATGAATACTCTTTAGAAGAAGACTTGTCATTAAAGGAAATATTATTTATGTGAAACAAATAAGTCTTATACGTTTAGGAGTATGATTTCATTTTATCTTAAACTCTTTGCAACTAGTATAAATATATCTATGTTATTAGATTTTAAGGCTATGGAGCAAAAAGAACACCATGTAACATCAGATAGAGTGTGGTGAGATCCGGGGGAGACCCAAGGGAATATCGGTGGATCAAGTTAGAGATCCGTGAGTGATATTCTGGGGAGACCTAGGGGATATTGTGGGAGTACTCGGTGATGATCTTGTGAGTGGGGTTTGGGGTTGAGGAGAGAGAGTTAATCCTAGAGTATATGGTTGTTATGGTTGTAACAGTTTATCATATAGTAGAACTTTTTCTGTCATCCTGATGACCCGTGGTTTTTTACCCGATTTGGGTTTTTCACGTATATCTTGTGTTGTGATTGTTTATTCTCTCTCATCTATTTTTCTGCTTATTGACGTTATTAATTGCTATGAGTTATGAGCGAGTATTAGGCATGATGTTTCTGCGTTCATTTGTTTGGAATTATCCCCAACACCAATAACAAATGCTTAGCTCTCATTTCAAATATTTGTAACGGTAGCATCTCAAATTAAATATTGTAATCAATATTGATTTCTTCCAATCAATACAAGATGCTATTCAATCTCTTCCGATTCAAATTGTATTTTGAAATAAATCACACAATTTACAACATTTTATGTTTAGACTCATAATGGGATGAATCTATATTTGTCTAAAATGGGAGATCCCTAAACTCATCGAGGCATTCCGAAATAGTGTAGTCTCTCTCTCTCTCTCTCATGGTGGATCCACCATCGACTCCACCAACTCTACAACTCTGGCGAACAACCGTCTCAAGGACCAGATCATTAGAGCATCTCCAATGCAAATATGCATTTTTGAGTTTTTAAATAGTGCCACATTAGCATTTCTATTCATTATGGGTCTACTTTTGAAAAAAATTAGAGAAATGCATATTCAGAGCATCTCCAATGCAATTATGCATTTTTGAGTTTCTAAATAGTGCCACATCAGCATTTCTATTCAATATGGGCCCACTTTTTTTTTTTTTTTTTTTTGAGAAATGCATATTCACATCTCCAATTAAATTATCTAAAGTCAAATATGCATCCATTTTATGACCAATCATAATAAAACAATTATTCCACTCTCTCTCATTTTTTATTTTACAATGAAATGAGTTTTATTTTTATTGGTGGAAAGAGTTAGAAATCCTAGTTAGCATTTCTAGGATAGTTTCTAGAATTATAAACCCAACTCTATATTCTATAACCTTTTTTTTTTTCCCACATGATCGCCATATTCAACTTAGATAATATCAATGGAGAGAATTTTTCGACTTTACTTTTACTCACCCCCCTCCCCAACACTTGACATTCGTTAGGGGAGGGGTATTTTTGTCCAAAAACTATGTGTTTAGACAAAAATACCCTCTCCCTGGACACATGTCAAGTGTTGGGGAGAGGGGTAATGCTTACCCCCCTTGAAGGGAGGTGAGCAAAAATGGACTCGAATTTTCTAACTTTTTTAAATATCTATCCTATGTGGCACTCAATTGTCTCCAAATTCATAATAGCATTGGAGATGCCCTCACATCTCCAATGTAATTATCTAAAGTCAAATATGTGTCCCTTTTTTGACCGGTCATAATAAAACAATTATTCCACTCTCTCTCCTCTTTTATTTTACAATTAAATGAGCTTTATTCTTATTGGTAGAAATAGTTAGAAATCTTAGTCAACATTTTAGGAGAGTTTCTAGAATTAGAGCATCTCCAATGTAAGTGTGGATTGTCTGACAAAAAATTGTTGACATGACAATAATGTCAAGGCAATTGCTTTCTTTGTGTCATAAAAATATACTTGAGAGATAGCCAACTAAAAAATTGGTCTCCATTGCTTCACTGTTAAAACACATGCTTATTAATTGTTTTTTAATGATTCGATAAAATTTGTATATGATTTTTATTTTTGGATTTTAAATATATGCTGAGGCAGCAATAAGATGGTCGTGCAACAGACTGTGTGATATTGATAGTGTCCACTTTTTTTTGTCACCTCAGTTTGACATTGAGAAGTGATGACTGCATTGGAGAAGCATAATTGTACTCAATCTCTGTTTGTCTTATGTGGCATCTAATTTTTTAATAATCTACAATTGGCATTGAAGATGTTCTTAGAAACTCAACTCCATATTCTCTAACTTTTTTTTTTGTCACATCATCTCCATATTCAACTTAGATCATAGTATTGGAGAGAGTTGTTCTAATTTTTTTAATATCTATCCTATGTGACAATCCATTTTCTCTAAATGCATAATAACATTAGAAATGCTCTTAGTAGGTTCTCAATAGCACCATTCATAATCTTTTAATTTTATAATAAGTAACCTTTATAAAAATCAATTATTTCTTCCCTTTAATCCTCCGTTCAAATCAAGGTTAATAAAACATGACACAAATTAAGAAATTATTAAAAAAAAATAATGTTTTTTTTTTTTTTTTTTTGTTCGAAATGGAAAAAAAACTTGTGGTTTTTTAATTGAATGAAAACATAATTTCCAATGAGGGCGGTTTTTCGATAAAAAAAAAAATAAGACAAATAATAATAATAATAATAATAATAATGAGACAGAATCTAATCTTTTTTTTTTTTTTTTTTTGAATAACACAGAATCTAATCTTAATTAAAGCTAAAAGAGCTAAAAGAGTAAAGTACCATCTTTACAATTTGAAGTCTCTCTCCCTCGAACTCCTTTTCGTTCTCAGAAGTCAGAAACCCCAAAAACCAAAACTAAAACCCCCCACAACTTTTTGCCTACACAAACAACACTTTTAACACTTTCCCTCATCAACCCCTTTTTAATTTATAAGCAAACCAACTCTTCTTCACTTCTCATCAAACAAACCCTCTCTGTGTTTTTCAATGGAGACCCTTTCAAGTTCTGTTCTCAACACTCCTTTGCCTTCATCTTCCTGTTCTTTAATAAGTTCATCGAATAAGCGAATTGGGTCCCTGAAATTCAGCGAAAGCTCCAATTTTTCCTCTCTTGGGCTCCGTGTGCGTGCCCTGGCACGTGAGGAGCCCAGTGAAGGTGAGGAGGAGGTGTCTCTCAAAAGTGGGTTTGGCTTGGTTTCTGGGGATTGTGCCTCTTTGTCTCAGGTATCTACATATATGTCATACATCTGTGTCAACTTGTGTGCATATATGTGTTTTGTATGTATTGGTTTTGTTAATCTGTTGCTCATTTTTGTTTGTTTATGTTTTGTATGTAATTTGGAGTTTTTAATGAGTTGATGATCGGTGCACTTGTAGTGGAACTCTTAGATATAGTTAACTGATTCGGTTGTCGATTGCGAACGATGCTACTATGCATTAAGAGCTTAAAGAGATCAATTTTTGTGTTTGAAGGCAAGCAAATTTAGTTAAAGAATGCTTATTGAAACATGCCTTTGATTTGTTGGTCTCACTTTTCCGGTTACTTGTTCATAGTTTAAACCATGTTACCGACAGTGGTTTGTGTAAAGGTAGAAGCATGGAGAGTTCTTAGGTTATTGATTGAGTTAGTTATGATGTGGTCATTGACAAAAGACATTTGAGATGTCAAAGGGAAATCGATTGTTATTATAAATGTAAATCAATGAACCAAAATTGTGAATTTAATGGGTTTGATATGGTATCCTATTGAAGTTGAATTGATTGGCTTTCTTATGTGTTGCTGCTTTTGGTTCTGGGGTTGAGAAGATTAATGAATTAGGACATTGGAAGAATTGATTCTAGTACTGAAAAATTAGCTTTTGGTGGTAATAATTGAGTCTAGTACTGGTCAAAAGTACACAAAAGGATCTCTTTGTCCTTCAAGAGTTTCACCAAAATAGGACATTATTGACGTTTTTTTTTTTATACATTTCTTGCTGTTGCTTTCTCTGGATGATTTCTAGTTATATTGGGTGCCTCTGTAATATCTACACCATCTTTTTTTCGGTTCGGTGATATAGACAATTAATGGTTGTATCAAATGGCTACTCTGGCTTAGTAGTGATGGCTTCTCTCATGTTTTGAAGGGTAATCTGAATCTGAATCAGAATCAGAATAGTGATAAGGATGCAGATAAAGTATTAAAGATGGAATCATCTCTTTTGGTCCCTCATGGAGTAACAGGTGGGGGAACAAGGGCTGGGCTGTTTAGAACCCCAATATCTGGTGGAGTTCAGAATGCAACCTCAGCTCATGGCTTACCTCGACCAGCCTTAGCAGTCCGCAATCTCATGGAGCAGGTATTTTGTTGCTAAATCTTTTCATCTGTTACTTGTTTGCTAATACAATTTGAAGTAACAGATTTTGGTTTATGTGATGATATCCATGCACAATTTTTGTATTTTGTTTTGTTGGAAAAATATTTAAAACATTTCCTTTTTATGTAATTAAGGCCAGATTTGCTCATCTATGCACTGTAATGTCTCGGATGCACCACCGGCGTGAAGGATACCCATTTGGGTCCCTAGTAGATTTTGTACCTGATCTAATGGGACGTAAGTATTTGGATTTTATTACCTCTTTGATTAGATATAGATTCCCGCTTCTTCAGTAAGGTGTTATTGCACTGTTACTTGTGCATTTGGGTGCCAGATGTGAGATATTGTTGTGTATTCTATTATTATATTTGCAGATCCAATATTTTCATTTTCACCATTGGCCATCCACACGCGAAATCTGTTAGCTGACCCTAGGTGCACACTAGTTGTTCAGGTTAGTTATATGTTATTTTATTTTACACTGAGAATTTCTGCTCTAGTTTTCAATTTATGGTTTTAAGTGACGGTTAGATTTTATAGGTTCCTGGATGGAGTAGCTTATCTAATGCAAGAGTAACAATATTTGGAGACATCTTCCCACTTCCAGAAGATCAACAGGTAGTTACTTCTTCTTCCTTATTTATTTATTTTATAATAATTTTTTTTTAATATATCTTTGGGTGTGCCACATAAAATTATCTCTCTTCCTTGGCCGTAGACTTGGCACTGGAACACAATGCATAGTACGCATTTTTATTGTGCCAACTATGTTCCACCTTGCTGCCTAGCTATTAATATGATCTTAGTAGTGTTTATAGGATCTGTAAGAGTTCCATAAATTCAGTGGGAGTATTATGAGACTCATTTGTCTGCCGCAGTGAAGGTTTGAGCATAGACTTTGATTGAATTTTTTTTTGAAACTTGGTTTTGGGCTAGACATTTTCTCATATATGGTTTTGTTGGGAAGAAATGATTTTTCACTTATAAATTTTAGACAAAGCTTTCGTTATCCCCATTATATGATATGCTGTGTTAATCCCGCCATCAGTCATGGTCCTCATGGATCGCTTACGGAACCCACAAATATTGCAATTGCGATAGTGGTGGTACAGACGAATACTGACATTTGCATTGTTTGTGGGGAAATATTCATCTTCCATACTGGCTGTGAAGGTTCTATTATTACGCCTGTTTTATATACAGTAAAGTTTTGGAATAATATTATTTGGTTGTTTTGTCAGGAGTGGGCTCATAAGCAGTATATAGCTAAACATCAACAATGTCCTTCCCAACAGTGGGGGAATTTTTACTACTTTAGGATGCAGAACATAAGGTTTTTTTTTAAGCTTATTTTTTATAGTTTTAGCATATCATATAAGTATATGAATGAATATCTTTGTTTGATTGAACATTTTATAGGTATATTCGTCCCTTTATTCACAAGTTGATATGCTAAATTTCCCCCCTCTGCATTGCTCAGAAATTTTTGAAGCTGCTAAGATTCCTTGGATTATTAAGTTTGGACACATTTTATAGCTTCTGCTGTGTATTTATATTTATTACCAGTTCTTTAAGGATTAAATGGGAGATTATGGAACTTCTTGTATTTTATTTATTGCCAAACTTGATCTTCCTAATCTGTATCCCTTTAGAAGCTCCTTCATTTGGCAGCCCTACCAACGATAGATTTTTAACTACCCCGTATAAAGTGCATACTGCAAGCCATTTGATGGCATCTTGCATGCCACTGGTCAATGCCTTCCCTGTACCTTGAAGTCAAGACTGCTGAAGAAGTTTTTTTTTTTTTTTTTTTTTTTTTTTTTTTTTTGTAAAATGACCAAAACCTTAGATCCATGAAAAAGAAAGGCAACTGGTCCTAATGTCCTATGAAAGTGTTGATAGCGTGATGCTAATAAATTGCTGTAAATGTTGAGAAAGCTATTTTTGTGAAATTATGAATTTAAAGGTACCTGGCTACTAGCAACTGTTGGCAGTGACATGACCAACTTGGGTTCAAGTCAGTTCACTGTTCACAGCCAAAACATAATCTTGAACTTCAGCCCTTTCCTAGAGTTTCAATTAATCTTTGTGATGTAGGACTAAATAGCTAGAACCACCAGATGTGATCTACCCCATAAAATTTGAGTGTAATATCATTATTTGGCATCAATTCAATATAAAAATGGGGGTATATGGAGGGGAAAGCTAGTGCTATTGAATTAGAGTTTCATAGTAAAACTTTTGTGGAGGAAAAGCTAGTGAAGAACATGAAGTAGGTTGGTTTTAATAGATACAAATAGAAAATTGAGAGAACAATACATGTTAAAAGTGAAGAACATGCAGTAGTCTATCACTTGTGAATAATACATGGTCAATAAGAACTATATGTGAAGACTTTCTAAGTTTTACTCATTTCGTTTTGGGCTTTGGCCAGTGCTATAAGTTGCTACTTACTCATATCATTTTCATGTCAATACATTTTACGTTAGTGATGAAGATAATTGTTATACCTATTTGTTGCCAGCGACATCTATTTTATTGGAGGCTTTGGCACTGTTGCTTGGGTAAATGTCGAGGAATACGAAGCCATCCAGCCTGATAAGATTGCAGTCGATGGAGGCGAGCAAAATCTGAAGGTGAACACTTTTGTATAATCAGTAGTTTTAATGAAGACGATATACCCAAATGTCTTATCCTTTAGTCTTGCTTTATCTCATTTGATCAAATCCAAATTATTAAAGTGTTATTTTCGATAGTATTGCCTATTGTGCTTGTGCCTATAACTCTGTTCAAAATTTGCTTCTTGTATAGTTGTCCTGATTCTTCCATAGAAGGCTCTTTCTCTGCTTGTTCACGTCGTGTTCTTTCTTTTGTTAATAAAATTTTGTTTTGTTTACGTTTTCACATGTTAGTAAGGTGCTTCCATATTAATAGGGTTCAAAATTTGGTTTCATTATAGGAGCTCAATGCAATATTTTCAAAACCAATCAAAGAGCTCATATCAGCTGAGGCTGAGATAGATGATGCAGCCCTCATATCAATAGACAGCAAGGGAATTGATATTCGGGTTCGTCAAGGTGCTCAGGTATTCATTTCTACAAAACATCCATCTTTTATCCATTTTGTAGAACAACAACCGTTCAAAACTTGTGTTTGCACGCGTTTTTTTTTTTTTTGCGCCTTTGTTTATGTGGGTTTGTTACGTGTTGACAGTTCAATATACAGAGGTTATCCTTTGACGGTGAGCACGGTGTTGAAACCTTAGAGGAAGCAAAGGCTGCTCTTTGGAAAGTAATAAAAAAGGGCCAAGTACATAATATGCATTAATAAAACAAACTTGGTCTGCTAATGGGATTCCTCTTTTTCTTTTTCACATCCAAATAGCATCAACTAAGATTATGAATTGCCAGAATATGTAACTTATAACAGTTGAGAAATCTCTAAATTGTCTTCCTTTTTGTTTTACCTTTTGGCTTTTCTTGTTGATTTCTCTTGGGTGTCCCGATTAACTTATATGGTGTAGCTTTACTGTATATGTAACAATAAACAAGGCTATGCTCTTTTTCTCCAGCAATTCTTTTGTCTGATAATCTGATTTGATTTTGCTGCCCTGTATGTGTGTTTGGAGTCTTGTTAACTTATTATTCAAAAGTAAATAGAGAAGATTGAACATGGTTTCTATATCAAGCTTCCCAAAGATGTTTTTGATTGAAAAAATAGAAGTCAAAACTTAACAGAGATAAATGCATATCGACCAACTCAAGTAGATGACTCTAAGGGCTGATAGTTGGGAAACTGAAGTTATTATACGGTAGGCACTAAGGAGAAAAGGTCTCTCTCTCTCTCTCTCTCTCTCTATATATATATATATATATTTGATAATTGTCTCAACCAAATGCACAAGTAGAGCTACTGAGTACTGATTGATATTTGGACCTCATAATTAATTATGCAGTGTCTTTTAGTGGGGGACTGTTGTATGTACTGAGTGAAGGATTGATGTGCAAAATAGTAAGTTTTAATTCAACAGCATTTTTCCATTTGTTTTTTTTTTTTATATTTTTTTATTTTTTGAAATGTTATAATAATTTGGGGTTTGAGGAGTGGAACACACTTGAATCTACAACATCACTTATTATGTGTATATAAAATTACTAAATTATGTGTTTCAAAAAAAAAAGTTACAAAATTATGATTACTTATTTAGAAATATTGATTTGGTATATGAGGTTTTTACTTATTTTAAAAACTCATGGAATCTGTTTGAATTTTTGCGTAATTTTATGGGAGCTAGGTGAATTTTCAATCTTTAATTTTTTTTTTTTTTTTTTTTTTTTTTTTTTTTTTTATAATTTAAAAATAACAAAGAATAATAAATAATTTGTATAAAATTAAACTAAATAATCAGGTGAAGGACATGCTATTAGTAAATAGAGGAAATAGGGGTAAATAACACTTTTTGAAAATCGATTTGTGTTATTATCACCACTTCAATAACTCATGTTTTATTAGTATCAAAGTAGGTGATGAGACCAAAATGCCCCCACTTGCATATTTCTCTCTCTTTTTCCCATTCTCAATTTCTCACAAACTCTCTGTCTCTTGCTTTCTCTTTCTCTCCTCTTTCGTTGTCTAAAGAACGAACACTTCGACGGGGCTGGGTTGACGTTTCGATGAACACTTACGATTTTGGTTGATGATTTGATGAATGAACTAGGCTGGGTTCACGATTTGACAAACAAACTCAAAAAAAAAAAAAAAATTGTTGATTTTTGTAATATTAATTTTGTTTTGATTGATTTTGAGTTTTTATTGTGATTTTGTTGTCAATTTTGATGTGAATTGTGAGTTTGTTGAATCTGAATGGGGTTGTTTGAATCTTGAATTGGTGGGTTTGGGTTTGAGTTTGTCAAATCGGAGAAGATGAACAGTAGCCGAAGTTGAGATTTTTTGAAATTTTGAGACTTATTTATGAATACTTGAGACTTGTTACGCTTATTCGAGACTTAATTTATGAATACCGAGACTTATTACACTTATTCGAGACTTAATTTATGAAGACTTATTTGCTCCATTTCGAGACTTATTTTATGAATATCTTAAACTTATTCATGAGTTTTCGAGACTTATTAATGAGTTTCGAGACTTAATTCATGAATTTTCGAGACTTATTCTATTCGACCACCATCAATGGTGAAAGTGACGAGTTGACGATGGTGCTGGTTAACTCCAGAGATAGTTGGATCTGAAAGATCGAATGACGCCAAGTTCATTGGCCCCATTGGTTTCGTCAGATTCGTGACGGATCATCATAGATCTGACAATGAAGATTTGATGACGGTTTGAGTTTGACTTCGTTTCTCTCTCTACATTGATCGAAAATGTAAACGAATACTTCGGTTACAATGATTGACACTCGATGAACGTTTTCCCAGTGGTTTTGGTGATCAACTCACCGATCGATGGTGGCAACTCCATTGAAGCTCGATCAATGGAGGTTTTTGAAAAAAGAAGAAGAAAAAAAGTGAAGGACTCATACGAGAAAAGAAAAGAAGCTGGGGGGGGGGGGGGGGGTATTTTTGTCCAAATTCCACTTTTAGTGCTATTAAACCAAGACTTATTAATATGGTGCTATTTGCACAAGACCTCCCCCAAAATGTGCGCAAACAACACTTTTGGTTAGGGGTGGGCAAAAAAGCCCAAAACCGCTGAACCAGACCAAATCAAACCAAAAGTGTCGCTTATCTAACCATTTGTTTCACCCGACCAGGCATCGTTTCCTCGATTGGTTATTTATTCCCGGCTAACCTAGATATCCCGATCAGACCATCTTAATCTAATCGTTCCTGTTACCTCGATCGTGTTATCTTGGCCCAGCCGTTTGGACTGCCCCGACTAGATGTTAGATTATTTGGTGGTGATCGAGTTGACCTTCTTCCTAGTTTTGACTTTTAGTGACGTGGCATGCCTATCAACCGTATTTCCTGGTTCTCATGCTGACTTGTCATCTTTTCGAATTTCACCAATAAAAATATGGATAATGCATGGAATATCCAAAAAAAAAATTCTTGCATTTAGAGTTTTTGATGATTCACACACTGCTACTAATATTTTTAGACACCTTAAAATTATTTTTACAGAGTATAAATTGAAAACAAAATTTTTGCAATTGGTTTTGAAAATGCTTCAAACAATACCATTACTATTCCTGCTTTAATTGAGTTATGCAAACCTTATGTTGGTGATAAATTTTTTCATTAAAGATGTGCATGCCATGTTTTAAATTTATGTGTCAAAAAAGGATTACAAACTCTTCAACATTTTATTCAACCTATTAAAGATGCCCTCTATTTTTTTTTGTGGAGACATCCTTCTGTAATGAAAATCATGGGCAACATATTGTAAAGAAAATGGTAGGTTTATCGTTAGATTTCCTTGTGATATTCCAACACGTTGGAATTCTACTTATAAATTGCTTACTAGAAGTTATGATTTTAGGGATTTATTAGTTACTTTTATTTAATATCATGTTAGTGACATTAATATTTATGCAAGTCATTGAGATGCTTGTACCAACGCTTGTGGTTTGTTAAAAGTCTTTCATAATACTACTAACAATTTATTTAGTATTTATTATCTTATCTCATTGTGAATCAGACCCACAATTATTGGAGTCCGTTACTGCTTTAAAGAAAAAATGGTTAGAGTATTATACGGAGTTTCCAAATATTTATTTGGTTACCATGTGTTTTGATCCACGTTGTAGATTAGAAAATTTGCATGATTATCTAATTGCTTATTATTCACAAGGTTTACAAATAGATTATAATGTTGATGCATGTTGTGATAGAATTAAGAAAGTCTTGTATGATTTATATGATGAATATTTTAGAGTTTACGGTCCATCACTGAACATAGATGTTTCACAAACTCAAAATGTATCTCATACCCCCGTCATCCTCTGGATTTATGAGTTTAAAGTATAATCTATTATCCAAAAGAACTAAAAAATTACGAGGTTCTTCTTCATTAAGCTCCACCACGTATTCGGATTTTGAATCTTATCTAGGTACCTCTTTTGAGTTTGTATAAGACACTGAAGAGAAAAAGTTTGATATCTTACACTGGTGGAATGAGCATGAAAGGTATTTTCCATTGTTGGCTATGACATCCAAACAAATCCTTTTAACACTAGTTTTGTGCTGGTGGAACAATAGTTTAATGCCGGGGGGAATATCCTTGAGGCCAGATGATCACTTTTTAGTCCAAAATCACTTCAGATACAAGCTTGTGTTGATGATTGGACAAAAGCACAATACAGACAACTAGAAATCGATCACGAGGAATCTTACGATTTCTTCAAAGATGATCAACCTCAAAGTGGAATGGATGATCATAACAACAGTTAGTCCAGTCATCACCAAACTTGCAAGAAAAGGTAAGAGAACTACGTGACATTTGATTCCTCTAAACCCCAAGAGGATACATAGGCAACTTAATTATGATAAAAATTAAGTGCAAGGTAAATTTTAAATTTTTTAGTTTTATTTTAATTTAATTTTTTAATTTGTCATTCATTTATTTTATTTTATTTTCGGCTGACCTAATAAAATGCTTTTACGATTGTACATGTCTAATTTTTTGTTATATAAAAAAAAGGGAACCGAACCGTTGGAACCAGAACCAGAACCGGAACTGAAACCGAACTAGAACTAGCGTCGAGTCTACATCATATATATATATAATATGTTTTATTTATATTTATGATGAGTGCACCGCCCTCGTGCCGACTGTGGGACTTAAGGTCCGTTTGGTAGGGAGGAAAGAAAACATGAATGATGGAAAGATATGGAAAGATTTGAAGGGATAGAAAACATAAGAGAAAGAAAGGAAAATGGTTTTCCCTCGTGTTGTTTGGTAAACAGGAAGGAAAGAAAAGATCATTTTATCAATTTTACCATTTTACCCTTATATTATATTTTATATATTAAATTTTTTAGATAAAATTATAATTTACCCAAATGGTGGGCCCCACTTCTTTTTTCCCCTTTCTTTCCCTCCCTTTTCCTCCCACGGGAGGAAAAAAAATGCTGGGCCCCACATGGTTTTTTCTCTCCACTTTTCTATCCATTTTTCCTTTCCCTCCACTTTTCTCTCCATACCAACCACCCACTTCTCCCTTTTGCCTCCACTCTTCCCTCCACCCCTTTCTTTCCTCTCCCTTTTCCTTCCTACCAAACATACCCTTAGGGTCGTCTTCGTTAATCAATCTTTGATTCCACCGAACAACTCTCTTCTTTCCACTTTGGATCGCACTAATACATTCATCAGTGCCATTCCAATCAATGCCACTAATCAAACAGATCATACTCCACCAACTAATTATTTGCTTTAAATAAATGAGAAATTGAAGTGCATTGTCTAAGGAATTTAAAAATATTACAGTCTTATTGGAGATAGTCATTACTCATAAGTAGGTGGGAGATGCATGGTGCATGGTGCTGCACCCAAGTTTTAGCTCATAAAGTCTCTTTCTTTTGCAAGATTACTGGTTGATTTTTCTTTATAAAAGCAGTGTTTTTGGTATGGTATTGAAAAGATAGATGATTTTTCTCATGCTCCTATCCCTTGGTCCACTGTGACAACGTTAGCACTTTTTCTCTATAAATAGAGTTCTGGCAGAAACAATGTGCACAGAGATAAGATCTCACCCCCTCTCGGTATCTCTATAAAATCTTTATGGGTATGTTGTAACATAAAACAAAGAGAGGAACGAGAGAGATAAAAAGAGATCCAAAATCTCAAATTGTAATTTCTCAAGCGATCAATTTAGTATCAAAGTTCAATAAAGAGGTTATTCAATTGAATTTGCCGTTGATTAATTTTCATGCATAAACAAACCTAAATATGCATATGCTCTGTATCCTAAAACATGACTTTCCTTGTTCAGATTTTGCAATGAAAACATGGTAAAACATCAACAAGTAATTGGTTGAAATACAACGACCAACTCACTGTACAATATTTCCTCTGGAGTTAGAAGAAAAACAGACTGGTGAAACTTTTGTGAGCCAAGCCAAGTCAAATTAATACCAAAAAAATGTTAATTCACTTTTGAGCAAGAACATCAATGGTCAATTGCTCAAACAATAATTCTCTCAATTTAACCCTCCAAATTGTGATGAGGACCTAGGATCATTTATATTTCTGACTACAATACAATCAACCATTCTATACATTTCTCTCATCTAGATTCCAGAACATTTTGAGACAAAAATTGTCAGCAAGTGACCAGCATTATGAACTATAAAAATCAATAATAGAAATTAAAAAGATTAATTGCATACCTCACGAGGGGTCACTTATGAACTATAAAAATCAATAATAGAAATAAAAATGATTAATTGCATACCTCATGAGGGATCACTTGTGAACTATAAAAATCAATAACATAAATAAAAATGATTAATTGCATAACTCATGAGGACCACCTAGATTGCGACTTGCATTCATTATAAATTCCGCTTATGTGCTTTGGATCCCTGGTATTAAACAAGTCAAAAGATAGTCATGATTACTTTTATGTTCGTGTATTATGTAAATTTAAGACCCAGCTTCCACTCACATGTCAAAAATTAATTTGATATATTAGTAATTATATCAACTGTACCATATGCTTCCTTAAACAAAAAAAAAAAAAAAAAAAAAAAAAAAAAAAAAAAAAAAAAAACTAACTAACTAACTAATTAACTATACCAAATGCTATTATTTCCGGTGCTTTAACATAAACATAACTAAGGGTGGGCACGAGTCGGACTGGTTTAGTTTTTGATCGAAACTGTCCATGTAGGGATGGGAATGGGGGCCACCCCTATTCCTAAAACCTCCCCCCACCCCCAAACTCTATTTGGGGGAACTGGGGATGGGGTGTTTGGGGGGAGGTTCCCCCCCTTCCCCGTCCCCCATTTCCCCTATTTCTAATCTAAAATTTTTCAATCCGAAATCTGGAATTTAGAATTTATAATTCGAAATTTGATCGGACCAAACTTTTGTTTTACTTTGTTTCAATATCCAATCCAATAATTAACAAAATATACAATCTAAAATATATAATTGATTTAATTTAATCCAAAATTAACATAAATAAATATAATAATATAGTGTTAGTGTATTACACATAAAATTCTAAACAAATTTAAAACCATCGATCAATCCAAAATATGAGTAATAGATTAATAGAGTTAGAGTTTTTTTTTTTTTTTTTTTTTTTTTAAATTTTTTTTTTTTAAAGAAAATAAAATAAAATATAAATAAATAAATAAATAAAAATATATGGGGGATTTGGGGCCCCACCTCCACCCCCATTTTCTAAATGGAGGAATGGGGAAATGGGGGTGGGGGAGGTTCCCCCATCCCCACCCCCATTTAGGTTTTGGGGGTAAAATTTGCCCCCACCCCCACCCCCACCCCAAAATCCCATTTGGGGGCAAAACTTGCCCCCAAATGGGGGCGGGGCCTCATGGGGGAAATTCTCATCCCTATGTTCATGGCTCTTTTATATTCGATTTTTTTTTTAATCAGATTGACTCGTCTCAATAGGGTGACTCGCCTTGACTCAAACCAGCTTTTTTCTGGTTAGAGTCAGTTCGGTTTAACACAGTTTTGGGTCTGATGAAAATTTTACATAATTTCTTAATTGTAAGGACCTTTTGGACCATAATTCGATGTCCGTATTTGAGAAAATATCAACATATTTTAACTTATTTATCTATAAATTCAACAACTCCAAGTATTACAAAAATTATTAACTTAATAATATAAATGGAAGTCCAAATAATCCAAAATAATTCAAAATATAGTCAATGGATTTGTGAGGGAGATTTTAATGAGATCCTAAGTTACTTGGAGAAGAAGGGAGGTTCAATTAGTGCTCGAAATGGGATGGAAAATTTCGCGAAGCGCTTAATGGTTGTAGGCTTCAGGATATGGGGTTTGAGTGGTCGGATTTTACATGGAGCAATCGTTGGGATGGTGAAGAAATAACTGAAGAAAGGCTTGATCGGTGTACTTGTACTCAAGCTTGGCACCATCTCTTTTCGAATTCTATTGTCAGCCACCTAGCTTATTGGAAGTCCAACCATAGGCCTGTTTGCTTGGAGGTGTTGTAGAGGCCGATGAATCAGTCTCGGCATGAGACAAGAAGAAGTTATCGTTTCCATTTAGTGACTGCTTGGATGGGGGAAGCTAAGTGTCGTGAGATGATTTTAAGAATTTGGAGGGATCAACGGGTATCTTGTGGAGTCTCCGAGGAAGTAGGAAAAATTACAAGTATTGAATAAAAAATGTAGAAGTGTGATGCAAGTAGAGTTTCGAGGAAAGAGAAGAGAATTATGTGATGTTTCGAAAGTTTTTAGGCCAGGATCGTGGAGACGGATTTGAGATATCAAATGTTTACTGGATGATTGCTTGAAAAGAGAAGAATTATATTGGCGTCAAAGATCGAGAGTGGAGTGGCTTCAAAGCGGGGATAAAAATACGAGATTTTTTTCACTTAAAAGCTTCGACAATGAGGGCCCAAAATGAAATTAGGGGGCTAAGGAGAGACGATGGATGCTGGAAAGAAGAGAGAAGGGATATGGAGGAGATCATAACAGCTTATTTTAGAGCTCTGTTCAACTCTGATAATCCATCGACAGTTGATATGGAAGTGGTGCTATGCTATCAGGTGTTCAACCAAAACTGTCAATCTATATGAGACAGTTTCTAGATTTTAATTTTACTAAGAACAATATTAAAAACGTGGTGTTTAATTTGGGTCCAATTAAGGCTCTGGGGAATGATGGTTTACCAACTGTTTTTTACTAAAGATTTTAGGATACGATTGGGAAAGTGTTACATCGTCTTGTCTGAAATGCTTGAATGAGGGTGAGTCGATGGATGCTATTAATGGTACGTTTATTACTCTAATCCTAAAAGTTAAAAAGGCAGAAATGATGATAGATTATAGGCTAATTAGTTTGTGTAATGTGTTGTATAAAATCATCGCAATAGCTCTCTCAAACAAATTTCGCCTTGCTCTTGATGTTGTTATCTTTGAAGCCCAGAGTGTGTTTATACGAAGCCGATTAATCTCTGACAACACAATTATAGGATACAAATGCTTACATGTTTTAAAAAATAGTAGAAAATAGGAGGGTTGCGTGGCTTTGAAGATGGATATGTCAAAAGTTTATGACTGAGTAGAGTGGATCTTCCTTGAAAAAATGATAGGTCGGTTGGGCTTCTTAGAAGATTGGATTAGGCGGATTGGGAGGTGTATGGGTTCAATTTCCTTCTCTTTTCTGATTAATGGTGAAGTTTAGGGGTTTCTAAAGTCTACTAAAGGTCTTCGTCAAGGGGATCTGCTCTTGCCATATTTTTTCCTTCTTTGTGCAGAAGGTTGTCTTTTTTGCTGGAGAGAGAGCATGATCAAGGTCTGATTACAGGTATTCAGTGTGGCTGGTTGGGGCCTACAATCACACATCTATTATTTGTTGATGATAGTCTTCTTTTCACAAAAGCCACGGAGTCTGAATACGCTGCAATTCGGGGGGTGGGGGGTGTTAGATCATTATGCAGTGGCTTTCGGCCAGCTTGTTAATTACGATAAGTCAACAATGTGTGTTAGTTCGAATTTTTCGAAAGATGATGGAGTGCGGTTGGCTACGGTTCCTGGTGTTCAATTGGTAGATATACATGACTCCATGAGACTTATTTATGGCTCCCATGCTTGACTGGGAGAAATAAAAGAAAACTTTTCTCTACTATCACCGATCACGTTTGGAATAAAATGAGTGGGTGGCGGCTTAAATTGTTTTCGGTAGGTGGTAAGGAAATTTTGATCAAGGCTGTTATTCAGTCAATCCTTACATACGCCACGAGCCTTTTCCATTTGCCTATGGATCTTTTAAAGGACATTAACTGTATGTGTGCAAGGTTTTGGTGGGTTAGCGAGGTGGGTAAAAATAAATTGCATTGGTGTAGTTAGAATTGGATGTGTTTGAGAAAGAAAGATGGGGGCCTAGGTTTCCGTGACTTGGAAACTTTTAATCGCGCCTTACTAGCTAAATAGCGTTGGAGGCTGTGTAAAAACCCAACTTCGCTAGCAGCTAGAGTTTTGATAGTCTGTTACCACCGGTCTACAAATTTGTTGGATGCTGATTATAAGTCTTCTGCATCATATGTCTAGCAAAGCTTGATTTGAGTAGAGGGTTGCTGGAAGTGAGGACTCATTAGAGGATTGGGGAGGGATCTTGTAAATACAATCATGGTTAAATTACCTAAAGCTAACTTAGAGGGGAGGTGAATAGGTTTTTAAGCCCTTTTTTCAATCCCTGGGAACAAACAAAAGTTTGTCCATCTAGATAACTTGTATCACACTTCAATAAGCACAAACAAGTACATATAGACTATTGATAAGCATATTAAATTTGAAAGATCAAACATAGTCTATGATTTGTATGAAGAGATTTATATTAGAAACATAAATCAATAAGTACTTGTATTCTTTTATAAATGTCTCATATGATCAATTACATGTCAAGAAAACAATGTTAACAAAGATCTTGTCTTATAATGATATTATCAATAAGAATTCATATACAATCAATTCAATTCAAATAAACAAATATCAAAGAGATAATGATAGAGATATGATTTTTTACATGGTAAACCTTCAAAAAGGAAACATCCACGGGTTGAATCCATAACCACCAGCAAACTATCTTTCACTAGTTAAATAAAAGTACACCCTCAAAAGTGACCAAATCACATGACTCACTCTATATTGGATATCCCTCCTACCTATTCCTACTAGAGAGAGACTTGTCTACTTTCTAACCAAGATACATCGCATGCCTCTAAAAAGTATCCTTACTTGACTAATCGAAGTCTCACACTTCTAGCCAATACTTTCTTACTTGTCTAACCAGAGCCTCACACTCTTGGACAAGTCTTCCTTGCTTGGCTAACCGGAGCCTTACATCCCTAGCCAAGTCTTCCTTGCTTAACTAACCGAGACGCATCTCATGCCTCTAGTTAAGTCTTCCTTGCTCAAATTGAAGAATCCACTCCAACATGAAACTTCCAACTTTTGCAAGGCTTTCTAAGTGATCAATGAATGCAAGGCACAAACAAGCACACAACATAGAACATGATGATCAACATATCCTATGGAAACTAGAAATAGACAATGAGCACACAATGTATGATTTTTTAGTTTACAATCCAAGAACATGACATCACACTAAATGATGCATGAATATATGAAATGTATGGATTATATACACTCCATGAAGAACTAGACATAGACAACAAAGTTCACAACAAGATAGTCTAGATCTTACACTTGAATTCAAAATCTAGAGTATGCCAAAAACACCGAACATACTTTTAATCCTAGATTTAATTCATGCAACTAAAACTTGAAATTAATCATGTTCATGAAGTACATATTCAAGACTTTAGAACAAAACTAAATTACTAGAGAAATGAGATATGATCTACAAACTTCTCTAGTAATCAATTAGAGCACATATTCAGAAATCAATCAATTGAATCCAACAATGCTCTAAACATATAACAACTTTGTGCTATTCCTAAATGTGTTCAATCAAACAAACATAGCACAACTAGGAACTATTAATTATTATAATATTCACAATCAAAGCTCAAATAATCATAGATACAAAATTAATCACGATACAACACACAAGCATGTGAAAACATTGGTTTTAAACAAACCTAACTCACATTCAAGATTCTAATTAAGCACAATTAGCTTTCAATTGAAGCTCTAAATCCTAGTAGCATTTGATCAATTAACATACACATATAGATGAAGAAAGCCCAAGGTAATTGAAGATCATTAAGCACAAAATACAAAGGATTAGTCAAATACCTTGAACACAAAATGTAGCCACGAAATGTGTGTGGAACCAGCACAAAACTCGATCAAACGACCTCAAGGTTGCTTGGGGATTATAGAGGACTTCAATACGAATATTCTTCAACTTGAATCATTAAAATCGGATAAGAGATGAGAGAGTTATGGTGTTGGAAGTTGAGAAAATCTCATGAGAAAATTCTGCACATCTTTCTCTTTTTTGTTTCTTAGAATGAACAAGAGAGAGAGAGAGGGAATATTTAAAAGAGAATAGGAGGAAAAGTGAGGTGGAGAGGTGGGGACTATAAAGGGGCTGCCACAAGGGCTCCCTGTGGAGGCGTGTGGCCACCAAGGGAAGGAGCCGTTAAGGCTTCTTTCCACCTTTGCTTTCCTTCTTCGCGCATCCCTCGTGTTCTTCAACCGTTCTTCGGCCTCCGAACTCCTAATTCGAATTTGTTTCTAGATTACGAACCATAACTTGCTTACATACAAAGAAGACTAGGAAACCTTGACTAAAAGCTTGGAACTCGACTCGATATACAAGGACGAAGACCAGGGACAATAAAAGCAAGGAAAGTTTCGTAACTTCCTACTCGGAACTTGAAAACTAATGTATGAGTAACCGAAATGTTCGGAACTCAATGTAGATCAATATAAGAACACATTCAAGTCTGATATCAATAAAACACAAAAAAATAAACACAAGATCACATAAGTATGCACTTTCCTAGAGATAGTCCTAGTACATGCAATTTTACAAATGTTTGTCAAATTAAGTCTAATGCATGAGCATATTTCAACAAGTGTGTGATTGTGTTATACCAATTTAGCGCTATGATGTAGAGACACAAATGTATGCAATGTGTGTGTGTGCGTGCGTTTAAGCCTTGCAAGAGAAAAGAGGTCGTAATATACCTTTGTAGACAATAATACTTTACTTTCTTGAAGCCTTCACTTTGCTTGAATAGTTGTCCATCTTCCTTGAAGCTTAATAAACCATAAAATCTAGACAACTTAACAATAGAAAGGAAGTGTCGTTTTGAAGTATAATAATGCCAACTACACTCAAAATCCTAACATATCTACAGTGCATATCTATAACGAATGGTGGCTTCCAAAACCAAGCACTTTCAAGGTGATTTCACAACCGGTTTTTGGTGATTTGACAAAGATAGGAAGTTAAAATTACCTACTGGCGACTGGAACGAGAGCTTAATTAAAGAGTCCTTTTGTGAGGAGGATGTGGAGGTGATTTTGTCTATTCCCTGTAGCATGGCTATTAAGGAAGACTCACTAGTATGACATTGTGAGAGTAATGATAATTATTCTGTGAAGTCGGGTTACAGGGTGGGGCGTGAGCTAGGGATTGGTTGGTCCGGCTGGCTTGAGTCCTACATAGGGATGGTGGAAGTTTCTTTGGTGCATTGGAATACCATTAAAAATAAAACCTTTCATCTGGAAAGCTTCCCATCATTGGATCACTACTATGAATAACCTTGCCAAAAGAGGCCTTCCGGTAGATCCTTGCTGTCCTATATGCGCTAAAAGATGTGAAACGACGATTCATGCGATATAGCCGGGGGTGTCCAAACTTGAAATTGTACGGGCGTCTTGTGCTTTTCTACAGGGTAATATTTGGGATGATGGTGTCAATTTTTTGGACTTCATTATTGAAGCAAAAAATCAGCTACAATAAAAAGATATGGCATTGTTGTAGTGTGTGGTACTTTGGCGCATTTGGTTCTATCGTAATAGTTTTGTGCACTCACAGCATATTGGTTGTGTGGAGGAAGTTGTTGCTTGGTCGCAAGCTTATCTTGGTGATTTTAAAAAAGGCTAATTCAATAGGGTGCTGTGACTGGTAGAGGTCTTACTACTATAGCTATTTGGTGCCCTCTGGCAATAGGTCAACTGAAGATTAATTCAGATGTTGCAGTTGATGTGTTAGGGAAGAAAATTAGGATTGGCATTGTTATTCGTGACAATACGGGTTTTGTGATGCGTCTTGTGCTCAAAAGATTAATGCAAGGTACTCTCCGGTTGTTGCGGAGGCGGTTGCTTTGCTACGAGGTCTTCAGTTCGCAAGGGATACGGGGTTGGGGCTGTTGTTGGTAGAGATAGATGCAGCAGTTGTGGTTGCTCATGTCAATGATACAAATCCAACTTGTGATGATGTGGGTTTAGTTATTAGTAGTGTTCTAGTAGGCGTTAAGCGTCAGTTGTACGGTGGACTGGCGCCTAGCATCTAGACCGCTTAGACGCCGACTAGGCTTTTTTTTTTTCCTGTCTCCTGCTTCTCTTTTTTATATTTTTCTTTCTTTCTTTCTATTTAATTATATTGGTAGTATCTCACCAACCCCATTGTCTCCTTCACACACTCCTCTTCTCAATCAATCAATATACTCTATCTCTCTCTCCATCTCTCTCTTCAAACTTTATCCTTCAAATTTTCTCTGCAACTTCATTACTCATCTTCATCTTCTTCTTATTAATCTTATTTTTTAGCTTTTTTTTTTTTTTTTTTTTTTTCTCTTAACTAATAAAACTAACCCTAGACGGCTGCCGGAGCGATTGGCGAGCACGACCAAACAATGATGACTGCAGTGGCGATACGTGATGAGGTGGCGATGAAAGGCTCTATTTCAATTGGGAGGTTTGGTTTGTATTGGGAAAGTGGGATTTTTGATTCAACTGAATCAACTCTTCAGGCTCTTTAGTAGCAATTTTTTTTTCTTCAAACGATTAGGCCAAGTAATAGGCTTTAGAAATCAGCCTAGGCGAGACCGACTAGTCAGCGCTAGTTGCCTAACCGCATAGGAAGGCTAATTAGGGACCAATCGTGACAGCGGGTGTTGCCTAAGGACTAGTCAGCTGACTAGTCGGCCGTCTAGGGCAATTTCTAGAACACTGGTTTTTAGTGACATTAATGATTTCATGCATTCTATTGTTTGTCTTTCAGTTTCTCATGTTCCTAGACATTGTAACAGAGTAGCCCATGATTTGGCAAAATATGCCTTGTCTTTAGGTGAAGATCTATTATAGATAGAGGGTTTTCCCCTCTGTGTAGGACATATGGTTTCGACAGATTGCTAGAATAGGTTGTAGTTCGTATTGTTTTTAATAAATTGTCTGTTTCAAAAATAATAACAATAATGATGATTTAATATTAATAACATAGTCCAAATTAAACATCAATTTTGATCTTCCATCTCCAAAATAAAATAATATTTTATGGTGAGACGCAACTACGCAAGTGATGATGGTAATTATTGAATATTAATAAACATCAATTTTGATCTTCCATCACCAAAATAAAATAAGGAAATTGCTTGGGTACTGACCGGTCAGTACCCAAGCCATACTGACCACACCAAACCATCCAATGGGGTGTTGCCACGTGTCAAAACTTTTTTGCTTTTTCTATTTTTCTTCTTGCCTTGGGTTACGTGGCAAACAATGAGTGGTGTGGTCAGCACCTTGGATGCTGACTGGTCAGTACCTTGGATGCTGACTGGTCAGTACCCAAGCATTATCCATAAAATAATATTTATGGTGAGACGCAAGCGATGATGATAATGATTGAATATTAATAAACATCAATTTTGATCTTCCATCACCAAAATAATAATATTTATGGTGAGACGCAAGCGATGATGATGACTAGACAAGGTTAGGGATGCACATGGGGGAAATGGATGGATATAGGTCCCCTCATCCCCATCCCTACTTCTCAAACCCTTCCCCATCCAGACCTCCCCCCAAAACTCCCCCACCCCTCCGGGATGGGGGAGTTTTGGGGGGAGGTCCCCCCATCACCATCCCCATTATCCCCCCTATTTCCCCATTTGGGAAAAATGGGGATGGGGGAGTTTTGGGGGGAGGTCCCCCCATCACCATCCCCATTATCCCCGTTTTTCCCCGTTTCCCTATTTCCCCATTTCCCCATTTAGCTGAAAATTACAAATTAAACTAAAAAAAAAAAAAAAACATTCCATTGCAAATGTAAGAGAAAATACATTACAAAATAATGTCATATATATATATATATACACATTACAAAATAATGTCAAAGAAAATACATTACAAAAAATATATAAATATATAAATATATATAATTATTTTTATAATATTTTGGGAGAAATGGGGAAATGGGGATGGGGGGAGGTCTCCCCATCCCCATCCCCATTTCAATTTGGGGATGATTTTCATCCACATCCCTCCCCATTTCCCCATTTTCCCCTAAAAAATCTTTCCCAAATGGGGATGGGGAAGCGGGGAAATGGGGATCCGGGGTAAAATGTGCAACCCTAGACAAGGTGTGTTTAACGAGATTCTGAGAGAGATTTCAGTTGGGTGACACTAGTATGAGATTGTGAGATGGTAATTACTATCGTTGATTCTAGGCCATTTTATCAGATTAGTATTAATCTATTTATATTTTTGTTAATATATATATATATTAAATTGAACAATATCTATTTATTTAAATCGATAATAAATCTAATATTTAATAAAATAAAATATAAATATGTATAACTACTTAAAATAAACCTTTATATATATATATATTTAGTTTTATAATATATACATATATATATTTATTTAATATTTAATCGGTTTATTCGATTCAGTTCAGTTTTTGACAAGACAAAATCATTCATGACTCATTTATGCTCGGTTATTATTTTTTTGAATCTGGTTGACTCGATTCGAACACGTAATTTTGGTTTGGTTTATCTTGGTTCGTAAAACCGTGCTCACCTCTAAACATAATCTTTTAATTTTTTTGGTTGCCTTATTACCACTCAAAAAACTAATTAGTACACTCATATTTTATTAAAGAGAGTTTCTCTTTACAATCCAATATTTTTCTTTTTACACTTCATTTCTAAAAATTTAAAAATTTTTAAAAAAAAAAATCTAAAGACACTTCATTTTTTCTAAAATTATCCATTTTATCTTTTGACACTCTTACTCTGAAAACACACTCCATTAACATTTTTTTTTCTTTCAAAAAGACACTTCATTCTATTTTAATAGTATCCTTTTGAAACAGGAAATGGAAAGAGATGTTAAGTAATCAAATGAAAAAAAATAAAGAATAAAACCAAACAAAAAGTGAGGAGATCGAAACAATAAGAAAATAGTTTTGAAGATCAAACTGTGAAAATAGGAAAACAATATTTGTTTTTCTCTTTTAGATTTTAAGTTGAGTAAAAAAAAAAAAATTCTATTGAGTAAAAAAATAATTTTAATATTTTTTTTGGAAAAAATAATTATAATATATATATTTCTAGCTACGGTGATGATTGAACGTTTGTGGTATTTGAGAAAAAAAAAATTGTCGAAATTGGTTGAATTAGAAAACAAGGAAAACTTATATACATACATACATATATATATATATATATATATATGGTCATGACAATGATGGAGGGTTTGATGGATTGTGAGAAAACAATTATTTTGAAAACAAGTAGAGGAAATTTTAGGGTTTGTAAAACATTAAAAAATTAAAGATGGAAAAAAAAAAAAAAAAAACTTACAATGTCTTTAAACTTGAATAACTCTAAAAAAATTATTTTGAGTGTCTTTAAAACTTTCTTGTCTTATTTAGTAATTTTAATTCAGGTTAAAGTTGTCATTAAGAAAAAAAAAAATTTAAATAGAGTGTAAATAGATAATTAATGGATTGTCAATAGAATTTATCTTATCAAAAAAAATTAATTACAAAAATACTCCAATAGAAATTTACCAATAAGGACAAATTACTTTAATTAAAAATAAACCAAATACTCTATACACTTATTAATTACACCCATAGCTTTAACTATATTTTTTTCTTAAAAAAAATCGTACTTTTCAAAAAAATAAATTATGATAAAATTTAATTAAACGCTAATTTTATTTCTAGTATCAAACTTTCTTATCATCACATGATTATCATTTTTTTTTTGTCTTTTTTTTATTATGTATAGTTATAAACTCTATTAATAAACAATATATATATATATATATAAAGATAATCGTAGATATCAATATTTTTTTTTTTTTTAAGATAGCCATAATCTGTAGATATCAATAATTTTATTCCTGATTGAAAATCTCTTAACACCATATATAATTCAGTTTCATATATTCTTTCTCATAAGGTTCCTACATTCGAGATATTTCCAAAAGTAAATTGGATTATTATCAAAAGAGGATTTGATTTTAAAAATAATATGATTTTTTTTTTTTTTTTTTTTTTATAAATCGGGTGTGTTAATAATTTAAGAGAGTTTATAAATAGTATGTATTAAAATGAATATATTCATTTCAATGAGGGTACTATTAACATTAACATTAGGATGAATGCTTATAATAATATTTATTTTATAAATTTTAGACATGTGTATATTTAATAAAATGGGTGTACTAATAAGTTTCATGGGTGACAATATCTGCACATTTTTTTTTTGTTATATAATCTTTTAATTTTATGATAAGTAACCTTTATAAAAATCAATTATTTCTTCCCTTTAATCCTCCGTTCAAATCAAATGTTAATAAAAGATGAGACAAATTAAGAAATTATAAAAAATAATGAAGGGTTTATTTTATTTTATTTTTTATTTCGAAATGGAAAAACAACTTGTGGTTTTTTAATTGAATGAAAACGTAGTTTCCAACATCTTTACAATTTGAAGTCTCTCTCTCTCGAACTCCTTTACGTTCTCAGTAACCCCAAAAGCCAAAACCAAAACCTCCACAGCCTTTCGCCTACACAAACAACACTTTTAACACATTCCCTCATCAACCCTTTTTAATTTATAAGCAAACCAACTCTTCTTCACTTGTCATCAAACAAACCCTCTCTGTGTTTTTCAATGGTGACCCTCTCAAGTTCTGTTCTCAACACTCCTTTGCCTTCCTCTTCCTGTTCTTTAATAAGTTCATCGAATAAGCCAATTGGGTCCCTGAAATTCAGCGAAAGCTCCAATTTTTCCTGTCTTGGCCTCCGTGTGCGTGCCCTGGCACGTGAGGAGCCCAGTGAAGGTGAGGAGGAGTTGTCTCTCAATAGTGACTTTGGCTTGGTTTCTAGAGATTCTGTCTCTTTTTCTCAGGTATCTACATATTCGTCATACAATGTGTGTGTCTCAACTTGTGTGCATATATTTGTTTTGTATGTATTGGTTTTGCTAATCTGTTGCTCTTGTTTGTTTGTTTGTTTATGTTTGGTATGTAATTTGGAGTTTTTAATGTGTTGATGATCGGTGCACCTGTAGTGGAACTCTTAGATATAGTTAACCGATTCGGTTGTCGATTGCGAACATATGTTATTGTGCCTTAATAGCTTAGAGATCAATTTTTGTGCTTGAAGACAAGCAAATTTAGTTAAAGAATGCTAATTGAAATATGTTGATGGGTTCACTCTAGAAGAATAGAAATAAGAAGGTTAGACTGGAAAGAAAGCAGAGAAAGGAGAGTAATTTAGTGTATAATTCATAATGCCTTATTCAATCCCAACTTGACCAATTTATAGGCCACACATTACAGCTGAATTATACCACTTCCTAACTAGAATTCAGGAACATGATACTGAAAATAAGGAAAACATGGCACCACTTTCGTGCACACATCATGTACTACTTACAAAGCATAATTAAGCAACAAAACAGCAAGTATTCTGGTGACCAAGTCTTGATGACCAAGTCTTCCCCACTCACACTCACAGGCGTATCACGTTTGCACCCATAAGTGTTAGTCTCAACATATCATATGTCTTAGATTTGTTGGTCTCACTTTTCCAGTTACTTGTTCATAGTTTAAACTGTGTTACCAACTGTAGTTTGTTTAAAGGTAGAAGCATTAAGAGTTCTAAGGTTAGTTATGATGTGGTCATTGACAAAAGACATATAAGATGTCAAAGGGGAATCGATTGTTATTATAAATGAAAATCAATGAAAACCCAAATTGTGAATTTAATGGGTTTGATAGGTATCCTATTGAAGTCAAATTGATTGGCAATCTTATGTGTTGCTACTTTTAGTTCTGGGGTTGAGAAGATTAATGAATTAGGACATTGAAAGAACTTCTTGTTCCCACTTCCGTTCAATGCTGTACAACAGATCGTAGCTGAAGATCTACTGAAAAATTAGCTTTTAGTGGTAATAATTGAGTCTAGTACTGGTCAAAAGTACACAAAAGGATCTCTTTTTCCTTTTAAGAGTTTCACCGAAATAGGACATTATTGATGTTTTTTTAATACATTTCTCGCTGTTGCTTTCTGACACACTCTGGGCGTACCTCTATCTAATGTTACACAAATGAATAATATGGAGCATGCGAGTCTACAACCCTCTGCAAGTGTACAGATCGTTGAATAGTAAAGTGGACAGAAGTAAGGGTTATCGTTCCCACATGGAATTGTGTATTAAAACTAGATTTCAAACTTACTCCAATCAATTAGCATGCAAGATTTAAATTATGATCTAAACTATATGAGGTTAACTAAATGTCGAAATCTTAACAATAAGGAGAAAGTATGAATATCAATTTAATACTAAACAAGCAAAGATTCTAAAGAAATTGCTAATTAAAGATTGTTTAAAACAAATGAGATACAAGGGAAAATGCTAAATTGCAAGGCAAACTTGCATTGAATGTATAGGTCATACATTAATTGCACATACATAAACAAGATAAGATGAATAAAAGGAATAAATTGATTTAGATCAAGGTTAATAACAATTGAGCATCAATCCCTTACATCTCAAGGAATTTAACTACACATCATTAAATCAATTATAAAAGAGAAGTATAGAGAGAAAGTGATACAACCCATAATCTTGGATGAGAATCCTCGACTTTGATTACAAAACTCTTTCTTCAATCTTCTTCAAGATCTAAACTAAAATTAAGAACTAATTTTCTCTAATAAGTACTTCTACAAGCAAATTAGGACTAAGATGAAATTGTGTCTTTTAGGTCATCCTAGATATTAAGTATATATAGTGGGTGCAAAGATCAAGAAATTTTCAAGTTGAATGCTGACGTGGCAGTCAGCTGCGACTCCAATCTGCGACATGGAACTCGCAGATACTTTCTGCTGGCTGAAAGTAGCAGATCTGGATGGCAGAAGGTGTCTGGGAAACTTCTGTGACTTGAATCTGCGATATTGAAGTCGTAGAGTGAAGTAGCAGTTCTGTTTCTGCTGGTTTGAGGTTGCAGATTGACTTGGCAAAATCCTCTGGACTGTTTCTGTGACTTTGATCTGCAAGTTCAAACTCTCAGTTTGAACCGGCAGACTCTTCTGCGAAACATCAGCAACTTGCTCCTATCAATGATGTCGCAGTTTGAGTTAGCAGATCACACTTGTCTAAATCTGCAACTTGGATCTGCTACATTGAAGCCGCAGATTCCTTACAAATTCCCAAAATTATCTCTTTTCAACCTAAAATCTCCACATATGATTGAAAGTACCCTTGGATGTGGAAAATGCCTGAAAACACTTATACGAACAATTAAACACTTAAAAACATTCAAAAACGGTAGCAAAGGTAAGGAATTAGGTGCTCAAAACGTATACATACTTGGAGCGATCACTTTCTCTTGTTGATTTCTAGTTATATTGTGTGCCTCTGTAATATCTACACCATCTGTTTATCGGGGATATAGACAATTAATGGATGTATCAAATGGCTACTCTGGCCTATTAGTGATGGCTTCTCTCATGTTTTGAAGGGTAATATGAATCAGAATCAGAATAGTGATAAGGATGCAGATAAAATATTGAAGATGGAATCATCTCTTTTGGTCCCTCATGGAATAACAGGTGGGGGAACAAGGGCTGGGCTGTTTAGAACCCCAATATCTGGTGGAGTTCAGAACGCAGCCTCAGCTCATGGCTTACCTCCACCAGCCTTAGCAGTCCGCAATCTCATGGAGCAGGTATTTTGTTGCTAAATCTTTTCATCTGTAACTTGTTTGCTAATACACTTTGAAGTAGCAGATTTTGGTTTATGTGATGATATCCATGCACAATTTTTGTATTTTGTTCTGTTGGAAAAATATTTAAAACTTTTTTTTTTTTATGTAATTAAGGCCAGATTTGCTCATCTATGCACTGTAATGTCTCGGATGCACCACCGGCGTGAAGGATACCCATTTGGGTCCCTAGTAGATTTTGTACCTGATCCAATGGGACGTAAGTATTTGGATTTTATTACCTCTTTGATTGGATATAGATTCCTGCTTCTTCAGTAAGATGTTATTGCTCTGTTACTTGTGCATTTGGGTGCCAGATGTGAGATATTGTTGTGTATTCTATTATTATATTTGCAGATCCAATATTTTCATTTTCACCGTTGGCCATCCACACGCGAAATTTGTTAGCTGACCCTAGGTGCACACTGGTTGTTCAGGTTAGTTATATGTTATTTTATTTTACACTGAAAATTTCTGCTCTAGTTTTCGATTTATGGTTTTAAGTGACGGTTAGATTTAATAGGTTCCTGGATGGAGTGGCTTATCTAATGTAAGAGTAACAATATTTGGAGACATCTTCCCACTTCCAGAAGATAAACAGGTAGTTATTTCTTCTTCCTTGTTTATTTATTTTATAATATATTTTTTTAATATATCTTTGGGTGTGCCACATAAAATTAGCTCTCTTCTTTGGCCGTAGACTTGGCACTGGAACACAATGCATAGTACTCATTTTTATTGTGCCAACTATGTTCTACCTTGCTGCCTGGCTATTAATATGATCTTAGTAGTGTTTATAGGATCTGTAAGAGTTCCATAAATTCAGTGGTGAGTATTATGAGACTGATTTGTCTGCCGCAGTGAAGGTTTGAGCATAGACTTTGATTAATTTTTTTTTTCTTGAAACTTGGTTTTGGGCTAGTCATTTTCTCATGTACGGTTTTATTGGGAAGAAATGATTTTTCACTTCTAAATTTTAGACAAAGCTTTTGTTATCCCCATTATATGTTATGCTGTGTTAATCCCACCATCAGTCAAGGTCCTCATGGATCGCTTATGGAACCCACAAATATTGCAATTGCAATAGTGGTGGTACAGACGAATGCTGACATTTGCATTGTTTGTGGGGAAATATGCATCTCCATACTGGCCTGTGAAGGTTCTATTCTTACTCCCGTTTTATATACAGTAAAGTTTTGGAATAATATTATTTGGTTGTTTTGTCAGGAGTGGGCTCATAAGCAGTATATAGCTAAACATCAACAATGTCCCTCCCAACAGTGGGGGAATTTTTACTACTTTAGGATGCAGAACATAAGGTTTTTTTAGCTTATTTATTTATAGTTTTAGCATAACATATAAGTGTATGAATGAATATCTTTGTTTGATTAAAAAATTTGTAGGTATATTCCCTTTATTCACAAGTTGATATGCTAAATTTCTCCCCTCTGCATTGATAATATAAGCATTTTATAGGTATATTCCCTTTATTCATCAAGTTGATGTTCACTTTAGGAAACTAGTGTTATTGAATTCGAGTTTCATAGTAAAACTTTTGTGGAGGAAAAGCTAGTGTTGTTGCATATGGCCTTACAAGTAAAGAACATGAAGTAGGCTGGTTTTAATAGATACATGCAGAAAAGTGAGAGAATAATACATGGTTAAAAGTGAAGAACATGAAGTAGCCTTATTACTTGTGAATAATACATGGTCAATAAGAACTATACGTGAATACTTTCAAAGTTTTAACTCATTTCGTTTTGGGCTTTGGCCAGTGCTATAAGTTGCTACTGCTTGTATTTTGTTTTAATGTTGTTTTATCTTTACAATATTTTCAATAGTTGATATACAATGTGGAATTGATATACAATGTGGAATACTCTATATTGATAGCAGTCATATGGGGTTTTAGATCAGCTATATGCATCAAGAGTTAGATATTTTTTCTAGTTCAATTCTTTTTACTCATATCATTTTCATGTCAACATTTTACGTTAGTGATGAAGATAATTGTTTTACCAATTTGTTGCCAGTGACATCTATTTTATTGGCGGCTTTGGCACTGTTGCTTGGGTAAATATCGAGGAATACGAAACTACCCAGCCTGATAAGATTGCAGTTGATGGAAGCGAGCAAAATCTGAAGGTGAACACTTTTGTATAATCAGTAGTTTTAATAAAGATAATACACCCAAATGTCTCATCCTTTAGTTTTACCTATTGTGCTTGTGCCATCTGTTCAAATTTTGCTTCTTGTATAGTTGTCCTGATTCTTCCCTAGAAGGCTCTTTCTCTGCTTGTTAACTTCGTGTTCTTTCTTTTGTTAATAAAATTTTGTTTTGTTTCCATCAATAATTACATTTTCACATGTTAGTAAGGTGCTTCCATATTAATAGGGTTCAAAAAATTTGGTTTCATTATAGGAGCTCAATGCAATATTTTCAAAACCAATCAAAGAGCTCTTATCAGCTGAGGATGAGATTGATGATGCAGTCCTCATATCAATAGACAGCAAGGGAATCGTTATTCGGGCTCGTCAAGGTGCTCAGGTATTCATTTCTACAAAACATCCATCTTTTATCCATTTTGTAGAACAACCATTCAAAACTTGTGTTTGCAAGCGTTTTTTTTTTTCTTTTTTTTGCGCCTTTGTTTATGTGGGTTTGTTTTGTGTTGGCAGTTCAATATACAGAGGTTATCCTTTGACGACGAGCATGGTGTTGAAACATTAGAGGAAGCAAAGGCTGCTCTTTGGAAAGTAACAAAAAAAGGCATGGTCTGCTAATGCATCATCTTTTTCTTTTTTCATATCCAAATAGCATCAACAGGCTGGTCCTTTTTGTTTTTCCTTTTGATTCTTGTTGGTTTCTCTTGGGTGTCATGATTAACTTATATGGTGTAGCTTTACTGTATATGTAACAATAAACAAGGCTATGCTCTTTTTCTCCAGCAATTCTTTTGTCTGATAATCTGATTTTATTTTGCTGCCCTGTATGTGTGTTTTGGAGTCTTGTTAACTTATTATTCAGAAGTAAATTGAGAAGATTGGACATGGTTTCTATATCAAAGCCTCACAAAGGTGTTTTTGATTGAAAAAAAAGAAGTCAACTTAACAGAGATAAATGCAAATCGACTAACTCAAAGTAGACGACTCTAAGCGGAGAGAGAGAGAGAGAGAGATAAATGCATATTGACTAACTCAAAGTAGACGACTCTAAGCATTGAGAGAGAGAGAGAGAGTCCTAAAATAATTTCAAGACTACCAATCACAGCCACATGTTTAAATAAAATGTTGATTTATTTTAACAAACATTTAAATTTATTAAAACATATGACTGTAATTGACCATCATGAAATTATAATTTCAGGACAATCTGATAGGAGAGCTATCATATATATATATATATAATATAGTCTTTCTATTATCAGTTTAAACTGATATAAAATATATAAGTTCCTTGTATATAGGTCATTAGATTTAAAAAATGCTTTAATAAGTGTATGCAGCTAAGTTAAAGTATTTAAATCTAACAGTCCATGTGTAAGGAACTGAGATATTTTTATCGATTCGAATTGCTAATAGAAAATATATATATATATAGTTATAATTATCTACACCAAATGCATAAGTAGAGCTACTGAGTACTGATTGATATTTGGACCACATAATTAATTATGCATTGTCTTTTAGTGGGGGGGACAGTTTTATGTACTGAGTGAAGGATTGATGTGCAAAATAGTTAGTTTGAATTCAATAGCATTCTTCCATTTGTTGTTTTTATTTTTATTTTTTGAAATATTATAATATTTTTGGGTTTGAGGAAAGGGACACACTCAAATCTACAAAATCATTGTGTAGCTACAAGGGACAAACCACTATGCTAACCGTGTTTATCCTCCCTTTATTGTTTTTACTTTTACTTTTGATTCAATTTCTTATTTGGATTTACATTTGCTGTCCTTTTCTCTTTTTTAATTGTTGTTTTATGAGCCATCACTTCATTTTTTTTTTTTTTTAAATTTCAACTGTCGGGACCCTGCGAGAATTAGACTCTACTAGTACAATTCGGAACAACTGCTCCCACTAAAGGGAAGAAAGCCCCCTCACTTGATAGCCAAGGAGGGACAAAGAATATATGTAAATATATACATGAGTGCCATGGGTGTTGAACTATGGTGGTGGAGGTTCCAATTTGAGGGTTCAACCACATTGGCAAGAGGCCCAATAGCACCATCACTTCATTTGTTATCGGTTATCACTATGGATGAACCCATTAGTGGCCTACTAGTTTTTCTAATAGGTTTTTTTTTTTATTTTTTTTTTTATTTTTTTTTTATTTATTGGTTAAGTAAATGATTTGGAGGTATTGTATCATACTATCATGATCGGAAAGGAGCTTGGTTCTTAATTTGAGACTTGAGAGGAGTTGAAGTGAATTGTTTTATATATATATATATATATATAATATTTTCACTTGTTATGTGTATATAAAATTACAAAATTATGTGTTTCAAAAAAAATTACAAAATTATGATTACTTATTTAGAAATGTTGATTTGGTATAGGAGGTTTTAACTTTTTTTTTTTTTTTGGTTTACACCATCCGGTTTCCGGGTGGGGCGGATCCACCATACGGTGCAATCAGCCCAGACCACACCCCGACTAATCCGGACTCGCACTGGGTCGGCCCACTAAGGGGTAAAGTGCTCCCAATATGTGTAGCTCCGTTCACAAGGGGAGTTGAACCCACGACCTTGCTTAAGGGATGAGAGCGCCGAACCACTCACACCAACACATAATTGGTGTTTTTACTTATTTTTAGAACTCATGGAATCCCTTCGAATTTTTGCCTAATTTTTATGGGAACTAGGTGAGTTTTCAATCTTCAATTTTCTTTTATAATTTGTAAATAATTGAATATTGAATGAATATTTTGTATAAAATTAAACTAAATAATCAGGTGAATGACATGCTAAGAGTTTTTTTTTTTTTTTTCATCAAAGTAAAGGAAATGCCTATTTTGCCCATTATTATAGGTGTCAAAAGATGATGGATTGGGGTTGAATCTCACTTTCTCATTCTCGAAATCCTTAGAAATCACGGATTCAACAACCCAAAGCTAAAAATCTTAGCTTGTGAGCATTCATAAATCATAATCATTAAATCCACTACTTGATTTAAAAAATAATCCATCTTTGCTAGATCGTGTGGAAAACACTCTTTCTTCAATAGTTTTAGTGATTAATTTATCTATTTTCTTTGATTGTGAATGATTTTCTTTCACTGTGAACTATTTTTTTGATTCATATTTATTTTATTTGATCGCGAACTATTTTCTTTGATTGTGAACTATTTATTTGTACGTGATCTATTTTTTTATGATCGATATAGAACACTTTTAAAAGACTTTTAAGAGGACAAATGATGACAGATTTGAATACAAAAGGGTTGGTGAGCCCATGATATATATTGTTGGTTGGAATGGTCTGGACGAGAAGAAAAAGAGTAATGCTAGATATCACAGCTAAAATCACAACTTTTTCATCGCAACATATGTGGCCGTTGATGTGTCAATTGGTTAGTGGATACATGGATAAGTGAGATAAATCATTATTAATGTATATCCACTCACTAATTGACACACAGCTGCCACATGTGTTGTGATAAAAAAGTTATGATTTTAGGTGTGATATCTAACATTACTTGAAGAAAAAAGTTCACCACAACGTATTATCAAATTCAAAAGTTTTGCTCTCCACTTCTATGTTTTTTCGTTTTGACAGTATAAAATTTGGATGTCTTATCTAGTTATATATATATATATAATATGAGTGGTTCTCTCATAAAAGATCCCTTATTTTAATTTCGGTAAGGATTTTGATAAAATCACATCCATTTTTTTTTTTTTTTTGAATTTTAATCTGAATTTTTTTATGGATGATATGGTCATTGAAATCTATATATAAATAAAATTTGAGAATTTTTCAAACACTACGACTATTTTTCTTGAATTTTCCTATATTTCGTCCATTTTTCGATGCCTTTATATTTAACAAAATCAAGATAAAGAGTCGTAGTGCTTGAAAAATTCTTAAATTTTATTGATAGGTAGATTTCCTTGAACTTACCATCTACAAAAAAATTCAGATCAAAATTCATAGAATCAATATGATTTTATCAAGGTTTTTACCGAAATTAAAATAAGGGATTCCTTATGAAAGACTACAAAGGAAATATGAATAGAAATGTTGACCGAAAGGAAAACAATGGGAGGAGAAGAATGCAAAATTGAATGTCATAAAATACAGATAAAAAGTTGAAACGGTTTTCTAGAAGTAGAGGGAAGAAAGAAGATAAGATGATTTCATTTTCATGTAATAGACAGGACATGGGACTATGGGAGTATACAGAATGTGTCATGCTCGACTTCATAATTTCAAAAACCAGACAAATCCAATTTGATGCCCCTACCAATCTATCCCTTTCGCTCTATGCACACCATTTACCATTTTCTTAACACCAAATGCCCCATAAAATGAAGAAAATTGTTACTTCATTTCATATGCTATGAAAATTTATTGTATTATTTTTTTACCAAGAACAATCACTAAAAAAGGGAGAAAGTTTTGGATGTGTAATTGCATATACAGTGTTTAACTAACTTATGTCATGTGATATGACTATGACTACTTATTTATGTAGCATACTAATCTTACATGACATGGATATGACATGAGTGGATTAAGCACATTATTATTATTATTCACTTATATCCAGGGATGGCAATGGGGCGGGTCGGGACGGGTCAAGGCTGCCCCAAACCCGAAACCCGATTTTCAATGGTTGTCCTAAATTCGACCCGTGATCCGAACGGGTTTTCAATTTTCACCCCAAACCCGATCCGTTTGGGTTAAGGGTGCCCCAAATCCGACCCGAATAACTCGATTCATTTACGTAAATTTAAATTTAATATAACACGAAAACTAAGTTTAATAAATATTAAATTCATCTGTAAAGTACAAAATACAAATCTCAAAATGACTTTAACAAATATATAAAATACATACAACATTTTCGGTATCAATAAAATTCATTCAACATCTTCATCAAAATAGTTTAAACATAAAAAATTCAAATTGTTTTCTTTTCAATCAACATAGGGTTTCCTTCTTTCTTTTCCTTTTATATTTTAAATATATATATTTAAAATATATATATATTCCGGGTCAAACGGGACGGGTCGGGTCAAAAAGGACCGCCCAATATTCCACCCGGTAACCCGGCCAGGTCAAGAAATGTTTCCCAAACCCGCCCCAAACGGACCGGGGCCCCACAGGTTTGGGGCAGGTTGGGGATTTTTGCCGTCCCTACTTATATCACAATATTTTATTTGTTATTTTTAAGGTTAATATTCGATTCGAGACAAGATGAGGTTGACTTAGTATTAAACCTCTTACACTTATATCCAAGAAATTGTAGATTCGAGTCATATTCCCTTCCACAATCCAAAATATTGTAAATTTGTAATTGTTCAAAAATATATATATATATATATATCGGCCCCCAGGGGTGTGACTCAACTGGTAGATAGACGAGCTAGAGTACGTTTAGGAGAGCTTTTCAAGTAAATCATTTTGCAATAAATCTTTTAGAAGTAGATCTTTTAGAGGTAGTGCTTTTAAATAAAAGTCGTTAGTCGTTTAGTTATCAATTAAAATAGAGCTTTTTTAACGATAGAATTATCAAAATAGTCTAGCAAATATTAAATTATAGGGTTATATTGGAGATTTTAGTGTTATTAAAAAAACTCCAAAAGATTTACTTGGAAATTTTTTTCCAAATAGACATAAAACAATTTTTTAATCATCTAAAAGCTCTACTGGGTGACAACCAAACGATACAAAAAAAAAAAAAAAAAATTGTAAACAACTATTTTAATTAAAAAAGCTTTTTTAGTCAGTAGACAAGCTCTCCTAAACAGACATTTAGGGCTTGGATAAATGACTCATAAGTCAGCAGCTCAAATCCTACCGATGGCAAAAGTTTCAAAAAAAATACCTGGTCTAGATAAATGGATAGATAGATACTATCAATATATATATATACGGTCCTGTTAACATTAGTGTTCACTGATGTAAATATATAAGAACATTGAATATGAGTCACTCATTATGGAGAAGTTTTGACAGGTTTATACATACTAAGTCAAAGTATGGAAAATTAGTGGCTCATATTCAATGTTCTCATATATTTACATCAGTACGCATTGACTTGAACATATATATATATATACAGATTTTCTATTATCAGTTCGTTTTGACAATAAATATATCAGGGCTAAGAATGTGGACCATTAGATTTACATACTTTGACTCAAAGTATATGCATTTGTCAAAACTTCTCCATAATCTATGGTCCACATTCTTCGTCATGATATATTTATTGTTAGGACGAACTGACAATAGAAAAACTGTATATATATACCTTATGTTCAAATCAAAATTTACAGGATCTATTTAGATTAATATTAATACTACTTTATCCAAATTTGGAGTCCAAATGATGTGGCATCCCAATTCTAATACAGGGAAATCAATGATCCACATCATTTGGATACTAGATTTAAACAAAATTGTATTATTGATATTATTAATACAGTTTCAATAATTAAATATTATTAATACAGTTTTCTTAAGCATTAGCAATAGTTTAAATGGATCATTTATGGAATTTCTATTTTTAATAATTAAATATTACTAATACAGTTTCCATAGTTACTCTCGATAGTTAGAGTATCTCCAACTTTTTGCTATTTTTTAAATAGCAACTTTTCATGAGGTCACTCCAACCATCATCTCTATTATAATTAATCATTAATATTTTAATATTTTAATATTTTTTGAATTTAAAAATTAAAATATAGATAAATTTATTTTGTTTTAAATTGTAAGATAGCTTGAAATGACTCCCTAAATTTGGAAAGTCTTTTAGTGGTTCTTTAAAATAGGGAGTCATTTAGAGAGCCTTTGAAGTGCTCTAAAACCATCCCCACTATCTATTTTAGCTAAGGAGTTGGTTTAGGGATCCCCTTAACCTTGGAGATACTCTTACATATATAATCTGGTGGTAACACAGTACCACACCGAATCCCGGCTTCAAATCTCCCTCCACCAATTAAAAAAAATATATAGTTACACTCGGAAATTGAGAAGATCAAACCCCAACTCATATTAAAAGGGAAGGATCCTCCTACTGTACTATTTTTATCTTTTATTTTTTGATAATATTTGTAACCATTTCTTTGGAGATGAGATTATGAGAACGAGAACCCAACAAAACATATTTATTTTTATTTTTATTTTTATTTTTTTACCACTTTGTTTTGACATGAAAAAATAAAATCCAAACAACAAACCAACCGAACCCCATTTTAGACACACAAAACACCTCTTTTAGTTCATGAGATGGCTCACTCACATCCCACCCAGTAGTAACCAATAACCATAGCCATAAATCTCCAACAATCAATCACTCTTTCCAACTCCAAAGCTTAAACTTTTCATGGCAGAAACCAGTTACAACAACAACAACCATGGATCACCAATGTCTAACTTAGCTCAAGACCATCTCTTGACTGTCCTTCTATGTCTTCCAATAGATTCAGTTCTATCTTTTGCTATGACCTGCAAGAGATTCAGGTCACTTGCAAGCTCTGACACTTTGTGGGAATCCATATGCAGGAGGGACTGGGGCCCTAAATCAGTAGAAGCCTTCAAATCTTCTTCAAACCAGTATCATATGCTTCCATGGATGAGGTTGTATAAGCAGTTGTGTCAACTTGAATCTGTTTTTTGTCAAAAACTGTCTGACCCAGATGGGGGATTGTTGTTGCCAAACCCTAGAGCTTCTCACTCACTCAACTTTGTGTCTGATTGCTTGGTCTTGTTTGGTGGTGGCTGTGAAGGAGGTCAGTCACTCTTCTCTGATTACGAGTTATCTGCTTTTGATTCTTTGTGTTGATTATGTTTTAGGTATTAAATCTTGTGTTTTTAGTTAGGATCACTTTCAGTCTGGAGACCAATTTGTATAAGTTTGATGGTTTTTGGCTCCAATACGAATTTTGATGTTTATTTATGTTAGCTCATTAAGTTATCTTTCAATTTGATTCTGTGAATCATTAAGCGTCGTGGAAGAGATTTGAAGGGTAGTTTGGGAGGTTTTGTTGCATAAAAAGTTGTGTCATCTTGACATCTTGTCACAGAAATTATTCTTTTTAATGGAATTTCCATAGGGACTAATAGCAAGACTATTGCCTATTTTCTTTGCTTCCGTTGCTACTGTATCAAGTCAACCCATATTTAACATATGGAGTGAATAAAGTTCAAGTTCTAGATGAAAGATGTTTAAATTTTCTTTTCCTATATATTTGTTCCAAGCTGAGCATTGAAAATATCTATGTTCTAACTTGAGGGAGAGTTTTAAAGTCAAATATCAATCAATGAGATTATTCTTAATTATGATTGTGTAGTTAACTAATAGGTTAATTAGATTAATTAGTGTGGTTAATTGTAGCTTGATTGTATAATTGACATTTGACTGATTTGATTAGCTTAATTATAGCTTAGTGATTAAATAACCTGATTATAGGATGATTTATTTCCTTTTGTATTTCCTTTATTCATTCTTTCCATATTGTAAATTTACTATAAATATCCTCTTACGGAGAAGAATATAAATATCAAGGATTTTTTCTTTGTTCAAACTATCAAAGAGTTTCTTTTCTTTGTTCATTATTTATAACATGATATCAGAGTTTAAATCAATTTTTTTTTAGGACTCTTCTATCCCTTTTTTTCTTTCTTTTCCATTTCTATAATTGACTATCTTAATTATTAGAGATTTGTTCCTTGATTCTCACTTATATAGTTGATTATCTTAATTATAGGAGATCATTGTATTTATTATAGGAGATCTTTTCCTAGATTCTCACTCATGTATTTCCCTATAAATTGCCTCCATATGGAGAAGAATAAATTAACAAACTCTTAATTGTATTTATTATAGGAGATCTTTTCCTTGATTCTCACTCATGTATTTCCCTATAAATTGCCTCCATATGGAGAAGAATAAATTAACAAACTCTTAAAATTAAGAGTTTGTTAATTTATTCTTCTCCATATGGAGGCAATTTGTAGGGAAATACATGAGTGAATCAAGGAAAAGATCTCCTATAATCAATACAATACAACCTCCTATAATTAAGATAGTCAACTATACAAATTCTCTACATTAATGACAAATATTCTAACCCCTTGGTGCATAGATGTCACTCATGCCCAACTTACTAATTAAGTCATGGAAGCTCCTTCCATTAATAATAAGGATATCTGTAAGCTGGTCTTTGCTTATATATGGTATCGGTGGTTGAAGATAGAAGGGCCCGACTGTGAGGCTTACCGAAAAAAAAAAAAAGAGTAGAAAAACAGGCAATAGTCCAGTTAGCAGCTTATAATCAGTGTTCTAGTAAGCACTAGACGCTAGTCGGGCGGAGATAGTCGGGCGGAGACCCAGCGCCTAACGTCTAGGCCGATTAGTCGGTGATTAATCGGCCGGTGAATTTAAACCCTTTTTTTTTACTGCATAAAAATCAAGTCACTTTTTTTTTTTTTTTATTGATCGACTAATCGCCAACTAATTGGCCACCTAGGTCGATTAATCGGTCACCGACTAGTAAGGCTGATTTTAGCCATTTCACCTCAGTTTACTGCCGACTAGCTGTATTGAGCCGATTAATTGGCCTAGACAGTCAATTTCTCGAACACTGCTTATAATAGCAGTAGTAAAACAGGCACCAGCCTTGTTTAGTAGTAGAGAAGTTGAAAACATGCAATAGTCCTATTAGCAACTTATAATAGTAGTAGAAAAATAGTTCTTGTTTAGTAGTAGAAAAGTTGAAAACAAGCAATAGTCCTGTTAGCAACTTATAGTAATAGGTATGTTTTCAACTTTTCTACTACTAAACAATACGACTGCTTGTTTTTCTACTACTATTATAAGTTGTTAAAAGGACTATTGCCTATTTTTCTACTACTACTATAATTATTGTCTGTTTTCAACTTTTCAACTACTAAACAGTACGGTTGCCTGTTTTTTTTTACTACTACTACTATAAGTTGCTAAAAGGACTATTTCCTGTTTTCTACTTCTTTACTACTAAACAGGACTGCTGCATGTTTTACTACTACTACTACTATAAGTTGCTAAAATGACTATTACCTGTTTTTCTACTTTTTTTTTTTGTTTTCCAATAAGCCTTACAGCCGGCCCTTCTATCTCCGATCGCCGGTACCACCTACAAATAAAGATCAACCTATAAATATATTTACGAAGGTTATTAATGGAAAGAGCTTACATGACTTAATTAGCAAATTGGGCATTAGTGACATCTATGCACCAACTTGAGAGGGGGTGTTAGAATATTTGTCATTAATGTAGATAATTTGTATAGTTGACTATCTTAATTATAGGAGATCTGTTCATTGATTCTCACTCATATAGTTGACTATCTTAATTATAGGAGATCGTAGTATTGATTATAGGGGATCTTTTCCTTGATTCACTCATGTATTTCCCTACAAATTGCCTCAATATGGAGAAGAATAAATTAACAAACTCAACAAATAAAGTTTGTTAATTTATTCTTCTCCATATAGCAAAGGGAAATACATGAGTGAGATCTCCTATAATTAAGATAGTCAACTATACAAATCCTCTACATTAATGACATATTCTAACACCCCGCTCAAGTTGGTGCATAGATGTCACTTATGCACAACTTGCTAATCAAGTCATGAAAGCTCTTTCCATTAATAGTCTTCGTAAGGTTATTTGCAAGCTGGTCTTTACTTATATGTGGTACCGGTGGTCAGAGATAGAAGGGCCGGTTGTGAGGCTTACCGAAAAAAAAAAAAAAAAAAAAAAAAAAGTAGAAAAACAGGCGATGGTTCTTTAAGCAACTTATAGTAGTAGTAAAACAAACAGCAATCATATTTAGTAGTAAAGAAGTTAAAATCATGTAATAGTCATGTTAGCAACTTATAGTAGTAATAGAAAAACAGGCAACAGTCTTGTTTAGTAGTAGAAAAATTAAAAACAGGCAATAGTCCTGTTAGCAACTTATAGTAATAGTAGAAAAACAGGTAACAACTCTCTAATGGCTCACTCATGCTTATGATAGTATTCACATAAGATTTCAATAAACCGTAATTTCATCTCCAAGTTCTTTCAATATAATTGGTGATAATGACTACGATCAAAAACTTGTAGCAAAGTAGAATTATAAAAAGTTTATTCTTTTGCTTTTCCTTGAGTCCTTAATAACATTTGTAAAAATACACAAGTGTGGTTGTAATGTTTATGAGCAGGGGACTTCTATATGAAAGTTATTGCTAGACCTTCTCCTTAACCCTTCCCTAATGCCGCAAAAAAATGTATTTGAAGCTCAAAATCTTGACAGCATTCTGGTCGACCTTTGGTTAATAGATGGAGCTCAAAATAGGATTAAGATTATCTAGAAGTTTTAAGTTCTGACACTTTCTATGCAAATAGCATCGTCATCGTCATTGAATTATCAGAAAGATGGAAATTACCTTCTTAAGTTAATGAACCAAAAGGAAAAGAAAGTTGGTTGCTTTCAGATTTTGAATAAGGTAGAAAGTTAGCTAGAACCGGATTTTGAATAAGGAGGGAAGGGACCAGACATAGCAATTATTGAAGGAATTATTCATTATACTCTTCTGCAAATGTCAGCAGCACTGCATTTTTCTCTTTTGATTCAATAACTTCAAAACATCTGGGATTGTTGTGAGGAGTAATTGCAAAATTTTCTTGAACAGTTGGCAACTAATTAAGTAAATGTGGAAATGATGAGTAACTTGAATTATAAAGCTAATGCCTGCTAGTTTTTGTTTTTTGTTTGCCTGGGTAGCTAAATTTTTAATGTCTAACCATATTTATAATTTAAATTATCTGACTTTAGGACGACATCTTGATGATACATGGGTTGCATACATTGGTAATGATTTTCGAAGGATGCTGACATGGCATAAGGTCAGTTCGGGCATTCCCGGTGGGAGATTTGGGCATACATGCATTGTCATTGATGATTATGTTGTTCTTTTTGGAGGAATAAATGACAGTGGTCATCGTCACAATGATACATGGGTGGGGCAAGTTGCAGCATGCCATGAAAACCTGGGTGTCACATTGTCATGGAGGCTGCTCGACGTGGGGTCTATTGCTCCACCGCCACGTGGGGCCCATGCCGCCTGTTGTATTGGCAACAGGAGGATGGTTATTCATGGAGGAATGGGGTTGCATGGTGTCAGGTTGGGGGATACATGGGTTTTAGAACTATGTGAAAATTTTCGGTTTGGATCATGGCATGAGGTTGTGAGTCATCATCCATCACCTCCGGCTCGTTCAGGACACTCATTGACCTGCATAGGGGGAAACCGCTCAGTTCTATTTGGCGGGAGAGGATTGGGCTATGAGGTGCTCAGTGATGTCTGGTTCTTGGATGTTTCCTCGAGTTGTCTGAAATGGGTACAAGTACTCTACGACTTGCAAAACTTACCTGAAGGAGTTACCCTTGCACGGGTTGGTCACTCAGCTACGCTCATTTTGGGTGGTCGGTTACTAATCTATGGAGGGGAAGATACATACAGGCACCGGAAAGAGGACTTCTGGGTGCTGGATACTAACGCATTACAATCTAATAGAGAGAACTCAAAAAGATTGTTGCGGAATATTTGGAAAAGGCTGAAAGCAGAGGGTTACAAACCCAAGTGTAGGTCATTTCATCGAGCCTGTGCGGATTATTCAGGGCGTTACTTGCATATATTTGGTGGAATGGTTGATGGCTTGGTTCATCCTGCTGAACCATCTGGGTTGAGATTCGACGGGGAGCTGCTTCTCATGGATCTTATGCCTTGGCTGTAAAAACGAAAAGGTCTAGAGCTAACACAGTATTTCCGTAGCTATTATATTGTGAATCTTGTATACAGTAGCTCTCTCAGGTTTGTTTATATCTTGGATTCAGAACTATCAAAATAAATGTTCAGGTGTGGTTGTTGTTGATAATGAAGCAGTTTTTTTAACTAGCATAAGGCAATAAAAGAACAAACAGAAAAGGCAACATGATACAAGAGTGCAGCAAAATGCTCCTCAGAATTTGAAAGAGGAAGCAAAGTTTCATTAAATATCTATCTACCATGTGACTCTCAAAATGTTAATATACATTGAAAAGGAATACAAGATTTCCTATGAATAAAAATGGTAGATTTTCTATACTCCTCTCATTTACTACACTTTAAAGTGAAAAAGAATATCGACGATTAAGAAGTACAGAAAGAATTACAGAACCAGAAACCATGACTTAGCTACATGTTAATAATTGGTTACTATGGTGGGAAATATCCTACCCAAAGAATCAACAAGAATTTGTTCACAAGTTCAATTTCAATTTGGTTCTCCACATTTCTCCCAGTACCTTCTTCGGAGATGGATCATCTGGTCCCTTGTCTCGCTGTCCCGATGTGAAGTACAACCATCCATTCCAGAATCCAACTAGCGTGGTTTTCACACGGTAAGGAAGTTTTCCGATCACCGACCATTTCTGTCGTTAAATATAAAATACTCAAACTACATATTATAACTCTATTAGCGCATTACTCAAAAAGGGAGTCAAAATTTATACGATAATAAGAAACAAAAAATAAGAACACAAGTCAGAGAAAATATCAATAATAACAATTTAAGTTCAAAGGGAGTTACAAAATTTAACCCTAAACCATTTTAAGAAAAAAAATAAAAAATCCAAGCGAGCATAGACGCCTCATCCTTTCTAGTCGTGCATGCAAATAAAAAGCTAAACTGAGACGTACCTATATGACATAAACTGCAAGCACAGAGCTTAAAAGTTAAATCAATATACAGCAGCATCAAGATTGTAAAAAGACTCAGAAAAATGAATGATAAAAAGGCCGAGGAAAGTAAAAGCAAATCTTGGAACAAGAAAATAAGTAGTGACACTAAACATAAAGGAACTTGCACTACCTTCCTTCCTCATTTTATTTTTCTCCTTCTCTTTCTCTCTCCATTTTATCCAACAGAAAACTATTCTACATGAGTCTAGTATAAAATAAATTCAATCTTCAAAGTTGATCAACTGTAAAATTGATACTGTTAATGTGCTTCACAAAACCTACTACATGAGTCTAAAAAGACTAATTGTAAACTGTAGCAGAATGCTTTTAAGCCTAACAAAAAGAACCTCAAATCCAAACTTCCATCTTTATGAGATAAAAAGAACAGTGTAAATATCTTCAGTCAAAGGTTTTTTTTTTTGTTTTTGTTTTCAATGCTACAACCATTAAGTATATCAATATTTCTTTTTATGCTTAATACAAATCATAATGTTCTATAGGTTACAGTTTTAAAGATATCGGTTAACGTGCCTAGGAATTGCAATTTAAATGTGCTTCAACTAGGCTCTAAAAAGAAAAAACTTCAGCTGCACTACACGTTTAAATTGAGTTTTAAATAAAACTGCATGGAGCACAAATTGCCGCAAGCAATGCAGTAAGAAAATAAGCAACAGCCTCTTTAACAGCAACAAACTGATCAAAATGTGTGCGCATGTGGATGATCAAAATAAATATAGGATTAAAAGGTGATACCAGATTATTCAGGTTGAACTGCATTACTTCTCCGATCAGAACCATCTTTTTAGTTGTGGGATGCTTATCTGTCGTGCCTCCAACAAGAACAATAGAATTATTGACAAGCGCCCAAGCAAATTCAATATGGGAATCTGGTTTTGGCATGGAAGGTAAGACTTTCCACTTCATCTCATCATCCAACATGTAGACATCATCATATACTACCTGAAACAACATATGTAGAGTGCAATGGGGAAAAAAATTATAGGATAAATGGGAGGGATACGGGGTTGAAAATCTGAAAATAGTGGGGAAAAAAAGACTTTATTTCAATTAAACATTAAATAGGCTGATCTACAATAATCTAACATTGAAGGAAACACAGTCCAAACACAGTTCAAAGCAACTTGTCAAATCATATAATAATGTATCATGTACTGAATTTTATGTATTCACAGTGCAAAAGTATTGAAATGACCTATAAATTCTCATAACATCTATCTATCATAATATAAAAATAAAAAAACTTTCTGCATCAATTACAATATGGCAAATAATAAGAGGAAGTCTCCTACAGTTGAAGCGTGAAATCAGTTAATTACTAATGACAGTGTCCATAAATAGTACAATATATTTATGGTAAAAAGGGGGTTTTAACAATTTTAAACAAGAAACTAGGTTCTTGTGAAATAATATGATGTAGAACAACCTAAGGAAATAAGCAGGAAGAATTGGTTGGATTTTGACCAGTATCCTTGAATATTAATATTATATTTTGTTTAGGATCTTTGACTGTATTTTTTTATTTGATTTGATTAGGATCTTCGATTTGCATATTTGTTTTCCTTTGTTAGTTGATTGGGATCTTTTTGTTTTAGAAGGTAGATTATTAACTGCTTTGGTTTTGTTTTAGGCCACTATAAATAGAGGCCTAGGTTTTCTTTGTTGGAGAGACTTGAATGAATAAAATTAGTTGTTATTTTCCTCTTTTACTTCTTCTAAATTTCTTCCCTTTCTATTAAAGTTCTTTTTGTTAGTAACCAAATGGCTGGGCACGTGGCCCAAGCCCAAACACATTCAAACAAATTCAAATAACAAATTCCAAATTCAAATGCAATCACGTGGTGGGAGTTGAACCCAGAACTCCCGAACAACCAAGGCTTTGATACCATGTTAGTATCCAACATACCAAAAAGCGTAAGCTGATAGGAAATGGCCCAACAATAGCATTTAAACCCTCTAACACTTTTGCTTATTGGTTCTCCACCATAATATTTACAAATAATGAGTATTTCATTAAATCAATAAAGATGTATCTTTATCACCAGGGAAATACTGTTCTACCAAATATAAAAGCGTAGCAAGTACAATGGCTCGAAACTTTGAGGTGATACCGTAATCATCACATTCAAGTTTGAGCATATAGCCCCTTGGTTAAAATTTTGTGCTTGCAATACTAGCCAAAAACACTATCATAATTCTTGAAATTTCTCAACAGAAGAAAGAAAGACATGCACCCAACCATTTACCCTTACAAGCATCATCTTGGTTGATTTAGACAAACACTACAAAAGAAGTGAATTGTTGGGGCAACACGGCTGTTTGACTATCAACCCATTTTGGTTTTATCAAATATGACAGTATAAACCATGAAAATTTAAAAAAGCTTGCCAAGTAAAGAAACTTGAAGTTTGCATGATTTATGCTAGTCAATAGAAAATGATACAGAACACTCATTGAAAACAATACTACAAAATAATCAAAGGCAATTCACTAAAAACGTAATATAGACTTGCTAACAAACTTACCTCATTCCTGCGAGAACACTTGAAAATAGGTGATCCAGGTTTAGCCATAAAATCACCTTCTTGACCACCGATAACAAGCAGCTGATCATTAACCACAACGCATGCCCTAAGTGATATTTGATAAGAAAGAAACCAAACAGATAAGTGATAAATCATAAATCATACGACTTTCATATATATTCTATTAAATCATACAACTTTCATACATATTCTATGGTCTTCATACTACTACTGAAACTCAATGCATTTTTTGCCAATTTACAATTCCCAAAATCACTTAAACATCAATAATCATACTCAACACAAGTATCAATGATAGATTTGCAAATTAAGAATTGGCCTACTATAAATTAAACCCAAAACGAATATCATTCCTATTTAAGATGAATACACTCTCAAATCTAATGAAATCAAAATGAAACTCTTAACATTTTTCAATTAACAAATTTCTAGTAAAAATCAAATTAAATTTGTTAGTCACCACTAAACCAAAAGCTTAATTTATTAGGAAATGATTCATCAACAGAATTTAAACACTCTAACACAACTCCTCGCATGCAAGACCAATGGGCTTGCCAAGTGACTCAAGCCAAAAGAAGACATTCAAATTCAATTAACTTATAACAAATTCAATTCAAATTTATAACCTAGTGTAACAATCTAGACCCACCATGTAAATATTTTCCCACATTGGGCTTTATGAAAACATACTTCACCATAAGCTTAAAACACATCTACTTAGTTAAGGAAGCTCAAAGCTTATATCCTAATTGTTTGCTAGTGTTGTGGGATGTGACACTTTCCTTAGGACCTCAAGTCCTCATGAAGGTCAATAGAAGTTTAAATCAATCAACTTGGTACCCAACGGAGGTTGTGGGGTTGAGCTTCAAACAGATAGAAGGCCATAAACAAAGGACTGTGAGTCCCAAAGTCCCATATTGTTGGTTAAAAGGGATATCTTGGGTTTTATAAAGAGGATAGGTCACTCCACCAAAAGGTTAGTCTTTTGCACTGGATACCTGAATTCTAACAAATGGTATCAAAAATTGAACAAAAAGCATAATGTTGGTCTACTCAAAGACTCAAAAATAAGGCCAGATCAACCAATGGACCAAACCATAGTCCCACATGACTATGGCCTCTGAGTGGTAGATTGAGATGTCCCAAACCCAAGAATTTTGATTTGAGGCACAAAGGCCATGTAAAGGCTCTTTTAGAACTATTATAAGGCCATCTAGGTGAAAACCCAAGGAAAAAAGAAAAACCAATGAGCCAGAGTTCAAAGCAGACAAAATCATATATCAATATACCTAGTCACAACAATAAAATTCTACAAGATATTATTTCAGTCAAGAAATTCCTAGTGCTTCAATGTATCAATGAGATAAAGTTCTTAAGCATCAACATAAGATCGTGGCAATATCATAAGCGAAAACATCAATGACTGATTACCGCAATATGTTCATAAAATAATATTCTACAAACCTATGAGGTCCTCCACGTGGAATGGGAATTTCAGTCCTCCACTCTTTTTCTAGTGCTTTTCCATTCTTTACAGCAAGGCTCCAATGCTCCAATCCAGGTGTATGCCGGTTCTCCTTGCTGCCACCCATCACATGGAGTCTACCTCTCCAAAGCTGAGTTGCCGGTGCATACCTGAGAATATCACGTTAAGATCTTTTGCTAAGAGAATTGATTGCATATCATAAATAAACATAGACTAAAAATACTGATGGCCACTGATAGAGTACACCACTACAACATTGCATTGCCATTTTACACCAACAGGAGAAAAACCAAGTAACTAGGCATCAGCACAGTAATACAGCTTATTGGAGCATCTCTAACATTGCCATTTGTCGACAAACAACAGAATAGAGCTGTTAAAGGCAATAAATATTATTTTATTAGACACAAGGCCAAAAACATTACAAACAGAAGTATTCAGAAACAACCAGCACGATAAAAGTCCATAAAGTAAACCCAACTGAACTCCAAATACAAACAACAAAAAAAGTTAATAAATCAAAGTAAATAATGACTCCAATAGGTTTTACATGGACAAAAAAAAAACACCCTCTACCCAAAGAGTCCCATTGAGAGTTCAAGCAATTAACAGGAGCCAAAGCTAATTTACACATAGAAACTAAATTTAATGTTTCATTTTATGTCCAGTATGCAGTATTTTGTCTCTGTGTTGGAAGTTGAATTGTGACAAACGCTATGATAGCAAAATGCTAACTCACTTTCAATGACAGACAAAAGTTCACAGACAAAAATTCTGAGACAGTGGCTAAAAAAATGCATTATCCTTTCCAGAAAACAAAGTCTCCAGTAACCCAATACAATGAGTTGTAATACACTGTTTAGTGAATAGTGACAGTACAAAAATGGGAAGATTGTATATACATCTTTCTTTTTATTTCTATTTCCCTATACAGAATGCACTTAGGCTACGTGGAGAACTTAAATCAATGACTGAAACAGGGTAAAAGGAAGATATAGTCATTGACTTTAATATGTAAGTGACAGTGTAGTCAATGCAACGACACAATGAAAATTGGATAAGAAGTAATCTGTTTCTTAATGCAAAATAAATAAAGCATGAAGGGAGAGGGGGGGGGGGGGGGGAGAGAGAGAGAGAGAGGAGATAGTTTTCCTTCTACGAGTTCAACGCATGTTTTCAACATTAACAATATAGATAAGGTAACATATACCTAGGAACCGGTAAAGGTGGCAAGTCGTGCCATTGCTTTGTCTTTGTATCAAGCACGAAATTACGAGATGTCGGCCCTCTGCATTGTGGACCATATTGTCCTGAGATTACATAGATAAATCTCCCATCTGTTACCATTCCTAAATGTGAATGGGCCATTTCTTTAGGCATATCAAATCTTCCTCCCCACGTATTATCCTTGAAATTGTAGATGTCAACATGTGAATGTACCTATGTATATAAACCAGAGATCTACAATTCCATCAGCTTATAAAGGAAGTATGCAAAAGAAAAATAAACAATCACAAATTTGCAATAAACTTTCAGTTTTCCCTGGTTAGGCAAACAGTTTGCAAAAACAAATGACAGTGCCATAATTAGACACAAAAATTGGTAGCAGACTTAATGCCAACCACACAAAAAAAAAAAAAGGGAATACTAGATTAGATTGGCAATCCAAGTAATAAAAAATAAATAAATAAATAAAATTAAAAAAAAAAAAAAAAAAAAAAAAACTCTATTTTATATATTCTGATGTTTAATTGCTCCTGACATGCACTGAACTAGTACATTATGCCAACATCACTAGAGGAGGAAGGCCTGAAAATATGACATTTAAATATTTAATAAATCAAAAACAAATCAATCACCACCATATAGAATAAAACCCATTCTCTTTTCACCTCCCAGCCCTGGTTCAAATAAGAAATCTAAAAGGAACTAGAATTTCTGAAAGACCCATGTGTGTCAGCAGGAAGCTCCCTGAAGAAGAATATTGCATATTAAATAGAAAATATGGCAGAAATTCAAACATAACCAGGCTCAGGGAATCAGTAAAGTGATCCCCCAGAAAAGTTCTTAGAAACTAAAAAATAAAACAATAAGAATCTCTAATGTGCATTGCATGTTCTATTTAATTTTTATGTCTCTTGGTGAAATGAGGAACTCCATCTGGCATTAAAGGGGAAAAAATAAATAATCACATAGCCTTAACAATTTTAGTCCCAAAAAAGAGGGAGGTTAAGATGATAAAGAAGTTATTGAGTATTTAAATATACTTTTATCTTGTACTTCATTCACAAAATAAATCAAACCATATTTAGCAAAAGCATTAAACACTTTGTAAGGGAAATTTTTCTTTTGAAATTTCCAAACAGATGAAAGTAATTTTTAGAAATTGGATGTGGAAACAAAAAGACCAAAAACTTCCTGATTATATAATGAAAAGACAAAAAAAAAATGGATAACCAAGTGAAGGACAAAAGAGAAAAATAACCAAAAGCAACGAGCAAACATCACTTACAAAGAAGGAAATATGTGTATCCTAAATTTTTAAACAAAATGGATGTGGGGAGGCCATAACTAACACATTAAAAAAAAAAATAAATAAATAAATAAATAAAAAATTCATGGAAGAAAAGCAACAAACTGGCATTCAGATCAACACTGAACAAAGGTTCTTACATAAAGACCGACAAAGCTAGTAAAGGTTCTTACATAATCAATGCTACCATATCCAGCAAACACAAATAAGAGATCCTTAATCTGTATGGCGGCCCCATCTAGACGAGGCACTGGTGCTGTTGCCATCTTCTCCCATTTTAATTCTGGTCCGGGTAAATCTTGAAAAGTAGCTGATAAGACCCTCCCAAGAATGTCCCCAATTGGCTGCAATCAGTAAACAAGAATTTTTAAACAATACAATCACCATTATCTAACACAAAACTCTATAATTACCAATATATTCCATCATCAATACAAAATTGTATACTGATTGGATTCTATTCCTGAGAACTTGTATAAAGAAAAGCCACAAATGGCTTTCATCTCATAATCCTTTAATATTGATCATAATCAAATCAAGGAGAACTTATATTTTAATTTTTTAAAACCAAACAACCACATCATAATTCGATGACACATATCAGTAAGTAAAATCACACTATTGTAACTTTGACACACATATTGGACTGTCATCAACAACAAATATCAAAATCACCATATGGGTTCTGCTATTAAGCTACTTCCTTAACTTATCATAAACCGAAAACCGAAAAAACAAAATCAAAAGATCTTATCTAGCAAAACCATCATTCCTATAATTACAATATACTCAATTATCAACAGCAAATATCAAATCCCCATCTGGGTTCTGCTATTAAGCTACTTCTTTAAATTATCATGAACCGAAAACCCGAAAAACAAAATCAAAAGATGTTATCTAGCAAAACCATCATTCCTATAATTACAATATACTCAATTATCAACAACAAATATCAAAATCCCTATCTGGGTTCTGCTACTAAGCTACTTCTTTAACTTATACTCAATTATCAACAACAAATATCAAAATCCCCATCTGGGTTCTGCTATTAAGCTACTTCTTTAACTCATCATGAACAGAAAACCGAAAAAAAAAAATCCAAATTACACTGCAAGTAGTTAAAACTAGCAAGAATGCATGCGAGAGCATGAACTTGAAACACAATACCTTGCGTGGGTTGTTGTTGTTGGGCAAGATCGAAGGTTGATGAGGGGACTGATTGGAAACGATGGTGTTGAAATAGGAGGAAGTGAATTTGGAAGAAGAAGCCCAGAAGATGTCAGCGATCAAAGCGAAGCCGAGAATGGTCACGCAGACCACCACCAGCACTCTCGCTAGCGACGTCGGTTTGGCTCCGAATTGACGACCCATCTCTCATATACATACGTATATATGTACAGAAAAGAGAGAAGGGAATGTGATTTGTTTTACGTTTTGGGTTCACTTTCTCTGTGTCTATATGGTGGTGTCACTTTGAGAATGGAGAAGAGAGATCTTAGAGAAAGGAGTGAGACACCGACATTATGAGCGTTTTTGTTCCTCTTTTTTTTTTCTTTTTCTTAAAAAAAAAAAAAAAAAAAAAAAAAACCATTGGTTCATCTTCAGGAATCACGAACACCACAAGTGACGTATACTCCATACCGGTCGATGTATACTCATGTAACTATATATGTGGACCACTGATTATAGAAAAGTTTTGATAAATATATATACATATAAATCTAATGGTCTACCTCCAACACACTGATGAAATTATATTAGTGCATATTAACTTGAATATTTCTATATATATATATATAAATTTTGGGTGAGTAAAGTGGAGGGTAATTTTGTCTATTTAAACTTAAATTTGATAAGTATAATAAAATATAAATTGTTAGTTAAAAATAATAAACCAATAAAAATTTTGGTTACTTCTTATAATTTCCTCTTTAAAAAATTAAAATGTTACAAGTTTGTTACACATGTAACACTTCCATCAATAAAGTGACAATTTTTCTACCATTCTTTTTAACGGTTTTAATTTAGTGAAAATTGTAAAAAATAACCTAACCACATAATGAATTATTGTTTTTAACTAAATTCTAATTTTTTATTATTTGTAACCAATCACCATAATACATTATTGTTTTTAGTCAATAAATTTCAAAACTACCCTTTTATCCTTTTTTTCCCTTTAATTTTTTTTTCTCCATTACTCATCTCTCTTTATCACTCATCTCTATCACTCATATTTTTATCACCCATATCTTTATCAAATATTAATTCTCAACTAATTTTTGTCAAGAAATTAAAGTTATTTTGAAGGGAAATAGCAAGAAAACCTAGATTTGGGAAGAGTTTTTTGAAAATTTCGAGTTTGTGGTTAAATCTCTACTCAAAACTTCAAGGTTTGTAAATCTTCAATTTCAATAGCATTGTTATGTTTTTGAGATAATATTGTTGATGGGTCTTTGTAATTTTGTTTTAATTTTGAAGTTTTTTTTTTTTGTGACAATGGAAGAAACTTCAATTTTTGTTTGAAATTATATTTCATGCAATGTGTCATGGTAAAAGTGATATAAGTTGGTTATTTCATTTAACGTGACACATCGGCTAATATTGTATAATCATGTATTTTTGAAGTATATGAGATATTTCATATCAAACATGACATACACGGGATATTTCATACTTAACATGACATAAATGAGATATTTCATACACAATATGTTATACATGAGATATTTCATGCCTTAAATGAAATACTGTATAAATAGGATATTTCATACCCAACATGACATACATAGGATATTTCATGCCCAACATAACATGCATGTGATACTTCATCCACAACATGATATACATGAATACAAGGGGACATTATTGAATTTCTAATTTCCACACTATCTAAATGTTCAAAGGACAGCAAGCCCAATCCACCACTACGAATACATATATATATATATATATATATGAAACCCCCAAACTATTGAAGAGTTATTCAACAATAGAAAACCAAAACCCCCCATTTTTCAATCCAAAAATTACAAACAAAAAAAAAAAGAAAAAAAAAAGAGAAAGAAACGAAAACACAACAAATCGAGAAACGTAAACTGCTACACAATCAAGAGTGATTAGAATTACGTGATCCGAGGATTAGGGTTTGCGATTTGAAGAAGTCTGGTCAGATAAAAAAGAAACCCTAAATCGGATAAGTCTAAGCTTCGCGTCTAGTGAGAGAGAGAGAGAGTCAAAAGTGAGAAAGAACCATTCATCGGCGTTTGGTTAGTTCAGCCAGCCGATTCTTCTTCGTTGTTTGGTTATCTCGTCGCCATCACTGTCGCCGGTTGCCCACCTCTATTCTGATCACCTCTGCCTCTCTCACTGTAATCTGTAGTTGAAAACGATAGTTTTATTTATTTATTATTATTGATAATGACAAGCTGATTTAGATTTAGGTTTGTAAAAAATATTAATAATAATTTAGGTTTATTTTTACAAACAAACTTGATTTTTTTTAAAAGGGTATTTTAGACTTTACAACTTTCACCTGGTTAAAAATAATAACTTAAATTTTTTTTGATTAAAAAAAATATTTCATTTCTTAATTTGACTACTTTTACAAATGTCTCTTTAATTTAATTAAAATTTTAATATTTTTCAAAATAAAATGTTACAACTTTCTTATGAATGTAACCACTTCCATTAGTTAAGTGACAAATATGGTAAATAAAATTTTAGAATTTAATATACAATGTCAATATTAGAGAAAATTATTTTAAAACACTAAAACTATTAATATTAATCACTTTGATCTCATCAATGACTACATTCATACAAATAAGGGACCTCGTGTAACTAAAAAATATATACTATTTCTACATGAATGTTAATATAATTTTTGGAATTTAAGTTTTTAATATAACATAACATCAAACTATGCTAATATTTATTTGGTAGAATTTGACACTTGAGTCAATCGTCCAACGTATGTAACACTGACTCAATGAAAATAGTAGTAAAATGATGATCAAACCGTTTTTTCGAAAATAATGGTAGAGCAAAGTACAATAGATCACCGTGGGTTGAATGCTAAGGTGGAGTTAAGGTGGTGAATGATGATTTCTACTTGATCGAGTGTTATGCTTCATTGGAACTGAATGGGTTGAAGTTGAATGCATACTCATGAACAAATAGAGGCTGACGGCTTGAAATTAAGCTTGGCAACAACGTGATTTGCTGAGTAATTCATTGTTCCATTATCAATGTTAAGTGTTAGAATTGATCATTTAATTCATTTTAAAGAATTCATCTATTATGAATAAGAGTGGACATTTTGAGGTCGGGTCAAGTCAAGACCAAAACCGAACATGACCCAACAGATTTTCGGTTTGCATGCATGTTAACTGAGCATGGTAATTTTTGATGAGAAAAGTGACCATAACCATGGTAATTTTTGATGAGAAAAGTGACCATAACCAAACAGGTTAAGGTCAATTTGGTTTGGGTCTTTTCAAGTTTTGGTGTCCACCCCTAAATTTAGACACGACAACAAGTCAAATCGAGGTCGGATCTACACGGCATATATCTGAAACCCGGTTGGGGCAAAGTACCCTATACTTGATTTGTGTCTTGAACGAGTTTTAGATTTTTGCCCCATACCCGAAGTCGTTTAAGGCAAGGTGACCTATACCCGACCCGAATTGATCCATATCATTTAACAAAAAAAATGTTCAAACCATTAAATATATAAATTTTATCATACAATTGAAAAATATATTTAAATTTAAACACTATAAATAAATATTAAAATTTAAAGTTCAATGTACATTTAAAATTCATATATAAGCTTAACTTTAATAGAATATAATATTATAATATCAATCTTAAATTTTAATATAAAGTACAATTAGATAGAGATTAAAAAAAAAAATAGAGTTTTGTTTTACCCACCTGATACTTGTTTCAAGTGCTCCAAATCCATCCCAAACGGATCAGATCCCCACCGATTGGGGTGGGTTAGAGATTTTTGTCATCCCTACCCCTAATTTATGAATCGACTGAGGTAGCATAAGAAAAAAAAATTCGGATTTTGAAGGACCCGCCAACATTGCTTAGTAAGCATGGCCTTATTAAAGGCACTGATATCACGAAAGCCCAAACCCCCTAATTCTTTAGGCTTACATAATTTGTCCTGGGTGCACCAGTGAAGCTTGCGATTTGGACCACTACCACCCCACTTCGCACTCAACTTGTGAAGCTCGGACACTAAAGAGACAGGGAGTTTGAACAAATTCATAGAATACACCGGAATCAATTGAACGACCACTTTAAGGAGAACTTTGAGGCCACCAAGTGAAAAGAAATGGTGGTTCCAGCTTTGGAGCTTATCCTAGACCCGTTTCTTAATGCTGTCAAACATCTCCCTTTTGCTTCTTCTAGTTAAACAGGGCAGCCCTAAATAGGTGTCATGAATGTCCACCACAACCATATGAATCAAATCCACAAACTTACGTTTCTCCTCCCATGGCGTGTGCTTACTAAAACAAACCGAAGACTTGTTATAGTTAACTAGCTGACCCGACGCTGAGGAATAAACCTCTAAAATTTTCCGGATATTCAAACATTCCTTAACACTAGCTCTGGAGAACAAAAGACTATCATCGACATAAAAAATATGAGAAATCTTTGGCCCGTTCCGACTGCATCTAAAACCTAAAAAATCATCCACCATATCCGACCTCTCAATCAAACTAGAAAGACCCTCCGCACAAATAAGGAAGAGATACGAGGACAGGGGATTGCCTTGGCACAAGCCCCTTGAAGGCCGAATATCACCTCTAGTAGAGCCATTAAGAATGAAAGAATATTTCACAGTGGACACACACCCCATTATCTTCGAAATCCAAGCCTCCGAAAAACCTAACCGACGCATCATACCCTTCAAGAAGCACCAATCAACTCTATCATAAGCTTTAGCCAAGTCCAATTTAAGGGACATAAAGTCTTTCTTGCCGTTAACCTTACACTGCAAGGCATGCAAACATTCAAAGCCAACAATCCCATTATCCGTAATCAATCTCCCTGGAATAAAGGTGCTTTGCGATTCTGAAATAACAGTTCCAATCACTTTTCTAAGCCTATTAGCAAAGGCTTTGGAAACACACTTATGGATCACGTTACAAAGACTGGTAGGTCATAAATCAGCCACTTTCTCCACCTTTTTCACTTTCGGAATCAAGCACAACTAAGTGTGATTAATCATCCCCACCAACCGACCATCATTAAGACATTCCAAGCATAACTTAGTCCCCTCATGCCCACACACACCAAAATTTTTAAAAGAAATCAGTTGAAAAACCATCAAAGCAAGGAGCTTTAGAAGGACTCATCCCAAAAAGGAACACCCAAACCTAATCCGTTGTGAATTTAGTATCCAGAAAATCACTTAAGTTAGGCGGGAGTTTCTTGTCAACCAAATCGAGCACTTTGTTCATAAGCGATGGAGAAGGATGCGAACTATCAAACAAACCAGAAAAATACATGTCTATGACACACGACATATTATCCTTATTATCCTTCCAAGCACCACTGTCATCAAACAGACCCTTAATATAGTTGAGCTTCTTTCTCGACGATGCCTTCACATGGAAGAACTTCGTGTTCCGGTCACCATCCTTCAACCAAGCAACACACGACCGCTATCTCTAGAAAACCTCCTCACACTGTAAGAGATCGTCGAGCTCATTCTCAGTTCATTCTCAATTTTCCTTCCTTTCTTCTAGTCGTAATAACCATCAGACCCACCTAAATCAGCTAACTCTCTTTTCTTAGAATTGATACCCTCCTACATGTTACACCTATGCTGCTTGTTACACCTTTGCAAACTCTTAGAGCAAACCGAGAGCCTACCAACCATTTGAGTACTCTTGTCCTTGTCACCAAACCCATTCTACGCATTACGTATCAGATCAACGCAGCCCTCCTTATCGGCCTAACAAATCTCAAAGTGAAAGTGGTGACGACCCCGGAAACTACCAACACTGTCCGGAATGTCAAGCATGATCTGACGATGGTCGGATCTCTAGAAATCAAGGTGCTGAACAGAAAAGTGAGGGAATAGTTGCTGCCATTCCGCATTGCTAACATAATGGTCCAGACGCTCCTGAACCATATGAGGTTCATTCCGTTTATTTGTCCATATAAAAGTAGGACCCTAAAAACCCAAGTCCTTCAGATTACAATCTTCCAAAGTAGTACGGAAATTAGCCATTAAAGCTTCCTACCATAATGAACCACTAGACTTTTTTGACAAATTAAGAACATCATTGAAATCTCTACCAACTAACCACGGGAGGGAAGATAGAGCATTTAACCTCCTCAACAAATTCCAACCATGAACTCTTTGAGCAGACATCGAGTTACCGTAAAAACCAGTTAGTCTCCACCTTTTATTAGAATGGGACACAACCAATGTATCAATATGGAAACAAGAATAAGAAAGAAGAGAGATATCAACTCCAACTTTCCAGAACAAACACAAACCGCCACTCTTCCCAACTTTATCAACCAAGAGCTTTGAATCAAAACATAACTTCACACGTAGAATCTCCAAAACATTATGATCACTGATAGTCTCCATCAGAAAGACGATATCAAGACGATGATCCTACATCAATGAATGTAGAACCTGGAATGCCTGGTCACCACCCGATCCCTGGACATTCCAGAACAAGGTTTTCATCTTATCCGGCAAGCCAGAGTCCCTTCCCGACTCGCCGATATCTCAATTGATGAAGAGTTAAAAGCAAGAACACTCTTTTTTTCCCAACCAACGAATCATTTAGACCAACAACTTCAACACTCCTCTTAAGAGCAATCTAAGAGTCCTCGATAGAATCCCAGATTGTGATCCCACCATCCCTAGCCCGTCGGTTCTAACGGCCTATCTTTACATCTGGAATTGAACCTTCGATAGACATGCCACCTAAGTAATGACCATCCAATCCGGATGAGGGTTTCTGGCCAACAATCTTGGGTCCTATGAAAGATTCATGCAAACCTTTATTAGCTTCCGGACTAGGGATCGTTTCCTGTAAATGGTAATCATGGACAGATGTAACTCTATTAATACCAGACAGCACAACCGTTTCCTTCTAACATCCTGCCGACGAATCCACAGCCTCGTTAGAAACTATCACCCTAGGCTTGTCTCTCCCACCCAGATCTTTACTATTTCTGCAAACCACTTCTTTGATCCTAACCATGTCCACCATGTTGTTATCTCCTAAACCCTCGGAGCTGGCAACACCAGTATCATGATCATGTCCTGCATCATTTCCACCGCAAGCCCTCCACAGACCCTCCCCCCTAGACGTAGAACCAGATGATTGACCCGAGCCACCCCTAGGCATATCGCGCCGAGTAAAACGTTGACCGGACCCTACTCTATGGTTACTAGGAGGGATAGATGCTCTCATCCATGGGCTATAATCGAACATAGTATTAGCGCTACAAAAAACCCCGGTCTTTCTCAACGAACACTTAGAATAGGAATGACCTAACATACCACAATCAAAGCAGTATTTAGAGAGCTTTTCATACCGTAGAAGTAGAAGAGATTCAATACCATCATCTGACAACTCCATCCTCAAGAATCTTTTAAGTGGTTTTGAGACATCCACGGCCACCTTAACTCTCAGTGTTTGATAAAATATTCCCCCGTCGAACCCACATCAACGTCAACCAGCTTGCCAATAAGCTTTCCCAAAAACTCACCCATCTCCCTAGTCATGCACAGTAATGGTGCGTTACGAATTTGGATCCAAAACTCCACTGGATTAAAACTTAGAGCTTTAATGTCCCCCACCCTATTCACTTCATTCAAAACCAGCAGATGATTGTCAAAACACCATGAACCCCCTACCTAGACACGAAAAGGATCCTCGGGATTACGGAAATTGAAGAGAAACATATTATCTTGAACCACTTCAATCTCCAACCCCTGGGATCTCCGGATTTTTGGTATTACTCCCTTGAACGCATCCCTGTTGACGTGCTTATTTGAAAGAATCTTACCAACCAAGCAAAGGTCAAGTTTCTTACCCGCCGCCTCCTTCAAGTGATCCTTAACACTCCACGGTTTTTCTTCCTTGCTCCGAATAGATAAGGCTGCATAAAGGTTAGCAATTTCTTCTAGATCCATAGTTCTCTCTAAACGGTCGTCGATAACCTAAGAAAAACCCTACCACTTCTACACTAGGGTTTTAGAGAGAAACCCTAGGAGAAGACCATAATATATAGCATTTAACCTCGTTTTAAGTTTGATTATGATCTAATTAACTATTGATAATATATATTCACAAATAATATATATAGTGATATCTTATTTACATCAATAGTATAATATACTATACTTACACTTATACTTAAATGATAGTTAATATTATATTTAAATTGATAATTATATACTTTATAATATACCATAAAATAATATGATATTAACATGATGAGAGGGTAACATTCATTCACCATATATGCCATATAAAACAAACATATCAGATGTCTGCTGCCGGTTGAATAAAAACCCTTTATAATCGGAATATGCTTATCGGATGTCGTTTAGGCCGCCAACACCAACTTATCGAAATATACTTATCAAATGTCGTTTAGGTCTCAAACTCGATTTAGGCCGCCAACCTGATGATATTAACATGATAACTTAACATACATACATATATATATATACAGCCTTTTTACTTTCAGTTCGTCATAATATAAAATATATCAGGACGAAGAATGTGGACCATAGACTATGGAGAAGTTTTGACAAATGCATACACTTTGAGTCAAAGTTTGTAAATCTAATGGTCTACATTCTTCGTCGTGATATATTTTATATCATAACGAACTTACAATAGAAAAATTGTATATATACATATAACTAAATTGATAGTTTTTTTTTTTTTTGAAAAGATTTAAATTGGAGATGGGGGCAGAGTGGAATAGAGTGGGAATAAACCGGCAAACCATATTTACATTTGACAATAGAAATAAAATCAGCCAAAAGATCAGGCAGCATACAAGACTAACTATAATCCAATCAAAAACAAAAAAGTTACTGGTTGCTGAAGTAGTCTTTGAAACTGTCTTCTTCGAAAAGAGCTGTAAAAGTTGATTTCTCATATTCGATATACAAATCCAATAATCGACCGGCAGCAGACATATCCCTGTTTAGCTTGCCCAAGAAAGTACGACCAAGTTCTTCCTTGAACATCAGCTTGATTGTTCTGTTTTCAGCTCTCGATTTACTCTCCAAATCTAGGTAAATTTTGTGGGGGTTAGCATCATATTCGCGTTTGCTCACTACGAGATAGCCCATTTCATATGCTTCTTTCTTGGCTTTTTTATATGCAACTCTTTTGCCCCATGTGGTTGTTAGATGCTCTTCAAGAATAAAAGTTGGGATGTCTCCTATGACATCCTGACAGTCTTTCAGGAAGCTTTTCGTGTGGGCAGTCCCATCATGGTAGCCTACCCTGTCTTTCACCTCCTGTGGAGGGTCGGAGATGCTGACTACCAATCCGACCACTTTGTTCTCAACGAGAAAGGCCTCCAATTCTTCAGCTACAAGAGTTACGGGTTTTGGAGGGTAGTATATCTCTGGCTGGATGAACTCCAATAAATTCTTCGGCTCGTAATCGTACCGAATGATAGCTCTGCAAATGTAAATATATATTTTATTTACTAATAACTTTATAATATTGATATAGTCTAATATATATAATATATAATATATATCACATATAAGTATTATATATATTATTAGTATATATATATTATCAAAAGTATATTATATCTACTATAATGTTATTTGTATATATATTAGTGTTATCTTATAGGGTCATTGTTCGGTGCAACAACATTACATGATACAATAGTATGTGATCACATATGATTTCATGTGATCACAAATATATATAATGTTATCGCATATATATGAATTGCACGTGATCACAAAATTAAATTATTGTGATCGCATGTTAGAACATGCAATCACACATTAGTTGATATAGTTGTACCAAAGAAGACATGATCACAATCCAAATTTTCTATGTTGCATCATGTAACGTTGCACCCAAGGACAACCCTATCTTATATTATATTAATATACATATGGGTATAAATCATTATATATATATATATATTAGCATGATAATATCTATTTAAATAATAAATTATATGTTATTAATATCATTATATATTATATAGTGATATCTTATTTACATCAATAGTATATTATACTATACTTACACTTATACTTAAATGATAGTTAATATTATATTTAAATTGATAATTATATACTTTATAATATACCATAAAATAATATGATATTAACATGATGAGATGGTAACATTCATTCACCATATATGCCATATAAAACAAACATATCAGATGTCTGCTGCCGGTTGAATAAAAACCCTTTATAATCGGAATATGCTTATCGGATGTCGTTTAGGCCGCCAATACCAACTTATCGAAATATGCTTATCAAATGTCGTTTAGGTCTCAAACTCGATTTAGGCCGCCAACCTGATGATATTAACATGATAACTTAACATACATACATATATATATATATATATACAGCCTTTTTACTTTCAGTTCGTCATAATATAAAATATATCAGGACGAAGAATGTGGACCACAGACTATGGAGAAGTTTTGACAAATGCATACACTTTGAGTCAAAGTTTGTAAATCTAATGGTCTACATTCTTCGTCGTGATATATTTTATATCATAACGAACTTACAATAGAAAAATTGTATATATACATATAACTAAATTGATAGTTTTTTTTTTTTTTGAAAAGATTTAAATTGGAGATGGGGGCAGAGTGGAATAGAGTGGGAATAAACCGGCAAACCATATTTACATTTGACAATAGAAATAAAATCAGCCAAAAGATCAGGCAGCATACAAGACTAACTATAATCCAATCAAAAACAAAAAAGTTACTGGTTGCTGAAGTAGTCTTTGAAACTGTCTTCTTCGAAAAGAGCTGTAAAAGTTGATTTCTCATATTCGATATACAAATCCAATAATCGACCGGCAGCAGACATATCCCTGTTTAGCTTGCCCAAGAAAGTACGACCAAGTTCTTCCTTGAACATCAGCTTGATTGTTCTGTTTTCAGCTCTCGATTTACTCTCCAAATCTAGGTAAATTTTGTGGGGGTTAGCATCATATTCGCGTTTGCTCACTACGAGATAGCCCATTTCATATGCTTCTTTCTTGGCTTTTTTATATGCAACTCTTTTGCCCCATGTGGTTGTTAGATGCTCTTCAAGAATAAAAGTTGGGATGTCTCCTATGACATCCTGACAGTCTTTCAGGAAGCTTTTCGTGTGGGCAGTCCCATCATGGTAGCCTACCCTGTCTTTCACCTCCTGTGGAGGGTCGGAGATGCTGACTACCAATCCGACCACTTTGTTCTCAACGAGAAAGGCCTCCAATTCTTCAGCTACAAGAGTTACGGGTTTTGGAGGGTAGTATATCTCTGGCTGGATGAACTCCAATAAATTCTTCGGCTCGTAATCGTACCGAATGATAGCTCTGCAAATGTAAATATATATTTTATTTACTAATAACTTTATAATATTGATATAGTCTAATATATATAATATATAATATATATCACATATAAGTATTATATATATTATTAGTATATATATATTATCAAAAGTATATTATATCTACTATAATGTTATTTGTATATATATTAGTGTTATCTTATAGGGTCATTGTTCGGTGCAACAACATTACATGATACAATAGTATGTGATCACATATGATTTCATGTGATCACAAATATATATAATGTTATCGCATATATATGAATTGCACGTGATCACAAAATTAAATTATTGTGATCGCATGTTAGAACATGCAATCACACATTAGTTGATATAGTTGTACCAAAGAAGACATGATCACAATCCAAATTTTCTATGTTGCATCATGTAACGTTGCACCCAAGGACAACCCTATCTTATATTATATTAATATACATATGGGTATAAATCATTATATATATATATATATTAGCATGATAATATCTATTTAAATAATAAATTATATGTTATTAATATCATTATATATTATATAGTGATATCTTATTTACATCAATAGTATATTATACTATACTTACACTTATACTTAAATGATAGTTAATATTATATTTAAATTGATAATTATATACTTTATAATATACCATAAAATAATATGATATTAACATGATGAGATGGTAACATTCATTCACCATATATGCCATATAAAACAAACATATCAGATGTCTGCTGCCGGTTGAATAAAAACCCTTTATAATCGGAATATGCTTATCGGATGTCGTTTAGGCCGCCAATACCAACTTATCGAAATATGCTTATCAAATGTCGTTTAGGTCTCAAACTCGATTTAGGCCGCCAACCTGATGATATTAACATGATAACTTAACATACATACATATATATATATATATACAGCCTTTTTACTTTCAGTTCGTCATAATATAAAATATATCAGGACGAAGAATGTGGACCACAGACTATGGAGAAGTTTTGACAAATGCATACACTTTGAGTCAAAGTTTGTAAATCTAATGGTCTACATTCTTCGTCATGATATATTTTATATCATAACGAACTTACAATAGAAAAATTGTATATATACATATAACTAAATTGATAGTTTTTTTTTTTTTTTTTTTGAAAAGATTTAAATTGGAGATGGGGGCAGTGGAATAGAGTGGGAATAAACCGGCAAACCATATTTACATTTGACAATAGAAATAAAATCAGCCAAAAGATCAGGCAGCATACAAGACTAACTATAATCCAATCAAAAACAAAAAAGTTACTGGTTGCTGAAGTAGTCTTTGAAACTGTCTTCTTCGAAAAGAGCTGTAAAAGTTGATTTCTCATATTCGATATACAAATCCAATAATCGACCGGCAGCAGACATATCCCTGTTTAGCTTGCCCAAGAAAGTACGACCAAGTTCTTCCTTGAACATCAGCTTGATTGTTCTGTTTTCAGCTCTCGATTTACTCTCCAAATCTAGGTAAATTTTGTGGGGGTTAGCATCATATTCGCGTCTGCTCACTACGAGATAGCCCATTTCATATGCTTCTTTCTTGGCTTTTTTATATGCAACTCTTTTGCCCCATGTGGTTGTTAGATGCTCTTCAAGAATAAAAGTTGGGATGTCTCCTATGACATCCTGACAGTCTTTCAGGAAGCTTTTCGTGTGGGCAGTCCCATCATGGTAGCCTACCCTGTCTTTCACCTCCTGTGGAGGGTCGGAGATGCTGACTACCAATCCGACCACTTTGTTCTCAACGAGAAAGGCCTCCAATTCTTCAGCTACAAGAGTTACGGGTTTTGGAGGGTAGTATATCTCTGGCTGGATGAACTCCAATAAATTCTTCGGCTCGTAATCGTACCGAATGATAGCTCTGCAAATGTAAATATATATTTTATTTACTAATAACTTTATAATATTGATATAGTCTAATATATATAATATATAATATATATCACATATAAGTATTATATATATTATTAGTATATATATATTATCAAAAGTATATTATATCTACTATAATGTTATTTGTATATATATTAGTGTTATCTTATAGGGTCATTGTTCGGTGCAACAACATTACATGATACAATAGTATGTGATCACATATGATTTCATGTGATCACAAATATATATAATGTTATCGCATATATATGAATTGCACGTGATCACAAAATTAAATTATTGTGATCGCATGTTAGAACATGCAATCACACATTAGTTGATATAGTTGTACCAAAGAAGACATGATCACAATCCAAATTTTCTATGTTGCATCATGTAACGTTGCACCCAAGGACAACCCTATCTTATATTATATTAATATACATATGGGTATAAATCATTATATATATATATATATATTAGCATGATAATATCTATTTAAATAATAAATTATATGTTATTAATATCATTATATATTATATAGTGATATCTTATTTACATCAATAGTATATTATACTATACTTACACTTATACTTAAATGATAGTTAATATTATATTTAAATTGATAATTATATACTTTATAATATACCATAAAATAATATGATATTAACATGATGAGAAGGTAACATTCATTCACCATATATGCCATATAAAACAAACAATATAGTACTCTTTTACATATTTTGATAGACTAAGACTTATTGAAAATTCTGTTAATCTTCGCGGTATTCACCATGCAATGCCACGAATAAAAACTCTTTTAATATAACATTGATACCAAAAAAAAAAATAAAAAAAAAATCTCCTTTAATATAATATTGATACCACTAGCAGCCAACTTTCCAAACTAGCCTTCATCACGGTTGTTAAGGGCAGCATATGAGCTTAACGGCTAGAATCCGAGCTGGTACAGAGCCCTAAGAACCGACGGCATTGCATACGAGCTGGTACATAGCCATAAGAACCGACGGCGATGCAACTCTATAATCCTTGGTAAGCCTAGAAGTCGTAAAGATCTTTGGCTTTTCCCAATACAGTTTGAACATCACTAATTTCCTTGAGAGCGTAATTTTCTTACTAAAATTTAACGCATCTCTTTTAAACAAGATTACATCAATGGTCTCCATAAAAGTACCATAAGCCTTGGCAAGCATTACCGGAGTATTATGTTCTTAATCCTCCATTTGCAGTTGGTATATTTCTTCCTTATCAGCCTCTTCAATGCGGCATGGTAATATTCCACTGGGAACCTCCATCATTCGTGAAACCTTTACCGGAACCATTCACCCATGATGTCCACCGAGAAAAGTATCTTTCTCCTCGTTTGAATGGATCCTCTCATATACAATTTTGAAATCCTCATCCAAAGATTCCGAAATGGCAACATAAGGGTGAAAAGAAAAAGTATATGACTGCCGAGGGTTGAATTGCTCTCCACTGCTCTTGCTCTCACCACTACCATCATCACCAACAGGAGGGATAGAATCATTATTCTCTTTGACAGAAATTGTGAGTGTGCTCTTGCTCTCACCACTACCATCGTCACCAACAGAAGGGATAGAATCATTATTCTCCTTGACAGAAAATGTGCGTATAGTCGTGTACCAATGATCCGATTGAATTTGCCAATTCCACTTGTTGTGCCCTTCAAAATTATGGTTGCACCGGTTCTTGTGGCCATGGACAAATGAGACACAAGAGGACAAAGGCTAAACATGTTTGCAATACTTTGAATAAAAACCCTTTATAATCCGAATATGCTTATCAGATGTCGTTTAAGCCGCCAACGCCAACGCCAACTTATCGAAATATGCTTATCAAAAGTCGTTTAGGTCTCAAACTCGATTTAGGCCACCAACCTGATGATATTAACATGATAACTTAACATACATACATATATATATATATACAGCCTTTCTACTGTCAGTTCGTCATAATATAAAATATATCAGGACGAAGAATGTGGACCATAGATTATGGAGAAGTTTTGACAAGTGCATACACTTTGACTCAAAGTTTGTAAATCTAATGGTCCACATTCTTCGTCCTGATATATTTTATATCAGAACGAACTTACAATAGAAAAATTGTATATATATAACTAAATTGATAGTTAATATTTTATTTACTAATAACTTTATAATATTGATATAGTCTAATATATATATATATATATAATATATCACAATATAAGTATTATATATATTATTAGTATATATATATTATCAGCAGTATATTATATCTACTATAATGTTATTTGTATATATATTAGTTTTATCTTATAGGGTCATTGTTCGGTGCAACAACATTACATGATACAATAGTATGTGATCACATATGATTTCATGTGATCACAAATATATATAATGTTATCGCATATATATGAATTGCACGTGATCACAAAATTAAATTATTGTGATCGCATGTTAGAACATGCAATCACACATTAGTTGATATAGTTGTACCCAAGAAGACATTATCACAATCAAAATTTTCTATATTGCATCATGTAACGTTGCACCCAAGGACAACCCTATCTTATATTATATTAATATACATATTGGTATAAATCATTATATATATATATATTAGCATGATAATATCTATTTAAATAATAAGTTATATGTTATTAATATCATTATATATTATATAGTGATATAAGTATTATCATTAATATATTATAACCAAACTATTGAATAATAACATAAGTATATTGATAGTATCAATACTAACAAGATATTAGTATACTATAGTGATATAACTATAATAATCATTTAATGTATTATTATAGTTATTAAGATGATTATTGCTATGCTATATTGATAACTTAACATATATTATATATATTAATATAAATATATATATATATATTAATATACTATATTATATATACTTATATTAATATATATATATATGATATGTTAAGTTATCATGTTAATATCATAATTATTATATTAATATCATTCATATACTAATAACTAGTATATATACAAATAATATATACTTAAATGATAGTTAATATTAATATGTGATATAATATTAATTATCATTTAAGTATGTATAATCATTTCACTATTATAGTATATCATAAATTATAGTACATTATGTATATATTAAATATTATAAAGTATATAGTTATCAATTTAAATATAATATTAACTATTATTTAAGTATAATGATAACACTCCAATTTTACCGACCATTCTTTTCAAGATTAATTAACTATAAAAACAAACTTTCTTGATCCATATGTTCATATACCAAATAAACAGACTACTAAATCAACAAAGTATTACCTTTGTTCAAGTGAAAATGTGATTTTAAAAGCCTTTGCTAATTGAAAATTTAAAATGATAACATCTGTAATTGAACTTATGAAAGATCATAATTGAGATAGTTGTAAGTTTCATTTCTCTCTTCAGATTGACAATAACACTATCATATATTGTCTGCAAAACAACTTTTTCATCAGATTGATTCTTACAAACCTATATAACATCAGAATTGTCTATTCAATTAACAAAAGAAAGGGAAAAAGGAATTATGATGTACGTTACTCACATTTTTCCCAATTTTGATTCCCTAATCAAAAACTCAATCATTTTTTAATCAATACATTTTGTCCCTAAGCCAACAGACAGTGTTTTGAACTCTTGTGACTTAGATAAAATCTTTTGAGTGATATATTCTTACAACTGAATCATTTTTCCCTTGTAAACTATGTCTGTAAGTAATTAGTACCACGTCTAAAAGGTTTTTTTATTTTATTTTATTAAAGAAAATCTGAATAATAACCATATCTACAAGTTACTAGCTAGTCATTTTTTTCTTTTTTAATTTTAAGAAAATATCAAATCCTTTATAACCATTAGATATTATAAAATTCAATCGAATGGTTAGTTATTAGTTCAGTAACAATACTGATTCAGTAATATAGCATGATCCATATATATATATATAGAGAGAGAGAGAGAGAGAGGAAATTGCAAGAAGTAACCAAACAATATATTGGTTTATTGTTTTTAACCATTAATTTATATTTTATTATACTTATCACCTTTAGCCTTGAACAAACAAGATTGTCCTCCATTTTGTCTTTACTTCACCCACCTAAGAATTTGGAAATCAACTGACATGTAACTTGAAAATCATTAACATATAAATTGAAAGTCAATTGACATGTAATTTAAAACTTAACTGATATGTAACTTGAAAAATCAACTCGCATGTAACATGGAATCAAATGGTATGTAACTAAGTTACGTATCAAGTGAAGTAAAATTCAGGGGTAATTTTGTTCAAAAATGGTCAAAAATGATGAAAACAGTAAAATATAAATTGGTAGCTAAAAGCAATAAACCAATAAACCAATAAAGTTTTTAGTTCTTTATGAATTCACCCTTTTATAAATATATTAAAAATATAATTAATACAAGTTTTGACTTAAAACAACATGTTGTAATTAGTTATAGGCTTATAGCATGTTATTCTTTCAACTTCAACTTTTTGGGTTGCCACATGGCAATCTAACAGCTAGTAAATTATCCAGTAATTATATAGAATTTTCACACATTGTATAGTAGCTAAACCCATATATATATAATCATTTTCTCCTCGGTGCGCACAGATATAAAATACATCAGCGCATTGTATGTGGACCATAGATTATTGATAAGTACTGACAAATGCATACAGACTGAGTCACAACAATTGAATCTAACAGTTCACATGTAAGGCACTGATATATATTTATCAGTGATCACCGAGGAGAAAAGTTTCATATATATATATATACATACATATTTTCTATTATCAGTTCGTCTTGACAATAAATATATCAGGACGAAGAATGTAGACCACTAGATTTACATACTTTAACTCAAAGTTTAGCACTTGTCAAAACTTCTCCATAATCTATGGTCCACATTCTTCGTCCTGATATATTTATTATTAAGACGAACTGACAATAGAAAGACTGATATATATATACAACTTTATGGATTTAGCTATTATACATGTACTTAATGTGAGAGGGTTATTTTCTTTTAGTTTTAATTTTTTCAATTTTTTTAAATTTTAAATTTTGTAAACCTTTGGATTAAAATCCAATAACTAAAACCTAACTTAGCAAGAACCCCAACTTCATTATTCATATTTATACATTAAAAAAAAAAAAAAAAACAATATCAAGTGACATGTAACTTGAAAAATCAATTCACATGTAACATGGAATCAAATGGTATGTAACCAAGTTACGTATCAAGTGAAGTAAAATTCAGGGGTAATTTTGTCCAAAAATGGTCAAAAATGATGAAAATAGTAAAATATAAATTGGTAGCTAAAAGCAATAAACCAATAAAGTTTTTAGTTCTTTATGAATTCAACCTTTTATAAATATATTAAAAATATAATTAAGACAAGTTTTAACTTAAAACAACATGTAATTAGTTATAGCATGTTATTCTTTCAACTTCAACTTTTTGGGTTGCCACATGGCAATCTTGGCAACCTAATAACTAGTAAATTATCCGGTAATTATATAGAATTTTCAAACATTGTATAGTAGCTAAACCCATATATATATATATATATAATCATTTTTTCCTCGGTGCACACTGATATAAAATACATTAGCGCATTGTATGTGGACCATAGATTATGGATAAGTACTGACAAATACATAAGACTAAGTCAAAGCAATTGAATCTAATAGTTCACATGTAAGGCACTGATATATATTTATCAGTGATCACCGAGGAAAAAAGTTATATATATATACATATTTTCGATTATCAGTTCTTCTTGACAATAAATATATCAGGACGAAGAATGTAGACCACTAGATTTACATACTTTGACTCAAAGTTTAACACTTGTCAAAACTTCTCCATAATCTGTGGTTCACATTTTTCGTCCTGATATATTTATTATTATGATGAACTGACAATAGAAAGACTGATATATATACACATAACTTTATGGATTTAGCTATTATACATGTACTTAATGTGAGAGGGTTATTTTCTTTTAGTTTTAATTTTTAAAATTTTTTAAAATTTTAAATTTTGTAAACCTTTGGATTAAAATCCAATAACTAAAACCTAACTTAGCAAGAACCCCAACTTCATTATTCATATTTATATATTAAAAAAAAAAAAATGTTAAATCAACGCTTAAAGTTTAGAGATTTATTTTTTTGAAGTAAAAGTTTAGAGACTTTTAGTTAATCTTCAAATTTTACTTAAAAACTATTTAAAATAATTATTTATTAAAAACCGTAAATAATCTATTTCAAATAAATAAATAAATAAGTCATAAATAAAAATAAAATAAAATAACAATATTTTCTATAAAAATAAAAAAATGAAGAAGCCTTCATGTTTTTTTAATTTATTTTTAATTTTAAGGATTTATGATTTACTGAAATCTACTATTTATGATTGTATCTGTTATGTACTTAGGGCTCGTTTGGTACGCTGTATTGTATTGTATTTTATTGGATTGTATTGGACTGTATTGAATTGGATTGTATTGTATTGGACTGTATTATTCTTATACAATCATGTGTTTGGTGATATTTTGTATTAGATTGTATTATGCTGTATTAACTAATACAACATTATATTCTGTATTAGATAATACGATATACACCGTATTAGATCAATTAAAATGTATTAGCTAATATAATACAGTAAACAATGCAAAATAAACCAAACATTGTATTGTATTATTCTAATACATTTTAAACTCCTAATACAATACAATGCGGCGCACCAAACGAGCCCTTATTTAATAGGGCTTGCCAAACACTATTAAATAAATAACATAATTCGTATAGCATATCACATTATCACTAGATGCATTTTCGACTTTCATACCCAAAAACCCCTTTTTCCATCACTACTAACGGATCCATTTTAATAGCAGGGGTGTTAGTGTCAGCTTATAGCATTTGTTTGAAATCTTGATAGTTTCCATAAACTAAGGTGAAGTTTATGTGAGTGAACTTCAATGGTCACATCAATTCATCATTACACAAATAAAGTCATATTACTTTCATCATTGCACAAATAAAGTCACTTTTGGGGCACTTTCCAGGGTATTTTCACCCTTCCTTAAAATAAAGGATAAATTGCAATGAAGTACCTTCACGTTTTGTCATACCACAATCAAATCGAACTTTTATCTAAAATTATAATGAGATACCCTTGACCCATTTGACCAACCTTAGCTTTAACGGTGGTCTGTTGGTCAAATGGGTCAAGGGTATCTCATTATAATTTTAGATAAAAATTCGATTTGGCTATGGTATGACAAAACGTGAAGGTACTTCATTGCAATTTACCCTAAAATAAATTTATATCCGTTTGGTCAACATTTTTTTTGAAGGATGATTGTGAAATAAAATGAAATGCTTTTGCAATTAAACTTATATTTACCGGTGTTCGAAAAAACGCGCCTAGGTACCGTCTAGGCACTAGGCCGCCTCCGACCGTCCTGATTAGGATAAAATCGATCGTATTAGACGGTGGGTAAAAAAACAGAAGACTTGACCAATTTATCGATCGATTTTACAGATAAAATAAATTTAGATGAAATCATAATCGTTTTAATATCATAGTTACACTCTTTAAAATTTGAATATTGAATTTTTTTTTGAAGACATTGAATATTAATTTTATGTGTAAGAAAAATAATTAAAATAAATAAATAAATTTCCAACCGTCCAGGTGCCGCCTAGACGCTGTTCTACTGCCCGACTAGCACCTAACGTTTACTAGAATACTGGTATTTACTAATCACAACTTCTAAGTTATAACAAAGGGGATTTAGTGGCAATGAAAATTTAATTTCACCCTCTTATTCTAGGAATTAATTTGTTTTCCTAGTAGTTGTTTATTTTAGATGAATAATCTATTTTCGCCTTATCATGTTTATCGATTAGCCTATAAACTTGATGTCATGTTTGGGTATGACATTGATTCTTCATTGCGCCAACCCCTCTCGCATAATATATCGACACGAGAATCTTTGCTATCATGAGTTTAAGAAAATAAAATATTGCTTTACTAACAACTTAAACTTTTGGTATAATGGTAAACACTTGATCCTAACATTTATTTTGCTTAAAATACCCTAAATTAATTAATTTATCTCATTTGCACGTTAAAAACCGTTTTAATTACCAAAAGTTTGTACACACTCCGTGAGGAGGAGCAGATCATCCACCAGCGGTGGAGTTTGTACTTTATTTTTGCAAGAAAAATAAAGAAGTTTATACTGACAACAGGGATATTTGTGCAATTATAGACAAAGGTTACATATTTATGTAATTACACCTAAACTCAGGGTTGCAATTTACCATAAAAATTATCTACCACTTTTTTACAAGAAAACATTTCTTATGAGAATCTAGGTAGTAGCTCAAGTGGGCCAAAACGATGGCCAAGAATCGAAATTGACTTTGCAATGGCTGTTTTATTAGATTGTAAGGACCTTAAACATTTCTACATTTCTGAGTACTGAGATGAGCTTCAATATTTCTGGGCCACTAAAATTATGCCATGATGATTGGATATTCATATCACATAACCTGATGCCGAGTGCACCAAATGCAATCAGCTAAGCTTTTTCTCTATATACATTTAAGCCACCGTAACTTGGAAATTTCTCTTCCAAGAAAATAAAGCTGTCTTACAATATCCCAAAAGAAAGAATCACAGCTGTTCACGGACCTACAATGGATGAAAAACTGTCCGGAATGTTGTTACACCACACAAACAAGCAAGAAAGCAAGCGCACACACAAGAAAGGTAGAGAGGTTTAACGGGCCTGCACCAATTGATGAAAAACTGTCCAGCATGCATACAATCATAGACACGTAGGAGCAATCATGCAAATATGCAATCAAAGGCACATCAATGTGTCCTATGTGTTCTGCCAGTGTGTACTCAAAACACAGTCTAGCAAGTGCACACACATACATGATACACATACAAGCAATCACAGAGAGAGAGAGAGAGAGAGAGAGAGAGAGAGAGAGAGAGAGAGAGAGAGAGAGCATTTCCAGTCAACCTTGTTTCAATTTCTGGATGCTTAACCCTCAGATGACGAGAGAGAGAGAGAGAGAGAGAGGGCATTTCCAGTCAACAGTCAACCTTGTCTCAATTTCTGGATGATTAACCCTCAGATGACGGGTCATAATTGGCCAGACAGAAGGTATAAAGAAAAGTGGTCAACCTTGTCTCAATTTCTGGATGCTTAACCCTCAGATGACGGGTCATAATTGGCCAGACAGAAGGTATAAAGAAAAGTGCAGCAAAAAATAAAAAGAACCAAGTTATATAAATTTCAACATGAGAGAGAGAGAGAGAGAGGGCATTTCCAGTCAACCTTGTCTCAATTTCTGGATGCTTAACCTTCAGATGACGGGTCATAATTGGCCAGACAGAAGGTATAAAGAAAAGTGCAGCAAGAAATAAAAAGAACCAAGTTATACAAATTTCAACATGAGAGAGAGAGAGAGAGAGAGAGAGAGAGAGAGCAATTGTAACGGGGTTAAACACAGCATTTCCAGTCAACCTTGTCTCAATTTCTGGATGCTTTACCCTCAGATGACGGGTCATAATTGGCCATACAGAAGGTATATAGAAAAGTGCAGCAAAAAAAAAAAGAACCAAGTTATACAAATTTCAACGTGAAATAACTAAACAAACTTTGTAGAAATGTATGGAAGACAATATATTTGATACCTCGTAACATTTTTTTTCTTTCTATTCATAACCGCAATCTAATCACACATTAAATTCCCTACAGCTCAACCAACCCCATCACAAAAGCCAACATCATGCCCTAAAAAAATAAAATAAAAAATAAATGGAAAGAAACCCTGAAGAGCTATACAACAAGTTAAACCGAAATGACACCGCCACCCAGATATCCGACCATCACAATCACAATCACTCATCAATACCACCCGTCACCATCCCCAGCATCAAATATTAATAGACAAAAAATATTACTTAAAGTGTATTAGCAGAAAAGCTTACAATGCACATGTTACTAGACAGGTATGACATCATTCTTGGACGCATCTTCACATCTCAATACAATACCATCAAGGGTAGCAGGGACAATACATTTGGCCCACTGGCATCCTGTTGTGATTGGCTCAGGCGGAGGGACAATCATGAGCACATTGTCGTTCCTCTGAACAACTCCCATTACACTAACTGTGCTTCCTTCTTTGATATACCTATACAACAATTGCAATTGTAAAAGATTTGGAAACTTGTCAATTGTGTTTTACTACCAATTTCAGTTAACAGAAAATCTAGCAAGGAGACAGAGACAGTGAGAGAGAGAGAGAGTTCCCAGGAAACAAAGGGAGCAACATAAACCAACATTTATAGACATGATCAAGGAAAAATGAGCATTTTTACCCTTCTTTCAATCGCATTATACGTTCATCACTTGAAAGGTTCCTTTCTCCCAACCACCTGATGAACTCAGTTGATAACTCTTCCTTAGCAGGATTGACATCAATGAAAAGAGAGTCATCAACATAAGGAGTCACCCTTGCCCCATAACCAGTTTTAACCAATGCCCTTAGCCCAGACTGGAAATCAGAGATGTAGAAATCAACCGCACGCCTCTGTAAAATAACATAGATATGAGAACCCAGTAAATAAGTGTGAAACCTCAAAACCGTTCATCCCTACATCAAATGAGAGTCCCTTGATAGCAGCATATAAGCACCACCACTTGCATCAATTCAACTGGTAAAAAGAGCAGGGAAAGTGATGGGTAATAACTAAGCATTATTAGATGTTTTATCTAGATATTATTAGTTATCATATTGTGTTTTATGTTGAGAACAATTATCTCCTTAAGAGATTAGTTTAGGTTTGTTTTATCATATGTTGTCAACCATAAAAGGCCCCTTCAGAGCCTTTTGTAATCAGACTAGAATGAATATTGTGTTTTTCCAACCTCATGTTTCTTATGTAGTTTCTCCCTTTTCTGTTCTTTCTCTGTTTCCAAACCCTAATTCTATCTATAACTTCTAAATTCATTATCTATTATCGATTTCTACTGTTTTTCCTAAATCAGAAAGAGGTCTAGAAGGACTGGCTTTTATAAAAAAATGAAATCTAGTCCAGGTTCTCAATTAACATACAGAAAGCCATCCCTGCTCTCCTACCACAAGATCACCATTTTACCAGTTTACGATGGGATAACCTTAAGGCTTTTCACCTTTTTTTTTGTTGTTGCTGTTTCTGTTGTCTTTTTTCTTTTTCATGGAACGAAACTGTGATAAGTTTGAATTAGGCATAATTTCTATAATTGGACTCTTCAATCCGTTGATAATTTGCAATGGTAGAAAAAGGTCTTGTCATATATCAGGTAATCAAAACCAAAAGTAGAATATGATACAAAACTATCAAAAAACAGCAAAGAATTTACTTCAAGATAGCAAACAATGCATCAAAATTACCATGTCAATTTTTCAATTACTCACTTCTAACGATCTGATGCCCCAAGTAAAACGACGATGAGTTGGGTTGGCAGCTTTTGAATCCCATCCTCGATACTCATATAAGCTTGTTGACGTGTATATACATCTAGGAACTTTTTGGAAGGATGACTCAAGGGGCACATTACCACATGTCACCACCTTCATGAACACAACAAAACATTTGAGATCAATGTCACCTAAACATTTGAAAAGTTACAAAAGGTAACCATGAAACATGAATGCCACAAGTACTAGAAGAAATGGTTTATTGTTCACAAATCACTTCACCAATCAAATGCGCTTCTAATCAAGATATTTCCACAATCACAACGAACTTTGAGCAAATTCAATAATGCAAGCCCATGAAATCAGAAAAATATAATAAAGATATAGAAGCACATAGAAAATTTACAAAGAACAATAAAGCCAAACAATGTATTCTATCAATTGTAATAAAGAAATTCATATACCCCAGAGATCTTGACAAACTGGCCATTCTTGGCATGTCTTAGCTCAGCATCTGGATAACGGGCTATATAATTAATAATAGCTCTTCTTCCCCAACAAGTATTCCAACCAAATAATGCAGCAACAGCACCAAATAGAACAACAACAACAATGAGGAGAATGGCATTGTGAACTGCTCCGAGAATAAAACCCCCAGCAATAAAGCCCATCACAAAAAGTAGAATCAATGACCATAATATGGGCTTCGGGAAGTTCCTCCTGAAGGAGAAATCTTCATCTTGGGTAAGGACAGTAACAGCCTGATTATGAGCAACAGAACTTGGTACTTTCATTGATCCCATAGAATCCAAAGGACCAGATACTTTCCTAGGGGCCCCAGAGGAATTTAGTGGGCCTGATGAAGAGATGGGTCCAGATGTAATGAGACCAGTCGTAGGGAGAACAGGAGGTAGGGGACCGGAGTTTTGGCGGCCACTTGGTGTTACTCCACCAGATTGTGGGCCGGAAGATTTCTTTATAGGATCCCCATGTCTATTAAGCGGACCAGAATTTGATTTCTTTAATGAAGCTGAACCAGTCATGGCTCCAGAAGATACAGGACCTGATGTTGTATAGCTAGCCCGAGCTGCAGCATTAGGCATGATTGGTCCTGAATGTGAAGCAGCACCTCCAAAAGATCCAGTCCTTGAAGGAGCATTATTTATAGGTCCAGATTTCCTAGACTTAGAACCATCAACAGGGATATCAAACATTTTTCCTAGTTCTCCGGATTTCTTGATATCACCACCAGTATAAGGCATGGCTACTGAGCTCATTGTTGGCAATCTCTCTTTAGGCTGTTCTGGCCGGCCCGATACATAAAGGCCATTGCTGAGCTGATGAGATGGGAACCTGGAACCCATCTAGGTTCTGAAAGAGACTGATGAGATACTAGAAACAAACACCACAAGGAGTAAGCTGATGTGATTTTCAGAAGCCACCTAAGGATAGAAAGTACCATTGCAATCAGATGCACTGTTCACTTACAAAATTTCTAAATGTATAGTATCAAGAACCGGACATCAATAAGTAAGACATTATCTATTAGAAGTACCTGGTAACAAACACAGTTAGAAACAGAAACAGGGCAAAATTAATCATAGTCATGCAGGTCGTATTAGACTATTAGTAGCATTGCAGTCAATTGACATACAAAAGAACTCAAAAAGTGAAGGCTAAAGGCAACTCCGAGTTTTAATTTAACAAATCAACAAGTTGGTCTCTGTAGCTAATTAGGTAGATTTTGATGCAACCAGAAAAACAAACTGTGCACACCATTCACCAATACAAGTAGATCGTAAATCCACATTTCCACTAAGACACTGGAAACAAGTAAAACACCACTAAACTAAATGTAAAAATAATAAAGGAATTTTTCCACTACTGGAAATCAACTAAAGAACAAACTTGAGGACTCTAATGATAAAGAAACAGGATTTCATAAATCAGATTCCTCTTACCATATTCAAATGAAAGTATAAGAATAATAATAACTTATTAAAAACTAAAAAGAACAACAAATGGTTGGATAGCCCGGAAATGAGTTTGTGATCTGGTAAAGATTCTAATTCGGTTCTCATTCCATATATAAAATATCCAGCAACCACATGGACTACAGCAGAACTAAACCAGATAACAAATAACTAACTCAGAGAGAGAGAGATAGTTCAGAATTTTCGATTATAAAATATATAAATATATTAAATATATTGTATCATAAATGATAAATATATAAAAATGACAGAAAAGAAACAAGATCTGAAGCAAAAAGAAGAGAATCAGTACCTGCGAGTCAAGTTGAGTGTAAGAAATTGCAATAGGGAACCATAAAAGCCGAAAACTTTATGTCTCATCTCATACACTAGAAATTATTGGAGATTAATTGCTTTTAAGATGTACAAAAAATTTCATGTAAATATATATAACATATATATATATCATCCAATTACAAACGTGTCAAGACACAAAAAGTACAGAGTTTGACCATCCACAGAACCACAATCAACCTACCGAGATCACCATTTCAAACAACATCATGAAAGCAATGAGATCTAAGACTTCAGTTTCAGATGAAAAAAAAAAATCTAAGTTTCCAATGACTTATCCTGTGTTTTCTCAAATGTCAGACAAATCTAAGAGTGCAAACATTCACCGAGATCAGAACTTTCTATTCAAGGAAAATGTCATAAGCAAAAAAATAAAATAAAATAAGTAATATCTGAACAACCCTAACACCTACAAACCAAACTCACAACCCCAAATCAAAGAAACAAGGCAGACCCATATCCCAATTTGACCAAAACCCAACAAAAAGAAGATCTACAAAGAACAATCATATATTTCAAGCTCAGAACCTCAGAAAGTAGACAAATTGTTGCCATATCAGTCCACCAACAATGCAAAATCCGAGATCAAACACTCCAAATTCTCTCTCTCTCTCTCTCTCCTTATCCAACATTTTTTTTCTCCAAACAATAAATCCAAAACACAAAGATAACCCCAGTTCAAAAATTTTCTTTTTGGAAAGATTAGACTAAAGGACACCAGCTTCCAGCCCAATTCAAGAAACTGAGACATACCCAGATCACTATTTCGAGCAAAAAACCAATAGAATGGCAAAGATCTAACAAAACAAGCAGAGATTCAAGGTGCTCTTTATAAAAGCTCAAACCTTTATACAACAAAAACTGAAATATAAAATTTTAAATAAAATAAAACTTACCTGAAAAGGTAGAACTTGAAGTAGTAGTAGTTGCAGTGGTAGTAGAAGCAGCAGCAGCAAAAATACTTGAAGAAGAAGAAGAAATCTCAAGATTTGGAGAGAGATAGAGAGACATAGTATGGTAGTTAGTTGTTGTTTCTCTCACTAAAAAGGGGGTTGAGGGAGGTAAAATTTTCTCTCTCTAGAAAAATATATAAATCTTGCGAGTGAGTGAGTGAGTGAGTGAATGGTGAGTTGAGTTGAGAGTGGTCTGGTCTGGAGTGTCACTTGAGAGAGCCGCAACAACTGGTGGGTTGTCTCGTCCGATAAATTACTCCAAACTGAAGCAAAAATGATTGTTTAAAGATTTTTAGCATAAATGATTCTTTATTTATTTTTTTTATTTATAAATAATTAATTATTTTTTTATTTTACTTTCTAATTTACATTTTTTTCCCTAATAAATAAATAATATTTTATCAGAAACCACTTCTGTCTCTCTCTCTCTCTGTTATGTACTTAGGTCTGGAGTCTGGACCGTCTGGTTACTTTTTTGTGAAATGGCACTAGTACCCTTCAACATCTTTTCATTTTATATCTATTATTTTCTTTTGTGATATTCCCAACACTACCCTTCAATTTTGATTTGATTTCAAAAACAACCTTTTGGTTTCAAGTTGAGGTTAAAAGCCCCTACCTATTAAGGGCACATGTGAAGGTTTGATTTCAAAAAAAACCTTTTGGTTTCACTCTAAAGGAGGGGTCTTCCTACACTTTTGCGATTTAAAGGGCACATGTGAAGTTATATTTACAATATGAAAGTTTTTTTTTTTACTATCAGAAGCTCTTTTGAAATTTATTTATTTTTGTTATTCGGCTAATTGCATGTAGCATGTTGGTTTATATATATATACCACATGTTGCAGTGTGATGATTCGAATCTGAACATTGTTGAGCTTGATGAGCTCTTTTTACACTAAGCTACATTGGGCGGTGGTACATTTTGGTTTATTTATTTTTCTTATATAACATTTTGGTTTCTTAAAAGAATATTTATAATTCATAAAAAAGGTATATATATATAATAACAATAATAATAACATTTGTTCTCCAAAAAATTAACTTTTTAGAAAAAAACAAAAAAATTAATTTATGTTTTTGACGTGAAAATTACGTTTTACTAAACTCGTTAAGTGCACGAATCGTGGTGATCCGTATAGAAGCAAGTAGAATTTTCGTTCAACGGGGAAAAGTGATTATCTATTATAACTAATTCTAATTAGAGTTGAGCAAAAGTAACCAAATTGAGATTGATGATGATTAAAATTAAATTACTAACTAAATTAATCTACTGAAGCAATTAACTAGCAAGCAAGTAAATGTTGTGATCAATGGAGAGAAAGCACGTGGTCATCAATGATCCCTAAATAAAATAAAATAAAATAACTTAATGTAAGGAATTAACTTTGTAAACAAGATTCAATCAACTCAATGGTTCATTCTTAATCTTTATTATGACAATTACCGTATGATCATGGGATGAATCAAGTGTTTCCAATTATTATTCACACTTGGTCTATGGTGTGGACAACAATTGAGAATCCTTTAAGCACGTGAATTAAGAACCAAAATCCACTTTGCTTGGCCTATGCTAAAGATAGATTTCATTCGTTAAGCAATAATCAAGATTAGGTTTAGTCTATACTCTAATCTCAATTCTCAAATAATCACAAACCCTAAATTCATGTCAATAAATAAACATAAAATCAACACAACACAAATCAGAGAATGAGAAATTAAGCATAATGAATAAATCAATAATTGAATTGATAATAATAAAAATAATAGTTAATCTCGAACATGAGCATTCAAATAAGGTTCACATTGATTGCCTAGTTATGAAATTAGTTACACATGATAGAATTAAAAATAGAAGAGATAGAATAGAGAAAACTCATGATGAACACCAAGAGATTCTCCAATTTGCTTTATTCCACTTGAGCAATTTGAAATCTTCTTATTCTTTCTCTGATCTTCAATGTGCAACAATGGTGGATGTGTATGGTAAGGAAAACTATAAAAGATGATGAGAGGTGTGTAAAAGTGAGAAGAGTTAGGGAAGTGGCTAGCTCTCCTCTCACTATAAAAAAAACTCTTAGTATTTATAGGTGACTTCTCCTTGTGAGCTTCAAATTCATACAATTTTAGGAAATTCTTCATGTAGGAATTCTTATGAATCAAGGAATAAGATTTTTTTTCCTAACTTGATTTTCCTCTTTTGATGATTGACTTCTAAATGAGTTTAGGAAGTTTTATAAACATCCCTTAGTCTTTTAAATTCATTAGGATTTGATTGGAGAAGTTTATAGACAATTCTAGACTAATTTGGAGTGACTTTTCAGCCAAAATCGCATCAACGCTGCCCATCCTACAGTTTTGACCACAGTTTTCTCTCGAAATGACCGCTCTTGAAATCGTGGTTCGTTTGGAGCGGTTTTGGTCACAGTTTTTGACCTTTAGTCACTAAAATGATCATAACTTCCTCTAAAAAATTTAGATCGATGAACCATAAAGTTTACTGAAAACTAGACTTCTGGGGCCTTCCGAATATATACGGATCTCAACTAGTTTGATTTGAGGAAGAAGTTATGCTCTTCACAATTTGGATGTTCTACGCAAACCTTTACAATTTCAGCCATTTTTGCCTTCAAACTCTCCAATAAAGCTCAAACACATATTTAGGGATGATTACCTATAAATGCTCACAAAACACATTAAATAAACAATTTCACTCGATAACAAATCATAAATAATAGGAATCGGGGGCATAAAACAAGTATATAATTGGACTAAATAAATACTCACAAACTTATCTTTTGCTAGTCCTCGAGCAAAACTAAAAACAAAAAACAAAAAAAAAATTAGAAAATATCTCAAAATTCAATTTGTAAAAGTATGAAACCGGATGATAAAAACAATTGACATGCAAATTCACAAAAACAGGGCATTGCCCATGACCTTTTGTCGAAGTAATGGTCATAACTTTTAAAGTACAGCTCAAAATTTTACATTCTTTACATCGTAGAATTTGTAACGAAAAAACAAAGAACATTTGGTGGATGAAAAAATTCATTTCCTCACCAAAATGTACAATTTTAAGGAAACTTTTACCTCAAAAATTTCAAAACATGACACTTTTCGCAAAGTTAAACTAGAACATAAAAAACAACACAAAAACGAATCAACACCCCCAAACCTAATCTAAACATTGTCCTCGATGTTTGTATGACATTAAATGCATGGACAATCAATGTAAAAAGCATGGAAGGCAAAAACTCAAAACACAAAACTAAAACAACAAAAATAAGAAAACTAAAAACTAGAAACTAAAGCAAAAATTGAAAATAAATTACGTACCTAGGTGGAATGCCTCCCACTAAGCACTTTATTTTATGTCTAAGCAAGACACATGATGCGAGCTCTATGGTTCTTTCATGCTTAGTGAACATTTATTGCTCGAGCTCTCTTTCGCAAATGGCAATTTCATGACCACATAATCGTCACCACTCTTTTTCAACTGAATTACCCCACCATGCTCTATTTTTTGAAGCTCATTCTTCCTTATCTAAAAATTATTCACATTCTTATCCTCATCCTTTTGATTCATCTTTCCTTGTTGTCATTGCTTGATATATTCGTAACATCTTGGTCGAATGTATACTTTACATTACAATAATGACTGATAGGGACGAATCTAGAAAGGTTACCTTCTTGGTGACTATGATTCGGTGGCTAAGCTCACTTCTTTCTTTTGTTTCTTCTCTACCTTCTTGGAGTTAGATCTTTCCTCTTAATGATTGAAACATTCGACTCATCTTTACTCTTGTCAAACTTGTCTCTAGTGGTAAGTATGGTCAATTTCTCAGTCAATGATTTGATCACTTGCTCTGCCTTTTCGATCTTTGTAATATTGTCTAGCTCTTTATCCTTCATAATCTCAAAGGCTTTGTCCTTATGTTTAATATCACCCTTCATAAACTGCATTCTTTGAGCGAACTCGTCTTTTAGCTCCTCCACCTATTGGGCAAACATCTTGAACTCTTTCACTGACACTTTTTTTTCTCACACAAGTTCATCAATTTTACTTTTCAAGTCAAAGTTCATAAAACAATCATTTTGTTTTCTTCCTTGAGTTGCTCATTTATCTCCTCATAACTTGATTGGTTTTGTTGTAAAATAAGAGTTTGACTTTTATCAATGTCTTGAATGTCTTTATGGGCAAGAATGATATAGTTCTCCAGTAAAAGATTTGGACTAGCTACCGCTTTGGACCCCTCAATCGTGAAGCAGTATAAAGCACTGAGTCGCTATCGCATAGATTCGAATACATTAACTTCAATTGTCTCATTGAGCACTGTCATCAAAAGTTTACTATTGTCCACATCTATAATAGCTTTTGCGGTCACCATGAATGGTCGCTCGAGCAAAATAGGTAAATCATTCTCATTGGTGTGTTTGTCTCTCATGTCCAACACCATAAAGTCCACTGGTACGTATAATCACTTTGTCAACCTAGACTAATATATCTTCGACAATACCATAAGGGTGCCTTACAAATCGGTTTGCAAGTAAGAGCTCCATAGTTGTTGGTTTGAGATCATTCAAACCCATTTGCTTATACACTGAATAGGGTATCAAATTGATACTTGCGCTAAGATCCAGCATAGCTCTCTCTTTTCTTGTTTCTCCCACCATAATGATGATATTGAAGCTTCCAAGATCCTTAGTTTTGGTGGCAATCTTGTGTGAAACACATCACTTACTTCCTTTGGAATTAGTATCTTTTCTAAAGCATAAGTGTTTGAAAGTTCTTGAATTCAGATGATATAATCAGCTGATGCTAATTAATCTTGCTCTAACAATTGCATATTTTTCTCATTTATTGTGATTTTAGATACTAGATTGAAATATTAGGTTGGTCATTAACAATTGCATACTTTTATAAGAAAATTATAAAGAAGAATACCCTCTAGATGTGTTTAGTATGTGCATAGTGGTTGTTGACTACAGTGTATTGAATTCAATGGAAAGTACAATTTTTGTTTTTCAGATTTTATTTTTCCTCGACCGTCTCAAATCTTCTGATCTTTCCTTTCACTTTCTATATTTCTTTTGTCCACTCTTTCTCCCTCTCTTTTGAAATTGTATGTGTAGTCTTTGTCTTTTGTCCCCTCTCTCTCTCCGTATCTTTTGGTCAGCTATAATTATTAATTGTCCTCTCTATATTTCTCTACACATTTTGTGGATCATTTCTATGAATGATAAGCTGACATTGATCATTAACAAGACGTTGTAGATATCTTTGAAGGACTGATTAAGGTTGCTCCTCTGAGGTCGACAAGGAAAATGAATTGGAGGAACATATGGGTTCAGAGATTTGTGAAGTTGAGATGCATCTTCTGGTTTGGGTTCCACTTCTTCTCCATTTGAAGTTTTCTTTTCTTTCGCAGAACCTGAAACACTACAAAATTATTAGAAGGTTCTGTATGTACATTGTTGTTCAACACCTACCACTTAAAAAGACTGTCATTGCCTTCGCTTACTCGGTATGGCTCGGGGACTTTCGGGGCTTGGACTTTTGAAAAGCCTCTATTAGTTGTCCTACTTGAACTTCAGTCTTCCTCATAGATGCTTCCATATTTTATATTCTTTTACTACTAGCTTGGATGAAGGATTTGAGTTATTTGTTGGAAAGCTTGAGTATTTTAAGCAAGGGGCTATATCATATCATCTAACAAAAGCTTCCTTGGTTGAAATGAAGAGCTCGGTTGCTCATGGTATTGATTGGCATTATATTGCTAAAATTGGCCTTGATTATTGTTGTCATTATTCCAAGTGGAATTTGAATCATCCATCCACCCCGAGTTGTACATATTAGAATATTGAGATCTTAGATTGTACGCATTCATGACTTATACCTCTTCAACTGCTTCTAGGCATACTTCCATTTCATGACCATTCCTTTCACATGCCGAACAAACCACTACAGCCTTTGGTCCAAATGTTGACATCAACATTTGCAATTGTTTACTCATAGTTTCCTCTTGAATTGCTAGTTCAGTGTTGGAGTTAATCTCATACACATCAGCTCTTCATCCTTGTGAGCTTCTTTGTTGTGAATTCTAACCCAGTAACTCATATACTTTGTAGACCTCTTGGGCTGTCTTTTCTCTCATGGCTCCTTTATATGCATTGTCCACTATCGCTTGAGTGAGAGAAGTCAATCTGTCGTAGAATGATTGTACTTGTAGTTCAAAAGAGATCATATGGTGTGGGCATTGAATTAGCAACATAGAATGGCTCATCATCTTCTTCAGAGAAATTGACTATTTTACTCCTGATCTCTTTTGTTTTCTTTGATGGGTAAAACTTGTTAAGGAAGCATACATCATCCCAAGTGGTAAAGGATCCTAAAGGTTGTGCCATGAGCCATTGCTTGGCTTTATCTTTCATGCAATACAGAAAACACCTCATTCTAAGTTGGTCTTTTATGAGCCTTGAAATCGGAAATGTGTCTAACACATTGTAGTACTCCTTTATGAATTGTAACACTTCCTCACTTGGTTGTCCATCGAAGGATGTAAACATGTTGAAATGAATGCTTTTAAGCTTATAGTTCCACAACTCTTGATCTAGCAGAGTAGCAGATGGTTTGTTTCCCACAACTGGTAGTGCACAATCCTTCATAAATCTTTGATTTTCTTGATGCACATGTGGAACTCTGGTAGATTCATTCCTTCTTGATTCCATGGGTCTCGACCAATTCAATCAATGTTGTTGTTCATTGGTAACAAATCTGGTTGTATCGATCTCCTACCTTGCATAAACAGACAAACCCTAAAACACACAATAAACACATAGTAAACTAGAAAAAGACAAGAAAAAAAAAAGCATGTAAACTAAAAATCTATAAATCTAAAATTATTAACTCGACTACATAAAAATAAACAAATTTTATTAACTAAAACTAAAACTAGAAATAATCAATAAATTCAACTAGTCCCCGATAGCAGCGCCAAAAACTTGATGTGAAAATTACGTTTTACTAAACTCGTAAGTGCACGAATCGTGGTGATCTGTATAGAAGCAATTAGAGTTCATTCCACGGGGAAAAGTGATTATCGATTATAACTAATTCTAATTAAAGTTAAGTAAAAGTAACCAAGTTGAGACTGATGATAATTAAAATTAAACTACTAACTAAGTTAATCTACAGAAGCAATTAACTAGCAAGCAAGTAATGGTTGTGATCAATGGAAAGAAAGCACTAGGTCATCAATGATCCCCAGATATAGACACTCAATGTAAGGAATTAACTTTGTAAACAAGATTCAATCAATTCAAGGTTTCACTCTTAATCTTTATTATGACAATTACCGTATGGCCATGGGATGAGTCAAGTGTTCCCAATTATTATTCACCCTTGGTTTATGGTGTGGACAATAATTGAGAATCCTTTAAGCATAAGAATAAAGAACCAAAATCCACTTTGCTTGGCCTATGCTAAAGATAGATAGATTTCATTCAAGTGAGCAATAATTAAGATTAGGTTTGGTCTATACTCAAATCTCAATTCTCAAATAATCCCAAACCCTAAATTCATGCCAATTAATAAACATAAATCAACACAAATAAGAGAATGAGAAATTAAGCTTAATGAATAAATCAAGAATTGAATTGATAATAATAAAAATAATAGTTAATCCCAAACATGAGCATTCACATAAGGTTCACATTGATTCCCTAGTTATGAAATTAGCTACACATGATAGAATTAATGATATAAGAGATTGAATAGAGAAAACCCATGATGAACACCAAGAGATTCTCTAATTTGCTTGATTCCACTTGAGCAATTTGAAAGCTTCTTCTTCTTTCTCTAATCTTCAATGTGAAACAATGGTGGATATGTATGGTAAGGGAAGCTATAAAAGATAATGAGAGGTGTGTAAAAGTGAGAAGAATTGGGGTGGTGGCTAGCTCTCATCTTTAAAATTAAAAAAAAAAAAATTAAAGAAAAAAATAACTCTTGGTATTTATAGGTGACTCCTCATTGTGAGCTTCAAATTATTTCAAGTTTAGAAATCCTCCAAATAGGAATTCTTATGAATCAAGGAATAAGATTTCTTTCCTAACTTGACTTTCCTCTTTTGATGATTGACTTCTAATTGAGTTTAGGAAGTTTTCTAAACATCCCTTGGTCTTCTAAAATCATTAGGATTTGATTTGGAAAGTTTCTGGACAATTCTTGACCAATTTAGAGTGCCTTTTCCACTAAAATCGTGTCAACACATCCCATCCTGCAGTTTTGACCACAGTTTTCTCTAGAAACGACTGATCTTGAAATCACAATTCGTTTGGAGCGGTTTTGGTCGTGTTTTCTGACCTTCAATCACTAAAATGGCCTTAACTCCCTCTAGAAAATTTGGATCGATAAACCGTTAAGTTTTCTGGAAACTAGATTTCCGGAGCTTTTCGAATATATGTGGATCTCAATCTAGTTCAATTTGAGAAAGAAGTTATGCTTTTCACAAGTTGGACATTATGCGCTAACCTTTAAAATTTCAGCCCTTTTTGCCTTTAAACTCTCCGATTAAACTCAAACACTTATTTAGGGATGATTACCTATAAAAATTCCCACAAAATACATTAAATATCCAAAATAATAGAAAATGAGGGCCTAAAACAAGTATAGAAATGGATTGGTCAGTTTTTTATCTTGTTTAATATTATTTAAGTGGATTTTAATGAATCCACAAATCTTTTACTTCAACTTTTTAAAGCTAATATTAAAACTAATTGCACAAGAATTTATATGCCTTAAATATAGAGAAGTATTGGCATAATCGCACGATTAAATGAAAATGAACTATCATTTTTCAATCAACCGAACAAAATTGTTTTTGTGATTGCTGACCTAGTTGGGTCATGGGTGGTAACAACACCTCTTAACATTAGTTGAGATCCTAAATTCGAATCCTTGCTCTCCCAAGTTATTTTTTAGAAGGTTTTTGATGAATTTATAACAAAGTTTATAGGGTATATATATTTAAATAATCCCAAGTTCCCAAGACATATAAGGAGATCAATGTCCTTGACCCTTTTAAAGTTTTAATTACACAAAATAATAATAATAATAATAATTTTATACAATTGAAAGATGATTATTTTATAAAGAAATAGAAATTCTTGAATATTTTATGATTTAATTTGAAGCCCCTCAATAGATAACTTCAAAGTCTAGGTGTTGTATTTAGTGGCAGACAACAATCAATGTCCAAATATCCCTGTGATCACCAAACCTCTATTAATTAAGTTTCTAAACCTCCATTTTTAAATAAATTAATTCTAATTCATTGACTAATTATATGTTTTCACCCTTTTTTTTTTAAATAGTCATATCAATTTCAAGACAAAAACCAAATCACTTGTGTTATTATCACAATTAGGAATATTATAATACATGATATTGATAGTTTGGTTTGAAATTTGTATTAGTGATGCTTATTTGTTAATTAAATTGTTTTTATTGTAAAAGTTTCATTATATGAACAGGGTTTTGTCTGTTTATTTATTCATATAAAAATATTGAGTTGGTTGGACAAGTTTTGTCCATAAATTGGGTTTCTTAGGATTCAAGATTAAAAGATTCTTGAAAACATTATATTTTTAATGCTTATAAAATGTTTAAACGGCGAAATTGCAAACATAACCTTATAAAATTATTAAAATTTGTTTTTATCCGCATATAATACTTTTTTACATTTTTAACCATTTGAAAGATACAATGACTAAACTGCCCCCATATTAAAATTTGTCAAAATTGGTGGGTGCAATGTGAAATACAGTACCACCTATTTCACGTTCCTTTTATTCGAATATCTCTTCCAAAATCACTTTTTCCTCAAACTTTTCAATGATTTTTTGTGACCAATTTTACTATATTCATAGTTGACCTACAGATCCATTGAAAAATGTTGTTATATTTGTGAGAGAAATGTTGTAGATTGTTTCCAGAGTGAGAAAAGAGAGAGAAAGGTTGAAGAAATCAATTAATCTAATTCGAAGTAACTTAATTTTAATATAATTACTTTGTTAAAAGAATGGGATTCGATCTCAAATTTCAAAAATCGATTCAAATCGATTCATTAACTTAATTTAACGCATTCATATTGCTTTTGAAAAGTTAAAATCAGATTTATTTATAATTTTGATATAAAATAATATTTAGTAAAACTTCTATAAGTATTTAATTGATAATCTGAAAGGTTGTGATAGTGATTTTAAGAAGTAAAGAAGGGAGTTACTTTTTTAAAGTGATTATTGAATAATTCATTTCAACATTTAATAAATATTTTAAAATATCATTATTATCCTTATGAAATCAAATTAAAACTATTTATATACCTCATTTCATCTCAAAATTAAATATTCTATTTAAATATTGATTTGATTTATAAAATCTTTAAAAATATATTTCTATTGTTCTAATAGATTTTTTTTTCCTAATTTAAATATTCTACTTAAATATTGATTTAATATATATAATTAAAGAAAAAAATGAATTAGGGTCCTAAACTCATGTACTAATCTCAGCACTTTTACAATAAAATTATCAAACATATGTATACTGTTTTTGAGCTATTGAGCTATACAGTAGTTTTAAAAATACAATTAACCAAACATATACTAATTAACTTCACAACTGATTATTTTTTCAACACAGCTAACAGTTATTACTATAAAAGTTACAGCAATACCAAACTAACCCTTAATTGAATTTTAATCCATTTAACTTTGAATTCGTAGATCTGAAAAAAGAAAACGTCATAAATTTGAATGAAAGTTGATAATTGTTGGTATGAAGACCTAAGTCATACAAGACATTCAAGTCACGCATCGAGTCGTTCAAATTACATAATCGAACAAAAGTTATTGATTGATCCGCACATCGTAATTTTTAGTAAATTGAATTGGATTGAAAGTTAAATAATAATAATAATAAACACATGAAGAAATCATACAAATGTTTTTAATGAACAAAAGGGAATAAAATATAATGCAAAAATAAGCTACATTTTGAGGGGGGATTTTAACAATTTTATGTTCAGAAGTGGAAGTGTTGTAACATACCCCAGTACATCAAACCAGCCCCAAATTACTAAAGACCTTGAAGCCTTAAAAAAATGGAAAAAGAAAAAGAAATCAAATCCCCTAAAACTATACATCAAGTTTAATTTCAAACCCAAAAATAATGATAATAATAATAATAATCATATCAATAAAATAAGAAACCCAGCACCTCATTTTAAGCCATCATATTTAGAAAAAAAGGGGGTCACTTTAGCAGTACAAAACCACTCACACCACCATCAAATTAGTAGAGATAACTAATATTTCTGGACATGATAATACGCTAAGAAGGGTAAGAAGACTTTGATGATTAACATGCTTCTTAGTTCTTACTATACGGGGATGACATCATTATTTGATGTATCTTCACATCTCAAAACAATACCCTCGAGGTTAGCCGGAAAGATGCATTTCGCCCATTGCCATCCAGTGCCTATTGGCTCGGGTGGAGGGATGATCATAAGCACACTGTCGTTTCTCTGAACAATTCCCATCACACTAACTGTGCTGCCTTCTTTAATGTACCTACAAAAACAGCAGTTTTGGTACCCATTAGAATAACTCACTCATCAAGAATAAACAAGTTACCTTTTTTTTTTTTTTTGTTACAATAATTCGGGGTCTAGAGAAGGGATAGGACTCGAGGAGAGTTTTACCCTTCTTTCAACTGCATTACACGATCATCGCTTGAAAGATTTTTGTGTCCCAACCACCTGATAAACTCTGGTGACGAGTCTTTATTCTCTGGTTTAATATCAATAATGACAGAGTCATCAACAAAAGGAGTTACCCTCGCACCACTTCCAGTCTTAACCAGAGCTCTCAACCCAGATTGGAAATCAGAGATGTAGAAGTCGACCACATGCCTCTGTCAGAAAACCACAGAAATTCCGGTTAGTACTATTCATTCCCAATGGAAACATAGGGTGTCCCTCAACACCAGAATGCCAGACACTCATGCTTCCATCCAGACACCACAAATGAGATGGTTATAACCAAAAGCAAGACCAGTATATTGAAGGTGATGACCCATCTTGACATAATCTGTGTCAAAGATCCTTTATTCTTGGGTTCAGAAAGAAAAACAGAAAAAAAAAAATGGAAATCAATAGAATTTTTTATTTAACTATTACATTGAGATAAAAAAATAATGCTTTTTTCCCCTCAAAACTCACGTAAGAAAAAGAAAAAATTTCAAAAATGATGAATGACCAAACAAACTAGAAAAGCAACATTTATGTTACTAACCTCTAATGTTCTCAATCCCCATGTAAAATGTCGATGTTTAGGGTTGGCTGGTTTTGAGTCCCATCCTCGATACTCGTACAAGCTTGTAGATGTATAGACACATCTAGGAACTCTTCGGAATGATGATTCCAAGGGCACGTTGCCACAGGTAACCACCTTCACCAACACCAACATAAACAAACACGTCAGTAAACCTTCTGATGCCATTTAAGCATAAACAAAATGTAACAGTAAACATCCGCATGAATATTTCAGCCAGGCCTTGAAACCGCAGATGTTAGATATGTTTTATAAAGAAAATTTTTACTTCATGCCAAATAGATGCCCATTTAAAGTTGACACATAACTTCACCCATTAGTAACACTCAATACGCCAAAAACATAAAAGGCCAACTCCAGAAGATATCATCTCCCCATATCCATAAGACATCAAACAAGTTTGGTTGATATTGTTTTATTTTTGCTGATTTCATACTTACTTATCTATACAAGATATAAAAGTTTTCTAAACTAGTGTTTGACTTAGGAATTTACATAGGGATGCCCCTTCCATTGTTTGATAAATCTTTTTGTCTAGTACTAGGCTTGAATGTTGGCTAAGAGACTTCAGGCAGGGTATTAATTCACAAGCAAGAAAGCTGGTTTCTTCTGCGAATTCAATTGATGCGGTGTTGGTAGCTGATCCTATAATTATTTGGAGAAATTGGAGGGATTTTGAATCTTGCAATCCCATTGTGGAGACTGGAGAGTGCTGAGAAAAGATCAGAAAGGACTTTCGACGAGATGAGGTTGGTCCAGCGGTAAACCCCTCACACCTACACCGCGAGGTTGTAGGTTCAAGTCCTCCTCCTCCCCAAAAAATACCCCAGATTAATGTAATACTTCAAAAAAAAAAAATGGAAAAGGACTTTTCTAACTAGAGGTAGGCTGAAACCATCTTCACCATAATCAATTTGAACTCAAAGACACAATCAAACTTCCATAGAAGCTCCCTATATTCAACTAACATAATCTCTGTTATGTTCATAATTGCTTGCCTCAGAATACATGTAGATTTAATTTTTGTCTAAGTGTTTCACTTTCCCTTTTTCGTTGTCCATATGTTCTGATTATAGGGTGAAAGAATATTGTTTTAGGCTTCATCACCATCATGTACTAATTGATAAGCTAGAGTCAATTTCTAGAGAAAAGATAAGCTTACAATCTTTACCCTGCCATTCAAATATATATATATATATCCCTTGCATAATTATGTCTATGCATGTGTGTGTATTTTGCATCATTATAATTTATAGGTGCTTTTCAATGTTCCCTCAGCCTCCTATTTTCTTTACTTTGGACAATGTAATAGCTATAACCAAGGTTAGACAGTAATATTATTTTTACAATGCTATTTATTAAGTTAAGTTATATATTGGCACTAAGCGTAAAACTTCAACAAATAGCACAGTAAAAATTCTTACATTTTTTAAATAAGAAACAAAACATGATACACTAGTAGCTAACCTTGGGCATAGCCGCATAGCTTTTACAATGACCAAAGAAAATGAGAAAACACAAATAATATATTACTTATTTATAGGAAACAGAAACTTTATTCACAAATAATATATTACTTAAGAAGGCATATAATCTTTCCAAATAACCAATACCAATGGACAATGTAAGTAAGTGTGCAGAATGAAAGCACATCGTATCAGTCAATGACATATGTTAGATGCATATATGTTTCTAAATATTTTAGATGTGCCTATAAGGCTATAAATCATCCAATTCAAAGTGTGAAGTTTTATAGGAAATTAAATATCATCCCAATGAACAAGAACTATCTTTTTATTCTAAAGCTGGACAATAGATATAAAACAATTCAAGAAGGAAACTAATATCCGGCATGAGACTGAAAAAGGATGAACTTAATAGTACCTAAATGTATAAAGCAATTATCTTTCTATTCTAAAGTTTGACAAAAGATATAAAACAATGCAATTGAGAAGTTATTCCTAAAAGTTTCATTAAATAGAAACATTATATTTTGGTTAAAATTTCTCCTCCTATCAAAGAAATCTTCTAAGATATTAGTGATGTACATGTGTGGATTTCAAGGAGAGTTCTATTGTTAAAGCAGGTTTTTGAACTTTTTCCTTTCTCTTTTTATATAAATCTGGTCAGTAATTCCAAGTTTCTGTTCTGTACCCTAAACAATTCAGTTTTCTCTAGTCCATCTATCTCTTCCTCTGCCTACAACGGAAAACTGACATAAAATAATATAAACTTCTGTAAGCACTAATTATGTTACATACCCCAGTGACCTTCACATATTGCCCATTTTTTGCAGTTCTGAGATCAGCATCAGGATAACGAGCGATGAAATTTATGATAGCCCTTCTCCCCCAACATGTATTCCAAATGAATATCGCAATGACAGCACCAAAGAGAACCACCACAACAATGAGTAGAACAGGATTGTGCACTGCTCCAAGAATGAAACCACCTGCTATCAACGCCATAACAAACACCAGAATCACCAACCATATCGCTGACCTGGGGAGGTTTGTCCTGAAGGAGAAGTCCTCATCTTGACTAATAGTAGTAACAGCCTGATTCTGTGCAATAGCGGAACTGTGCAGTTTAACTGATCCTGAAGTGTCAAAAGAACCAGATACTTTTCGAGAAACCCCAGATGAATTCAAGGGGCCTGAAGTAATGGGCCCAGATGTAATGAGACCTGTTGCTGGGAGGTTTGGCGGAATAGGGCCAGAGTTTTGCCGTGTCACCCCACCAGATTGTGGGCCAGATGACTTCTTTAAAGGTTCCCCATGTTTATTCAATGGTCCAGAATTTGTTTTCTTCATTGAAGCCGAACCAACCATGCCTCCAGACGTCATAGGACCTGAGACATAGCCAGCCCGACCTGCAGCATTAGGAATTGACCCTGAATGCGAAGTAGCTACTCCAAAAGATCCAGTCCTTGAAGGAGCACCAGTAATAGGCCCAGATTTCCGAGACTTGGAGCCATCCATATGGATATCAAACATTTTACCCAGTTCTCCAGACTTCTTGATATCACCACCGGTGTAGGGCATGGCCACTGAGGTCATTGTTGGAGTCTTTTCTTTAGGCTGCTCAGGCCGACCTGATACATAGAGGCCATTGCTGAGCTGATGAGATGGGTACCTGGAACCCATCGAGCCACTTCAATGAACCCAAAAAGAAAACACAGTACGAACACCACTACCAATATACTGAAGAAAGTCTTAGCCCTGCAGTGGAAAAACAAAATTTCAAAGTGCTTCAAATAATTTTCAAAACAATGAAATGGTCCTAAGGAACCCCAATAAACTACTGAAATGCAACTGAACAAATTAAGCTAATGTAATTGTCATCTCCAATTCTCAACTAGCAACAACAAAAGTGGCCTTACCAGTCACATGGCTATTAGCAGACGCAAAATTTAAATTCAAATAATATGAAGCAACCAAAGTGGAAGCTTTTTCATTGAATGAACTTGAATCATTTACATTGCCAAAGAAACAACCTTTTATTTTCAACTAAGGAACTCAATTACAATAATAAAAGTATAAAACCTATCAATGTTAAGATTTAAGCTGACTATTAAGCCAATAAGCCCACCATCAATGCAACGATGAAGATCAACTAGTACGATGTAGAATAACCAATCTGCAAACCCGGATTCTCTTGCAGGAGAAACAACTTGGCAACCTGAGTAAATATGTTAACAGTAAATCCCTAGGTAACCAAAGAATCAAAGATTCTACATCTAAATTCTTATATTTTCATATCACATCTTCAATTTTAAAAACACTAAAAGATTTCACAGCAGAGAGCAAATCCTATACAAGACCAATGGACTTGAGCAAACAAAAGATAAAAAATTATTTTCCCACTAACCAAACATAACCCCAAAAAACCACACTAAGTTTTCTTAACCCACATTCTTCCTTTCTCAATTTTCCGACATACCAAACACAAACCCCAGAAAAAATCACTAACTAAAAGCACCAAAAACACACAAATCAATCCAAATCCAAAACACTGAAAACCCCAAAAACAAAGAAACATAAGAGGAAGTGTACACGGTTAAGCATTTACCTGAAAAAAGAAAAAAATCAAACGTAAGTATTTGTTGACAAATCAGAGAAACTTGTAATGGCAGTAGGAGAAGAATAAGCAATAGTGATGATGATGAAAGCGAGATCCCATCTGCAACACATCAGTCACCATCTGTCTCTCTTCTCTCTCTCTAAAAACTCTTTTTTTTTCTCTCTTGAAATAGCCGCAACAACTGGTGGGTTGTCTCTACCTACAAACAACAGAACAAAGGAAAAAAAAAAAAATATTGAAAAAAAAATATTGTTTCTTTATTAAAATATTCAGATAAAAAACTTACCTTTTCACCTCCTCTCTCTCTCTCACTCAGACTCACAGTGACTCTCTCTCTCTCTCTCTCTCTCACAGACACACACTTTGGTTTTTTCTCTCTAGAATTTTATAAGGAAAGTCTTTTTGAGTGAGTGAAGTGATGATGTAAAAGTGTGAAATGTCTGAACTGTCCCTGTTGTTTTGTTTTCTGTTATCTTTTCACTGGTTTCTGATTTGGACTTTTTGTCTTATTGGCATTTCGGTTTAACATTCATAATTATATTTTAAAATTTTCAATCAATTTTTCTTCAATTTTAAGTCATAAATATAATATAATATAATATATATGATTTTTTTTTTCAAGGATTTCTCCAAGGCAAGAAATTACAAGACAAAAAACCGAATATACAGGCTGTAATTTACTATATATATATTTGAAACTTACTATATATGTATAGGATTTTTGCTATAATTATGTCAGTTTAAACTTAAATAAATTTGTATAATTTAGACTCAATTTTATTTAAATGGAACTTATATTATATGCTTGAAAAATAAAATGTCAATGACTTCAAATTTGTTTAAATATTTATTACAAATATTCTAAAAGGGTATCTTAAATATTCCCTGAAAAAAAAATATCAAAACTTTAAACTTAATAAAATCTATTAAAAACCTTTATTGAACTATATTTTTTTTATTAAAAAAAAAAAAAAAACAATTGCTAATTAGGTAAGTCATAATTGCATGGAATTTACCCAATTTTGGAAGATATGGTTTATTTTTAATGAATAATGTTTGGAATTAAAAAAGTAAATTATTCCTGTAAATTAGGTTAATATTTATATCCCATCGTATGGTTTTCAAATCTTTACATTTTAGGATATTATTTAAAAATTTCCCTTTTTTTCATTTTTTTTTTTTAGTTTGACTATAAGAACCAATTTGACTATTCAGATTTGCATACTAATAATCAATAAATTAGAGTAGTGATGTCCAATAATCATCACTCAACTAACCATAAGTCCATAACTAATAAGGATTGACTATCAAAATTAGTCATAAACAAATATTAGTGGTGAGCATTATTCGTTCGTGTTAGTGATACCCACTTCTAACTATCCATCCATGTTTTAAAATTTATGATTGTTGATTATTTTCGTTGTATTGTTTAATTTTTTTATAAAATAATACGATCATAGTCTAATATGATTAGTGGTAAGAACAAACGAATGCAAGGGGTTGTATAAAAGATTCTTTAAAAAAATATATTTAACATGTGAATACTTAAAAGAAAAAATTGATTTTTTTTAAAAAAAAATTCTACTTTGACCCCCTCAAACAAATTTCTTTTGACTTTGCACCCCTTGTGGTAAGAACATTCATTTTAGTCTGACAATGTCTCAAGTTCAAATCGTTTCTACTTGATCCGATGAAAATTTTAGGTGGGATAATCTCATCATTTACCCTTAGTAGGCAGCATGTGATGCAACTAATTTGGAGTTTATTAAAGGGAATGACTAGAATCTACAAATTTGATGGTGCATGTACCTTATACCAACCTCATATTATCATATACTCATACATATTAGTTAACTACCTAGGGGTGAGTGTTTAATGGATCAGTTCATTTTTCAATAGAACTGATAAAAAACCGATAAAATTCGTTTTCGAAAAAATGAACCGATCCAATAAAATTTACAATTGTCAACCAATCAAAAACCAACCAAATTGGACATGTTTTGTTTTTTCGGTTTTGGTCCTAATGGGCCAAATTCACAGGATTTAATTATTACACATATTTCCATATTTTAATCATTTTGGACCTTTGACCAAATTAAATTATGGGCTTGAACAAATTGAAGATACTAGTTTAAAATAATATTCAACAAAAAAAATATATATATATATGTTGTGACACACTTTCTTAGTTTTTATAGTTTTATAGATCGTTGAACATTAAACTAGGGTTTATATATATATATAAGTTGGATCTCGGTTCAGTTTTTCAATATGGGATAGCGAACTAGGAAAAAAAAATCCAATCCAATCGGTTTTCAAAAAAATAAACCGAACTGAACTGGCGAACATAAGAAAATCGAAAAAAAAAAAAAAAAAAAACCGATTAGATCGGTTCAAATTGGTTTTTTGGTTTTTTAACCCACACAAACTACCTATAATTATGTCACTTGTCATTTTTGATGACTCATGTGAGAGTGTGGGACCATAAGATGTGATGCTCTTATCTACTCAAATGCGGCCACGTGGCAACACTTTTGCTCAATTAAATTAAAAAATAAGTAGTACATAATCTTTTTTTTTTTTTTTTGAATTACTACCACCTAACCTTATATTGATCCTCTTATAAATAAAAATAAATAAAAAATTAGGCTAATCAACATACCCATAATGTAATTTAATCACACTTGAAACTTTTTTATAAATATTGATCATATTAGTTTTTAAAGGATTTTGATATTATTCTAAGCACGAGATTTGTGATTTTTGTTTTTTTGTTTTTTTTGATATAATGAGATTTGTGATTTAAACTTAAAATTGTAAGTTAAAACGTAAATTTGTAGACACAAAGTTCAATGTGGATAAGTATGATAATTTTACACTTTAAAGTTAAATTTGTTTAAATAGGACAATTATGTTTAAAGAAAAAAAAAAGAGTCACTATATATGAACAAATAATCGAAAAACATCTATTGGTAAAAGATCTACTTGCAGTAGATCTATTAGAAATAGAGTTTTTGAAAAAAAAATCATAGATGTTTGGTTGGTAGACTTTTTTTAAAAAAAGGGTCTATTTGAAGAAGCACCTCCTTATGAGCTTTTACCCAGTAGAGGTTTAAACTCTACTAGCCTCTACTCAATTTAAAATAGACAATATTAAAAGCCTAACCAAACAACTCTAAAAAACTCAAATAGACGTTAGCAGACCTTTTGAGCTAGTAGAAAACTCAACCAAACAAGCACATAATATACTTCATGTTTCATTATAAAAGTTTAGGGTATGAATTCTGCTTTTGGACATTTAAGTATTTTAAGTTTGCAAGAAAAAAAAAAAATAGTATCTATGTTACAAAAAAAAAAAAAAATGTTAAGTTGCTTGTATATCAGTGAATTCTTTTAATTTTTCAATATTTCAAAAAAATTTAAATAACAACGAAACATAAAAGAATCTGCAATATATTTGATATACCATACATTTTTTATTTAATTTAAAATATATGACATATGAATAATTTTGATAGGTTAACCGTATCATATTTTATAGGATAATATTTGGGTACTGACAGGTGTTGACCACACCACTCATTGCTTGTCACGTAACCAAAAGCAAGGAGAAAAATGGAAAAAGCAAAAGAGTTTTGCCACGTGCTAACACTCCATTGAGTGGTTTGGTGTGGTCAATATGGCTTGGGTACTGACTGGTCAATACCCAAACAATTTCCTATTTTATAAATTGAATAGAAGATGAAAGCTAATAAAATATGGAAAGATAAGAAGTGGTCAACATAAAATGTTTTTAAGGCAAAGGTACAGACTGCAAAGTGGTAATGCAATATGAATTATTTCTTATATACATCATATCAACTCCAATCATAACCATGATTAACTAAATATGAACTTTTTTTTTTTTTTTTTTTTTTTAAGGATCAAATAGAAGTATATCACTTAAAAAAAATTAAAAAAAAATAAAAAGTACTACATTCAATTAATGAAAGAGATGGTATCAAGAATGTTCGACTTATATAGAGTATTTCTAGGAATTATTACAATAGGACTGTCGGAACCTGTCGAAATCAAACAATATATGTGCGGTCTGAATTTCCACTATCATAATGGAAAATAATTACTTTTACAATTCAGAAAGAAAACTTTTAATACATACTTGTAAAATACACTTACGTGGAAGGGAGGTTAAGAATTGATTGAAACGGTGAAAGTGAGCACCGTGTAAATTTTACTATATCATATTATAATATTAAGATGAAAACTCACCTTTGAAATTTGCATGAAAGTCTTTCGGTGAGTGAACTGATGTAATAATGTAAAATGTCTAAACTACCCTTACTGAATGTTGAGTTTCAGTTATCGTTTTCATTATTTCTTATTGAGACATGTTATTTCATGAACGCTGGATTAGACTTTATATATTACATGTTATTAGATATTGGAAGAAACCTATATTCTTAGGTTTAATCAAAATTGAAAATCAAGAATTAAATAAAAACCTAATAATGAGCAAAAAAAAACCCTTGTATTACAAATTAGAAAAACGCTCTCAAGTTTGAATAATAAAAAACAATAGCTCTATGTTTGTGAATTTCATGTAAAACCTCCTACGATGAACCAAAGATCCATCCCTCTACAATCTCATATTCTCATGTGTAATTGATGTAGAAAAATCGGCCTTAGTATAGAATGTTTCTTGTTTGTCACTTGATTATTGCAAATTATCAAGACAATTTTTAGGATCTAAGCTCTCCTATTTTCTCTTAATTTTGGAATCACAAGTAGATGTGACACGGTTCAAATTAGTGCTATCAAAGGGGGCTGGCTCGAGCCACTCGGCCCACGTAGACCCAGCACGTTTAGGAAAATGGAGGCCCGGCACAACATGTCAGCCGGCTCAAGCGTGTCTAAACAGGCCAAGCCCAGGTCCATTTTAATTTATTTTTTAAAATTTAAATTTATAAGTATTTAAATATTTAAATTTAATTGTAATAACTTATAATATTGTGTTAATAATTTAACTTATGTATTTTTAATTGTAATTTGTTTATCTTATTTATTATTTTAGTCTAATAAAAGAAATGTAGAAAATAGATAGATGTATTAAATATGATTTGCACTGTTGAGCTACTATTGCCTAACGGTGTAATCAGTTTTTTTTTTTTTCTTCTTTTTCTTTTTTCTTTTTTCTTTTTAATTAACCTTTTTCATAATTCTCTATAAATACCCCTCCCATTTCATTTCTCTCCTTGCTCCAATTCTCTCTCATTTATTCAATATTTTTTTTATTGTAATTAAATATTTAAATCACAATTACATTTTTTTTACTCAATTGAAATTCATTTCCAACAATTTTTTCAAATTTATTTTCAACAAAATTTTCAAATTTATTTTGCAACATTTTTTATCAAATTTTTTTCCAAGAAAATTTTCAATTCAATTTTTTCAATGGCAAGTGGTGGATCAGCTTCAAGGCCCTCCAACAAAGGTAAAGGCCTTATGCAAGACGATGTCGGTTATGCTGACATTGCTTATCACAAGTTTCTACAACATCAAGCCCATCTTGAATCTCTAAACCCTCCTAATCCCCATCTAACAATTTCCGAACTCAATTCCACCCCCTACAATGAAAGCCAATCATTAAATATTCCTGATCCTCCTCCAACTTTTGAAGCACCTAATGAAGAGAGGCAATGCAAATCCGATCTCTTCTTAATCAATATGAAGAAAATTATTAAAAAGGATGGAATTGTTATGGTGGTTTGCAATTACTGCCACAAAGAATTTAAGTGGTCTAAATCTAGAGGATAAGGATATATTAGGTGCGTGAAGTGTTCGTGATCAAGTCTCTCTTGGCACCCCCAGAGCTTAAGGATCAAGTGCTAATAGGTATAACACTTGACTTTGATTCTTGAAGAGATTAGTTGCACACACACATTAATACATTCTTAATTGTCTTGCATTTGTTTCTTATTGCTTATTTGTGAACATTCACTCACAACCACACTTGCATTGCATGATAGTTTTAAGTGTAGTGTAATTTATTTCTGGTTGTGTGATCTGAAACGTCAACACTCGCACGATGGTGTGCATGCTTAGCACGATGTTTGACCTCTTGAGAATGTGTCATTCTTATCTTAGATAGGTCTTAGGTCACATGGTTTTATACCATGAATTCTGGCATCTTTTTGTTCATCTACTTGGCCGCGAAAGTGTCCCGCAAAAATATTATCAATGTTTTCTGCGAGACAAGTTTCTACTTGTCCCGCACACTTTGTGTCGTAAAAAAGTCTGTTATACATTATCAGTGCTTTTTGCGGGATATGTTTCATCTACTTGTCTGGCGAACTTCATGCCACGAAAAAGCCCGTTATACATTATTAGTGCTTTGGTGAGACAAGTTTTGTCTACTTGTCCGGCGAACTTCATGCCACGAAAAAGACTGTTTAAACCAAACAACACAGTTTTGTCCTGGGCTAATATATATACTACCCTTTCTCCTTCCAGTTGATTTATTGCATCTATTTACGAGTTCTATTATATAATTGGGTTTTCTTTGTGATAGCTTGCATCATTAGGTCATTTATGCCTAAGTAGCTAATCCATAAATGTTCATATATGCTTAGTTGATGATTAGGTTGGCTTTATTCATCCATTCAAGTTCATGAATGTTTATGTGCATGTTATTTGACAATTAGGTTGCTAGAATCATTCTAAATATAATTGAAACCTCAAGTATGTGCATATAGGCTTCTTTGATAATTAGGTTGTTAGATTTACATCTTAACATCTAATTAAGCATATGGTGTTTAGTCTTGCACTTTATTGCATTTAGAATATTCATATATTCACTTAGACTTTAATTCTCTTCAATAAGTCAAAGTCTTGTGACTTCTATGTAAAGGTGCACAAGCAAGTAAGTCTTGCAATCAAAGTGTTGATTGACAAGCAATTGGTCTATAATAACTATTAAAGGCCCGCGAGTAAAATAGCTTGTGTTACTTCTAAGAATAGTGTGACTAGGGTGTCAACTTAGGTTGTAAACAAGTATTCAAATAGTGGATTTGAGAACCGAAGTGGTTAGGTGGCTAGTCCGTGAGTTTGCCTAGTTTGAGGATTGCTCACGTAAATCAATTCAACATGGTTTTATTGTTTTCTGCATTTCTATTACATTGATCGTATATGGGTTGTGGTGGCCTGATTTTTGTTAATATTGACTAATCGAAAAGGTTGGTAACCAATCGATTAACAACCCATTCACTTTTCTCTAGGTTGTTTAGACACACTTTGTGTATTTTCAGTTGGTATATTTAATATTTATGATTTTATGTTTAGTATATAGTTTTTACTTTTTAATTTTAATATTTATGCTTAGTATATTTAATAGAAAGAATAGACAAATCTAACATATTTGTGAAACAGGAATTTACTTTTAACCATGTTTTCGAAGTAAAACCATATTCAACCAAAAATTCCAAAAAATATTCAAAACTAACCTAGAAGTGACTAAAATGCCCTTATGATTTTTTTTCTTCTCTCTTTGTTGTTCACTTTCTCTCTCTGAAGTCTCTCTCGTCGACAACGGAAAGAAACTCTCTCTCACTCTCTCCCTCTCTCTCCAACATTTCTTGTCTTCAATCTTTGAAAACAATGTAAATGTCACCACAAAACTTGATATCATTACCCTTGATTGGCTCACAAACTCGAGTAGGAGTTGCACATAGTTGAATTTGAAGTTTATAAGGTGAAAGTTATTGTTTTTGGAAGCCAGCTTACAATTGTTTTTAATGGTGTATATTTACACCTGAAAAAAATCTTTCCTCAAATCTGACCCCAAAAATTCACTCTCTTTGAAAATTGAAAAATCTAGTAGGTTTTTAATTTTTCTTTTTACTATCACATAAACCTTAGAAAAGTAATGAACGAAATTGTAGTACATGGACGAAATGTAATGAACGAAGATGAGATGAAAGGAAACCCTTAATGGCCAAAATGGAAAACCCTCCGAAATTCATGTAAAAATCATTCACAAATGACATCTCTAATCAACGTTCATGTATGTCATTCAAAACATTAAGGCTTAAGGTTGTGTTTGGTTGGTTGGAAAGCAACGAAATGGAATGGAAAGGATTCCATTCTTAATATTTTGTTGGTTAAAATCTAATGGAAAGGGCATTCCATTGGAATGGTGTTTCCACCATTTTGGTGGAATGGGTTTTCCATCCAAAAATCAATGAAATGCCCAATTCCATTCCAAACAAAAATTTGTATTCTATAAATATCCTCATATGCTCCAACTCCATTCCAAAAATACCCTCCTTTCCAAAAATAATATATTATATTAATGATATATAAATACATATTATATATATTATACTATTATATATTTATATATATTATATTATATATATATTACATATTATATATATTATATTATTACATATATTATATATGTAATATATATATTATATTATATTATATAAATATATTATTATATATATTATATATATTACATACATATATATATTATATTATATTATATATATATGTATTATATATTATATTATTATATATATTATATTGAAATATTATTATTATTATATATATTATATATTATATATTCATATTATATAATATATAATAATATATGATATTTATATTATATAATATATAATGATATTTATATTATATAATATATAATAATACTAATATATAATATATATTATATATTATATATAAATATATATTAATATATTTATAATAATATTTATATTATATATATTTTATAGTATATGTTATATATTATAATAATTATATATAATAGGCAAATTTACATGATTTGACCCGAAATTTTATGCAGTTTTCGAAACAGTCCCATCCCAATAAGTCTTCTTTTTTTATCCAAGAGAAATGTTTTTTGGACAAGATTGCCCTTAATGGTTATGTGATGTGACACTTAATTTCGGTGATTTTTGAAATTTAAAAACAATCCTGAATCTTTTTTATTCATCTTCATTAGTTCGATCTCCATCAATGGAGGTTTGTCTGCTCCATCAATGGAGATCTAAAATTTTTTTTATTCATCTTCATCAGTTCAATCTCCATCAATAGATGTCTGTTCGATCTCCATCAATGTAGGTTTGTTTGCTCCATCAATGGAGATCTGAATTTTTTTTTATTCATTTTCATCAGTTCGATCTCCATCAATGAAAGTCTAAAAAAAAAAGGTTTTATTTTTATTTTAGAAAATTGAAAATTAGAAGAGAGATTGAAAAATAGAAAAAATGGAGATTTCCAGGATTATTACACGCTGAAATTGAGTAAAGATGCATTCAGCATGTAAAGATATTGATATTTCAGTGTGTAAAGATTTTTATCGTATAAAGATGTTTACATTTCAGCGTGTAAAGATTTCAGCTTGAAGACATTAATCTGAATACGACTTTTGAGGAGGCAAACGATATTCGATTTTCACTCGTAATATACCGTTGCAATCGTTTCGACAAGGAGAACAATATTTTAAAGAGGAAAGAGAGTAAAAAAAAAGTTTTAGGGAGAGAAACATGACAAGTAGATAAGGGCATAAAAACTTTTTTTATGACAAGTAGTGAGTAAAATCTTTTTTACACAATGAAAATCTTTACACGCTGAAATATCAACATCTTTACATGATGAATGCATCTTTACACAATTTTAGCTTGTAATAATCCTGGAAACATCCATTTTTTCTATTTTTCAATCTCTCTTCAAAATTTCAATTTTCTAAAATAAAAATAAAACATTTTTTTTCAGACCTACATTGATGAAGATCGAACAAACATCTATTGATGGAGATCGAACTGATGAAGATGAATAAAAAAAATTCAGATCTCTATTGATGGAGCAGACAAACCTTCATTGATGGAGGCGACCTCCATTGATGGAGATCGAATTGATGAAGATGAATAAAAAAAATTCAGAATTGTTTTCAAATTTCAAAAATCACCGAAATTAAGTGCCACATCACATATTCATTAAGGGCAATCTTGTCCAAAAACATTTCACTTGGATAAAAAAAGAAAACTCATTGAGATGTGACAGTTTTGCAAAGGCCCATAATTTTTGGGCTACATATGAATTTTGCTCTATATAATATTATATATACTTTTATACTTTATTATTATTATCTATAATATATCATGTTATTATGAATATTTTATAATTAAGGGTATTTTGGTCAAAATATAATTAACTCCATTCCATTCAATTGTTAACTAAACAAAATAATACTGATTCAAAGACTAATTCTAAAGTTCCAACCAAACTAAAAACCTAGTTTTCCTTTCCTTTCTATTCCCATTCCCATTCATATTCTCATTCTAATTACCATTCCACCATGTAACCAAACGTGACATAAGTATCCATGTGTTCTCATGAAAGAAACTGGCCTAGGCGGTGACTAGGCCCTAGGCGGTTTTGATCGCCACAACTAGGCCCTATTCGGCCTTACTAGGTGGTTGGCCGATGCCGATTTTTAGAGCCGATTAATCAGCAAAATTATTTATAAAAAAATAAATTATTCATTAAAATAGAGTGCAGCCGCTGCCGTCGCCACCTCGCCAGTGTAGCCACCGTCGTTGCCGAAGCCACCGTCATCCGGTGAAGAAGAAGAAGATTAAGAAAAAAAAAGAAACGAAGAAGAGAAAATTAAGAATAAGAAGAAGAAGAAGAAGGTGGTGAAAAGGAAGAAGAATGTGAAGTCGTAAAAAGAAGAAGAAGGTGAGTTGGAGAGAGAAAAAAAATAAAGGAAGAAGATGAGAGAGAGAGAGAGAGAGAGAGAGAGAGAGATATGGACACTTGATCCAGATTTGAGATGGTGAGATAATTATGAGATTTGGGATGGTGAGATAGTGAGATGATAGTGAGATTTATTTTGTATTTGGGCTTTTTGGTTTTTATGGGCCTGAAATTGGACCCCTAGTGATGTTAGGCTTGATATGAGAAAAACTGAAATAGTTGTATTAAAAATAAAAAATAAATAAATAAATTCCTTACCATCTACGCACAGGCTAGGTGCTGACTAGCACCTAACGTATACTAGAATATTGCTTCTAAGTACTCGACAACAATTGAATCAAATAAATACATTAAAGCTAATACCTTTACATAGATTTAAACTTAATCGAAACACGTAGAACAATTAATTCAAATAACTACATTAACTGATATTTACACAAATTTAAACTGAATCGACACACGTAGGATAATCGATTCAAATAACTACATTAGCTGATATTTTTACACAAATCCAAAGTTAATTCAAACAAAAACAATAGTTCACTCATAACAAGGAGTGCAAAATCTTAGATTTCAACACATTAAGAACTCCAAATCCATCTCTAAAAGTAATCTGACCCATCAATCAAAATTGATTAATCGTAACAAAGTATTATCTTCTGTTTGGTCACACACACTAATTTTCACTCAATTTAACCTAAACAATAAAATTTGCGATGATACAGATTAGCACAGATATCTAAAACTCAAAAATATTCATAATTATAACAAATAATAAGAAGAAAATTCATAATTATACCTTTAATGACAGTGAATCAATTGACAACGGAAAGCTTCTTCTTCTCGTTGCTGCAAAGGGAATTGCGACAGATGGTTGTTCTTCGTGCCGGTGGGTACTCTTACAGCGCCTCCACTCTGACGACGATGTCTTCTCTCATGTCGCCTCCTTCTCTCGCTAAGATCGGCAATGGAAAGCTTCTTCTCTCGTTGCCTCCTTCTCTTGTTTTTTAGACAAAAATTGAAATTGAAAAATGATGAAAACAGTGTTATGTTAACAATTAATTAAGGGTGTATTTAATAATCGGGAATGAAAGGAATCAGATTCAAGTTCCATTAGAAAGAAAATGGAGGGGAATCGGAATTAAGTTACTAAATTTCATTCCGATGTTTACTAATTCTAAAGAATTAGATATGGATTCAAATTTTTACAAAGTTAATTATAAAAATACCCTTATGTTACAAAATAAAGATATATATATTATGAGTATTATAAATAAAAATAAAATAAAAAATAACATGACTTCATCATGGTTCATTTGTATTATATATATATATATAAATATATATATATTTATTTATTTATTTACAATGTAATTTCATTTCATATGAGACATTAATGAAAAAATATATACGTAATTGTTTTTTTTTTTTTTATAAATTTTATATAAGAATATTTTAGTAAAAATATATGAATTCCCTTGCAATTAGGAAAGGGAACTTGATTACTAGGATACTTAATTCCTGATTTGTATATGAGGTCCACAAAACTTGATTTCCCAAAACATTAGTAAACACTGGAATTCAAAATTAGGAACTTAATTCCCTTTTTATAGATGTGATTCTTAATTAGTAAAAACGTCATAAGGGAAACTCTATCTTTTTTACAAGCATGGTCGGTTTTAAACGAATTTTTACCACAGTCTGGTTAGATAGGAATTTCATGAATTTCATTCAGTTAAAAAAAAAAAAAATTCCTTTCTATTTAATATTTATGATTTTATGTGTAGTATATTAAATATTTATGGGATAGTTTTTACTTTTTAATTTTAATATTTATGCTTAGTATATTATATTTACAACTGTATGTTTATTATATTTAATATTTATGGCTTAGTTTTTAATTTTAATATTTATGATTTTATTTTTAGTGTATTTAATATTTATGGCTTAGTATTTTTAATATTTATGATTTTATGTTTAGCATATTTAATATGTATTGCTTAATTTTTTATTTTAATATTTATGATTTTATGTTTAATATATTTAATATTTATGGCTTAGTTTTTTATTTTAATATTTATAATTTTATGTTTAGTATATTTAATATTTATGGCTTAGTTTTTTTTTTTTTTTTAATATTTATGATTTTATGTTTAGTATATTTAATATTTATGGCTTAGTTTTTAATTTAAATATTTATGATTTTATGTTTAGTGTATTTTTTTTTATTTTGTTTTACAAAAAAAAAAAAAAAAAAATAGCATTTTATTTATATAAAAATAAAAATAAAATGTTAGAAAGGACATTGTAAAGTATTGAGCCGTGACCATAACCCTTGTCCAAGTAAGTCTATGTTTAGTATATTTAATATTTATGGGCCTTATGGCTTAGTATTTTTAATATTTATGGCTTAGTTTTTAATTTAATATTTTTATAGTTATGCATTGTAGGAAATGGATCCTTGTGGAATTCTTGTTTATTTCCAAGACAGATTTATCATGGACAATGATGACTTTCATATTTTGTCATCGGAAGCGGAAGACAGGCAAGATACTCAAGGACAAACAGGTCCTTTTGCCACCACACTAGGTCAACCACATCAAGACCCAGAACTAGAAAGACGAAATCTATGGTATTAGATTGTTTTGACCCGAAAGACGTAACTAGCCCAGACGATCAAGTAGAATCTAAGGCCCCGTTGTAAATTTTGTAAGAGTTTTCTAAGAAAGGAACATGACATTTGAAAAGGCATAGGAATCATGCATGCTTAAACACGGCCAGGTAGATACTTCTAAACAAACACAACTACAATGAAACCTAGATAGGCCCATTACCAGTTGGAAATATGACGATGCCAATATTAGGGAATGCATGGCACGTTATATTGCATAAACCAATCAACTAATTGGTTTCGGTGACAGTCCTTTTTTTTTTGTTGAAAATTTTATCAAAAAAGCATACAACCCTCAATTTACAACTGTATCTAGAAACACCACTAGAAGTGATTTACTAAAATGTTTTAAATATGACTGAGTCAAATTGGTCGCTCAATTAGAGCATTTAAGTGTTTCTATTGCACTAACTTAAGTGTTTCAATTAGAGCATTTACTAACTTTCGATATTTGGAACACACATTCTAACATGACTATTTATATGTCACGGGACACTATTTAGACCCTGATTGGAAGATTCAAAAAAGAATTTTTGGTTTTCGTCCCATGGATTTTGCCTATACCGCTCAAAATATTTATGACGTTATTTTTGAAGTTTTAAATGATTTTAAAAACAAATGGATGCATAATTTCCCTCACATTAGATATGCATGCATCATCAAACACAATATCCTTTAACTTGTTTTTAGTCAATAATGTCCCTCAAGTTGGGGGGTCATTACTTCCACCAACAATGTGCATGTCACATCATAAATTTAGTTGTGAAATCAGGTTTGAAGGTTGTAAGCGGTCATATATATCGCATCAGAGAAGCCTTTTCTTATATCAGCAGCTCTAATCAAAGAGTGAAATTTTTTTCTAGATATTGTAAAACTTTTGACAAACAGCCCAGGAGGTTCCAAACAAATATGCCCAATAAGGTAGAACTCCACTTATTTAATGTTGTAAAGTGTTATTGATTATTCTACTGAAATTACAATTTATTATACTATGGAAATGGCCCTAGTGGGCGGTCCAACCGTATTCGACTGTTAGGATTATGCTCAATAGCAAGAGTGTAATATTGTATTTAACAATCTGTTTCATATTAATAAAGTGATTTCTGGTTTAAACAAATATTATAGCATTTATAGTTGAATATTATAATTGTTAAAGTAAATAATCATAAGGTCTAAAGACTATGAGAAAAGAAGAATTGTTCATACATTTGGATATGTATGTGGTAGACACAATTCTTTAGTTAGTCTTGAATATTGTTCACAACTTAAGTTAAAGGTTGGGCACCTTTATCTTGTTAAAGTTGTAGAATTCTTTTGCTAGCATTTGAGTGGGATCAAATGAGATATGATGAGTCTAAAATCATCGGAGTGTCTTCGAGCAAAAGAGTCTAGTGCACTGGGTGCATTGAACTGGATCAAAATGAAATACTTTATCTATAACCGTCAGTAGATAAAAGTAATTTCATTATCAGGACAATCGGAGAGTCTATCTTAATCCTGAGATAAATGATGGACTTATGGTTGCAAGTGATATCATTTGAGTTATCAATGAGTACGATTATATCGCATAGTCTATCCTCGATAATTTGGTGATATTCATTTGTTAATCGATAGAGGACTTCATTTATAGATATGGACATCGTGGCTGCATTTATCAAATGAGAGTATAATATCATCATATGGATGTTTTGAGGTAATTGGATATTAAATCTCAACGTTGAGTTTTCAATAGTGTCTATTGAAAACATGGCTTCTGGACAAGTCAAAATATCCAAGTTCAAAACGTGGTCATATGAGTAAATATGGTAACTTGGAGAGTTATATGCGGTCTATGAACTCTTGGCGATTACTGATATTAATCACGAGGATACACTATCTCCAATATGATTGTCTAGGGTATGAATGAGGAAGCATCTTCCTTTTCTGTCTTTATTTAAGAGTTCAATTTTAGCTCTTTAGTGGAATGAGCTAAAATTAATGGATCGGACCTAAGTGAATCATTTGTTGATTGTGATTAGGTTATGTCTATTGGAGCTTAAATTTAGATAGCCCGCCAAGATCCCCAATCCACACGGACTTGCATGGATCACTTGATATATTCTACCGGACCAATTTAGGGTCCATCTAGAATTGCATTTAATATATTAAGAATATAATTTGCACATTATTTATGTAATGGGCTGCTAAATTATATTTATATATTAATGGATGACATGTGGGCTTGTTTCTTTTAGTAAGAATGAGTCTAGTTCACATGTGGGCTTTTTATTTAAAGTCCTATGGATTTAATGAAATAAGAAAAATAATATTTGGCCCAATATATACATGTGGGGCGGCAAGGTGATTTAAAAGCCTTAAATATTATTTTGTTTTCATTGTTTAATTAAATAAGAATTAATTATTTTATTAATTAATTGTTTAATTAAGAAACAAATCTTTTCTGAATAGGAAATATGATTCCTATTGGTATACTATTGGTAGTAGTATACTTAAATTAAAAGACTTGTTTGACAAGGAAATAAATAATTAATTTTATTTATTAAATCAAATAAGAAGTCTTTTATTTTAGTCAAATAAGGAATAAAAAGATTTATGAGTTTGATTAGGGTTTGGAAATCTTAAACAAAATAGGAATTAGGGTGCAACTAAATCTCCAATATTTTAGGAGTAATAATTGCGGCAACCCTAATTGGTTTTGGTAAAAGAATTCGGCCACCCTAGTTAAGAAAGAGAAAAAGAAAATTTGCCATATATAAGGCTATTGATGATTTTCGGCCAGCCTAGGGTTTATGTGCAGAAATTTTATTTCTTCTTCTTCTTCTTCTCAACTCATAGTTAGAGATCTATTATTCTACTAAAAACAAGAGGAACATAGATTATTCTTTGATGGTATATTGTTTGCTTGTTCATTAATAAGCTTGTATATACTATATCGATTAAGGTTCACGCGAGTTTCGATCATAAGATTGAGAACTCAAAAGTGACCGGAATAATCTTAGGTTCCTTTAGATTGTTTTTGGGACTAACGAATCAAGAAAAGTTTGTTTAATCCAATCACAGGTTTGCAATTCAAAGAAAGGGAGACCACGCTCCTAGGTGATCCACGTTCGTGCTAGGATTGAAGATCTTGCGGATTACCATCGACGCAAGTCAATCGGATCACGCGACAAGAGGTATTAATCTTTTGTTTATTTTTATATCTTTAATTAATCAAAAGGGTTTAAGGTTCATAAAATTGGAAAAATTTTAAAAGCTACCCAAACACTATTTTTTTTGTCTCGCTTCCGCTGCGGGTACGTTATTTTTCCCTACAATTGGTATCAGAGCCAGGTTGAACCCTTTTAATTAATTAATGTATATATACGTGGATCGATTTCTTTTTATTGTGATTATGCATGTTTAGAAAGAGATGGCACTCTAGGTATTCGCATATATAATTACATGTGATGTATGGATTTATATATGTTTTATGTGGTTTGTTATTGCTCGATTTTGGTCCTAGATTTTCAATGTATTTTTGGTTTTGGAATTGTAACAAGAAGGGTGGTCTATCATCGCCATAATTCCTTCTTGGTAGTTGCTAGACATTTTTTTTATGTATTAAAAATTGCTGCAGTTTTTTAATGTATTATTTATTATAATGTGCAGTATTTTTTTTACTGTCATGAATAAAAAAAAAAAAATTCTGCAGTAATTTATTTGTTTAAATTAAATTGTAACACGTTCTACATCGAAGAAATGAAGCAACCGGAACCGAGAACGAGCACCATGCGCACCCTAGGAGTGGATTGGGTTGCGCATGGCATGCCCGAAATCAAGTGGGCTGCGCACGGCAGCCTTGCAACCAAGAGGGCTGCGCAAGGCAGCCATGCAAGGCCTATGGGCTGCGCATGGCAGCCCCTTACGTGGGGTTGTGGCCGTGCAATCCCGAGGAGGGAGGCCGGAGGATGGGCTTATGGTTGATGGGCCACTCGAAGATCTTGTATTTCTATTTCAATGTAATTTACTTGTTTTTCTAGGATGGGCCAAAATTGTTGCTATTTATTTTATGCTTAAATATTACAATATTTGTTGTTGTATGATAACATGACATATAGAATAGGAGTGTCACTCATATATCTCTTTTGGTATGAACATGCATTGAATGATTTAGGTATCTAAATTGGCATCTAGATAACTTGGTAAATCATTCTATGGGATTTAATCACACGCCTTAAATAATTGAGTGGGAGAAGGTGTTTTTGTAACACCTATGGCTTCCAAGATTAGTTGAGCTTAATTATTTTTTGGTAATCCCCCAAAGGGGCGTCCATGAATGGAATTAAGCAATATACTTTCTTACAAGGATAGACTAGACAATGGACTCAAACGAGATCTACTCCCAAAGGAGGGATTTTCGTGAGAGAAAATTGAGGGTCGATATCTTGGTAACACACTCAATGTAATTTTATTGATATCCTCCAAAGAGTTCTTGTCAGTAAAATTGCAAGGCTAAAATTGAAAACGCTGGTTGTTATGTTAACAATTAGGTGGGACCTAGTCTAACTAGTAAATGGTGCGAACTCCCAAAGGAGGCGTAACATTTATGGGTGTTAGATCACCGTTGAATTTTTATGATTGAGTTATTCAATTAATTCAAGATAAATATTTAAAAGTGCTTTATAATGATTATTTACTTATATATGTTTTGTTTTCATTCAGAAATCATGACCCCATCACTTATGAACATCCTGAAAGATAAAACTTTAACCGGTAATAATTATGTCACATGGAAAAGGAAAATTGGGTTGTTGCTGCAAGCTGAAAAAATATAAATTTTGTTCTAACTACTCCTAAACCACCTACTCTTACTAATGAATCTAATGCAATGAGACGAGTATAAGCAGTGGAAGACCTCTAATGAGATGGTCAAATGGCTACCATCTCCGACGTGTTGCAACAGCAGCATGAAGGAATAGGGTCTGCTGCTGATATGATGATGTCTCTAGAAGAGATTCATATGGTTGGTAAAGTTGCTACTATTAAGACCCGTCAGAAGGTCAATGAATAATAGAAGAAAAAGCAACTTGGGCCTACCAAGATGGAGACTAAGAAAGTAACCAAGATCAAAAGGAAGTGCTTTTTTTGTGGTGAAAAGAGACATTGGAAAAGTAATTGCCCAAAGTCTCAGAATAAGAAGGAACAAGGTAATGTGAATTATCTTGAAACATGTTTTTCTGGCAGATTCTACAGATTCTTGGATCGTAGACTCTGGAGCCACTAATCATGTTTGTTATTCCTTATGGGGGTTTCAAGAAAGGAGAAGGTTAAATAAAAATGAAATCAATTTGCGTTTAGGCAACGGAGCGTTAGTGTCTGCAAGTGCAGTGAGAGATATTAGAAGGCATTTAGATTTGATAGACGTTTATTATGTACCTCAATTCAAGAGGAATTTAATTTCAGTTTCTTGTTTGAATAAATTTGGATATTCAGTTACTTTTAATAAAGTTTTTATTATTAGTAAGAATGACAAAGTTATTTGCAAAGGTACATTGGAAAACGGTCTATACTTTTTGCATAGAAATATCTCTCACTCGTTAGACACAGAAATAACGGAACCTAATCATAAAAGAGTAAAATTATCAACAGATGAAACCTACCTTTGGCATTTACGCTTAGGTCATATTAACCTTAATAGGATTAAAAGATTGGTAAGTGACGGACCTTTGAGTGACTTAAAGGTTGATGATCTACCAACTTGTGAATCTTGTTTGGAAGGTAAAATGACCAAAAGGACGTTCTCTGCCAAAGGTGCCAGAGCCACTGAATGTTTAGGATTGATACACACTGATGTATGTGGACCTATGAGCATTCAAGCTAGAGGTGGATATGAGTATTTCATCACTTTCACAGATGATTACTCAAGATTTGGCTATGTGTATCTCATGCGACATAAGTCGGATGCTTTTGACATGTTCAAAGCATTTAAAACTGAAGTGGAAAATCAGCTTGAGAAACACATAAAAATCTTGAGATCTGATCGTGGTGGAGAATATCTATCTGGTGAGTTTCAGCAATATCTTATTGATAATGGGATAGTTTCTCGGTTTTCTGCACCTGGTACACCTCAACAAAATGGGGTACCAGAAAGGAGAAATAGAACTCTTTTGGATATGGTTAGGTCTATGTTGAGTTATTCAACACTTCCTATTTCTTTCTGGGGATATGCTTTACAAACTGCAATATACATTCTAAACCATGTACCATCTAAGTCTGTTCCTAAAACACCACATGAGTTGTGGACTGGGCGCAAGCCTAGTTTACGACACTTAAGGATATTTGGATGTCCTGCGCACGTGTTAAAAGGAAAGACAGAAAAGATGGAGTCCCGTTCAGAAACATGTATATTTGTAGGGTATCCGAAAGAAACTAAAGGATATTATTTTTATAGTCCTTCAGATCTTAAAGTATTTGTTTCGACAAATGCTAAATTTCTGGAAAAGGACTATATGAATGATTTTGTGCCTAAAAGTAGAATTGTCCTGAATGAGATGTCAGGAGATACAATTCCACGAGAGGTTACACAACCTAACCCAATTGTAAGTTCCGATCCAACACAAGGTCAACAACCTACCATTCCTCGTCGTAGTGGGAGGGTTAGAACAAAACCCGAAAGATACATCGGTCTGGGAGAATCTATAGAGAATCTCCCGGACGACGATGATCCCTATACGTACAAGGAAGCTATGGAGGATGTTGATAGTCGCCATTGGCAAAAGGCAATGCAATCCGAGATTGAATCTATGTTCGATAACAAAGTCTGGTCCCTTGTAGACTTGCCTAAAGGGATAAAACCCATTGGGTGCAAGTGGGTATACAAGAGGAAAAAAGGTATGGATGGAAAGGTGGAAACCTTTAAAGCTAGACTGGTAGCTAAAGGGTATACACAGAAAGAAGGTATCGATTACGAGGAAACCTTCTCTCCTGTGGCCATGCTTAAATCCATTAGGATACTCTTATCCATTGCAGCATCTTTAGATCTAGAGATTTGGCAAATGGACGTCAAGACAACTTTCCTTAATGGAAGTCTTGACGAAAGCATCTACATGATGCAACCAGAGGGATTCATTGAAAAGGGCCAAATGGAAAAGGTATGCAAGTTGCAGAAATCCATATATGGATTAAAGCAAGCATCCAGATCCTGGAACATAAGGTTCGATCAAGCTGTCAAAGGTTTTGGATTTATTCAGAATCTTGACGAACCTTGTGTATACAAAAGGATTAAAGGCGACAAGTTGGTTTTCCTGATTCTTTATGTTGATGATATACTACTCATCGGAAACGATGTAGGTGTATTGACATCAGTAAAAGAATGGTTAGCAAAACAATTTGATATGAAGGACTTAGGAGAAGCAAGTTTTATTCTAGGTATCCAAGTTATAAGGGATAGAAAGAATAGAACGATTGCATTGTCCCAAGCTTCATACATAGACAAAATCTTGTCTAGGTTTTCCATGCAGGATTCCAAGAAAGGTATGTTACCTTTCAGACATGGAATCAAGCTTTCTAAGGAACAAGTTCCTAAGAATGAGCATGAAGAGCAGTTCATGAGTAGAGTTCCATATGCCTCGGCAGTTGGAAGTCTCATGTATGCAATGCTCTGCACTAGACCAGATATTTGTTTTGCTGTTGGCATAGTTAGCAGGTTTCAATCGAAGCCTGGTCCTGATCACTGGACGGCAGTCAAGCATATTTTCAAGTATCTCAAGAGAACGAGAGATAATATGCTTGTATACTCTGGAGGGGATTTAATTCCCGTTGGGTATACAGATTCTGATTTTCAATCAGATTCTGACTCCAGAAAATCCACATCAGGGGCTGTGTTTACTATTGGAGGAGTAGCAGTTATATGGAGGAGTATCAAGCAATCTTGTATTGCTGATTCCACCATGGAAGCTGAGTATGTTGCTGCATGCGAGGCTGCCAAAGATGCTGTTTGGCTCCGCCAATTCTTGATTGTTGATTGACTTGGAAGTGGTTCCTAGTGCGAATAAGCAGATCACTATCTACTGTGACAACAGTGGAGCAGTGGCTAATTCGAAAGAACCAAGAAGTCACAAGAGAGGTAAACACATTGAAAGGAAATATCATCTTTTAAGGGAGATTGTTCAAAGAGGTGACGTGACGATTACCAAAATCGCGTCAGCAGAAAATCTAGCAGATCCCTTCACAAAGGCTCTACCTCAGAAGAGTTTCGATGGGCACCTAGAGAACATGGGCATGAGAGATATGACTCATTTGCTATAGCGCAAGTGGGAGATTGTTAGGATTATGCTCAATAGCAAGAGTGTAATATTGTATTTAACAATCTGTTTCATATTAATAAAGTGATTTCTGGTTTAAACAAATATTATAGCATTTATAGTTGAATATTATAATTGTTAAAGTAAATAATCATAAGGTCTAAAGACTATGAGAAAAGAAGAATTGTTCATACATTTGGATATGTATGTGGTAGACACAATTCTTTAGTTAGTCTTGAATATTGTTCACAACTTAAGTTAAAGGTTGGGCACATTTATCTTGTTAAAGTTGTAGAATTCTTTTGCTAGCATTTGAGTGGGATCAAATGAGATATGATGAGTCTAAAATCATCGGAGTGTCTTCGAGCAAAAGAGTCTAGTGCACTGGGTGCATTGAACTGGATCAAAATGAAATACTTTATCTATAACCGTCCGTAGATAAAAGTAATTTCATTATCAGGACAATCGGAGAGTCTATCTTAATCCTGAGATAAATGATGGACTTATGGTTGCAAGTGATATCATTTGAGTTATCAATGAGTACGATTATATCGCATAGTCTATCCTCGATAATTTGGTGATATTCATTTGTTAATCAATAGAGGACTTCATTTATAGATATGGACATTGTGGCTGCATTTATCAAATGAGAGTATAATATCATCATATGGATGTTTTAAGGTAATTGGATATTAAATCTCAACGTTGAGTTTTCAATAGTGTCTATTGAAAACATGGCTTCTGGACAAGTCAAAATATCCAAGTTCAAAACGTGGTCATATGAGTAAATATGGTAACTTGGAGAGTTATAGGCGGTCTATGAACTCTTGACGATTACTGATATTAATCACGAGGATACACTATCTCCAATATGATTGTCTAGGATATGAATGAGGAAGCATCTTCCTTTTCTGTCTTTATTTAAGAGTTCAATTTTAGCTCTTTAGTGGAATGAGCTAAAATTAATGGATCGGACCTAAGTGAATCATTTGTTGATTGTGATTAGGTTATGTCTATTGGAGCTTAAATTTAGATAGCCCGCCAAGATCCCCAATCCACACGGACTTGCATGGATCACTTGATATATTCTACCGGACCAATTTAGGGTCCATCTAGAATTGCATTTAATATATTAAGAATATAATTTGCACATTATTTATGTAATGGGCTGCTAAATTATATTTATATATTAATGGATGACATGTGGGCTTGTTTCTTTTAGTAAGAATGAGTCTAGTTCACATGTGGGCTTTTTATTTAAAGTCCTATGGATTTAATGAAATAAGAAAAATAATATTTGGCCCAATATATACATGTGGGGCGGCAAGGTGATTTAAAAGCCTTAAATATTATTTTGTTTTCATTGTTTAATTAAATAAGAATTAATTATTTTATTAATTAATTGTTTAATTAAGAAACAAATCTTTTCTGAATAGGAAATATGATTCCTATTGGTATACTATTGGTAGTAGTATACTTAAATTAAAAGACTTGTTTGACAAGGAAATAAATAATTAATTTTGAAACAAATTATGGTGTGTTCAATATTAATCTAGAGGGGGGGTGAATAGATTTTACCCAATTTTACCAAATTTTCGTTAATGGTCAAGATTACGAAAATACCCTCCACTAGTCAAAATACAATAGCAAGTGTAATATGGTGCGGATATTAAAAGACACTTGATATTTACGTGGAAACCCTCACGGGAAAAACCACGGGCTATGTAAGTGAGCCACACTTGAACCTCGAATCCACTAAATGTGTAAAACGATTACAACCTAATCCCGGTAGTAATCACACACCTACCTAATCCCGGTATAAGTGAACCTAGTCCCAATGCTTGTGATTTATGCAACCTAATCCCGGAAGCAACACAAGACTTAGTTCTCAATGAAGAGAAAACAACCTAAGTGAATATATGAAATACTCAAAATGCAACAAGAGCAAGGCAACTCTATATGCTTACCTAGAATGATGATATATCAATGAAATCAATCCTAGATATCAAAAGCTAAATGACATATCATAAAGCTTAGCTAGATGTTATCAATCACAAAACAATCCTAGCTATCAAACAATGTCAACATGTCCAAACATGTGAACTCAATTAGTTGTAGAGAATTTCTAACAACATAATTGTCAATTAAATCCACAAGAACATTCAATTAAGCTTGACTAGATAAATAAACATTAATCTATCAACCTAATCATCAACCAATTGTACAAGAATGTTCTAGGGTTAGCTATTTAGGGAAAATCATCCTAATCATGTAAGCTACCACAAACAAAACCCAATCATGTCATAACTTCACTAAATATGCAATAAAAGTGAAGATTTGCTAAACTAAGCAATAAAAGACATGTCTTGACTAAGATAGAACAATAAATGAAGATGTGGTGTTTGTTCTACTTACCAAGTCATAAATGAAGAAGACCCATGGAAGATTGATGCATGAAACATGTTAGATGCACATGGGTTTTGGGTTTGGAGAGTTAAAGAAGCAAGATTGAAGCTTTCTCTCTCTAGGGTTTGAGTTTCTCACTCTAAGGTCTGATTTTGAGCTCTTTTGGACGAGCTAGGAAGAAGATGATACTTATATAGTGTGCCCAAGTGAAGTGGTGTCGTTTTGAGAAAAATGCAAAAGACAGCTGATTCTGCGCCCTTGTTCTGCGCCCTTGGCCGCAGAATAAGGGCGCAAAAATGCACCTGACAAATTTGCGGCCCCTAAACGCAAAAACCAAGGGCGCAGAAAAGAGGACAGTGAGTATGAATTTTGATCCTCATTCTGCGCCCTTATTTCTGCGGCCTTGACCGCAGAACAGGGCGCAAAAACGCACCTGATGGAGTTTCCTAAAAAGAAAAATATGATGTGTAATTCCAAGCAAGATGCACCCATATGGACAAGAATGAAGAGAGATTAAATGAGCAATTCATGCATACACACAATAAAGACACAACACATTCAAGAATAAGAATTATGCAAGTGTTGTGTGTGTGTGCATCTATTTCTCTTCATTACAAGAAACACTAAGAATTATACCTTTGGAGTGCTTCTTCCCTTGAGGTCTTGAAAAGGGCCTTTGAACATGATCTTCAATCACCTAACTACCCTTACAATTCAAACCCCCAATATGTGGTTTGTCTACGAAATAAGCCAATCAACAATGGGAATCCTTACAAATTTTATTTATTAAATCAAATAAGAAGTCTTTTATTTTAGTCAAATAAGGAATAAAAAGATTTATGAGTTTGATTAGGGTTTGGAAATCTTAAACAAAATAGGAATTAGGGTGCAACTAAATCTCCAATATTTTAGGAGTAATAATTGCGGCAACCCTAATTGGTTTTGGTAAAAGAATTCGGCCACCCTAGTTAAGAAAGAGAAAAAGAAAATTTGCCATATATAAGGCTATTGATGATTTTCGGCCAGCTTAGGGTTTATGTGCAGAAATTTTATTTCTTCTTCTTCTTCTTCTCAACTCATAGTTAGAGATCTATTATTCTACTAAAAACAAGAGGAACATAGATTATTCTTTGATGGTATATTGTTTGCTTGTTCATTAATAAGCTTGTATATACTATATCGATTAAGGTTCACGCGAGTTTCGATCATAAGATTGAGAACTCAAAAGTGACCGGAATAATCTTAGGTTCCTTTAGATTGTTTTTGGGACTAACGAATCAAGAAAAGTTTGTTTAATCCAATCACAGGTTTGCAATTCAAAGAAAGGGAGACCACGCTCCTAGGTGATCCACGTTCGTGCTAGGATTGAAGATCTTGCGGATTACCATCGACGCAAGTCAATCGGATCACGCGACAAGAGGTATTAATCTTTTGTTTATTTTTATATCTTTAATTAATCAAAAGGGTTTAAGGTTCATAAAATTGGAAAAATTTTAAAAGCTACTCAAACTATTTTTTTAGTCTCGCTTCCGCTGCGGGTACAATTTTTCCCTACATCGACGACGATTGGTATTCGGTAAAGTTTTTATTAAATGTTTAAAGATTTTTTATGATTCAACTATACTTCTTTTCAGGGTCTATTACCCCACATCTCATCTTGCATTGCATCAAATTTTAGAAATGTCTGAAATTTTGACTCTTATAGAGATGATGCCATATTAAGCACTACAATTGCACCGATGGTGAAAAAATTTCAAAAATACTGGTCTAAAATTCTTTTACTCTATGCCTTAGGTTGTATAGTAGATCCTAGTACTAAATTAAATAGTTTAAAATATTTTACTGAGTATATTGTTGGTTACTTGGATTTAGATCTTACTCAACATTTTACTAACTTGCACTCCAAGGTGTTCGAAGTTTATTGTCTTTATGAGTGTAGGTTTAGCGGTAGAAACATGCAACAGTCGGAACAACCGAACACCTGACCGATAAAGAGAAGTATGAGAATCCTAACCAGCAACCAAGAGTCTTCATCTTCATTTTCATCATCTCAACATTACAAACTAAACACTTTCTTAGAAACTAAGTTCGACATATCCCATCATGGGGACTTCCAAGAATTTGATATGTTGTTATGGTGGAAAAACTCTACCGAGAGTTATCCAGTATTGTCCCATCTAGCACGAGATGTACTCATCATTCATGTGTCCACTATTTGTTCAAAACAGGCATTAAACACCCGTGGACGTATAATCGAACCATGAAGATCTTGTCTGACCCCTCAGATGGTGGAGGTATTAACATGCCTGAATGATTGGGAGCATGTAGAGATGGGGATGCGATATCAACCTGTGAATGAAGAACTAATTCAAAGTTTTTCCAACATATACTTCGAAGAGGCTTCTGACCAGTAGGACTGAAGACTTAATTTTTAATTATACATGTATTTGTAATTTTGTAATTTTGTAATTTGATTGCACTCTTTTTCTCTTACCAAGTTTTTATCCCATTGGGTTTTTCTTGGTAAGGTTTTTAACGAAGCAATCACATATCATGTAAATTGAATAAGTAAATAAAATTCTCTTTCTTAATTCTTACATCTTTATGACTTTATTTATTCTTTGAATAATTTTAGTAAAAAAATAAAATATAATTTAATCTATTTCTTTATTTTATTTCATTACTCATTGTCTCATTAGACTAAAATTAAAATAAGAAATAAATTTTTATCATAAAATAAAATAAGAAATAAATTTGAAAATTTAAAATTAAAATACATAAGTTAAAATAATAAATAATTTTTTAAACTTAAAATATTAAAAAAAAAATTAAGTCAAAAAAATAAATAAAATAGAACAAAAATTAAAACAAAAAAAAATGTTTAATTTTTTATTTATTTTATATTTAAAATTTTAAATTGAATTGAATTAAAAAAAAAAAAAATAGTCAGGCGGCCGCATGTTAAGGCTTGCAGGCTGGCTTGGCCCCGCCTGCCAACATGGCCTACTATGGCCGTGTTCGGGTTAGGCCGAGCATGGGCCTAGCTTGTTACCTTGGCAAGCCTTTTTGGCCCGGTCTGCTAAGCGACCTTGCACGCCTTTGTCGGGCAAGCCTAAATTGTCATCATTATCTCCTATGCTTTTGTTTAAAACACATTTTTTTTATATATGTCTAATTTTTTTTCTTGTTTTCTTTTTTATTTTATTTCCTTACCGAAAATAGATAAAAAATTAATATGAATTTTAAATACTTTCTGAGTCAACCGAAAAAATGGTTATACAACAGACCGTCTGAAAATAGATGGTCATATTAACAATGTCTAATATTTTGTTTTTTTTTTTTTTTTTTTGTTTTTTTTTTTTTGTTTTTTTTGTTTTTTTTTTCCATATCAACTTGAGGTTGAATATACACAACTGCATTGGAGATACATTTATTAATATACTGTATATTTATCCTACATGTTATCTCTTTTTTCACAAGTCACCCTTGCATTGAAGATGCTTTGAGGTGAGTTAAGTTTGAAAAATAATTAGGAAGATTAGTTTCTAAAATAAATCAATAAAATTTAATAAAGCCATTTAATTTTATATAACTAAACCAAACTTTAAAAAATTGGGCATTATTAGATCACTATCAATCCCACCCCATACTTATTTGTGATTTGGATTGTTATCCGGTATCCCATTGTATGGTTTCGAAATCTTAACCTATTTGACAAAATCATTTAAAATTTTCTAAATTTCCTTATTATTATTATCAATATTTATTTTTTAACTTTGTCTATGCAAGTCACAACTTTGAATATTTTAGGGGTTGTTTGGTAGCCAAATGTCAGCTGTTTTCGTTATTCATTTTTTGAAAACGATTTCAAATTCGTATTTTTTAACCATTTTTCATTTTGTTTTCGAAAAACAAAACCAAAAATCAAAATGAAAAACAAAACTTGTGTTAAAATTAAAAAAAACATAGAAAACACATTATACATGTTTTCTTTGTTTTTATTTTTGTTTTTTCAAAAAGAAAAAAAATTAACAATAATTTTTTTTCCCTTTTTCTTTTTTCTCCTAAACTTTCTTCTTCTTCATCATTTCTTTTCTCTTCGTCTCCTTCTTTCTTCATCTTCACATTCTTCTTTCTCATCTTCACATTCTTCTTCTTTTTTTCTTCTCCTCTTACTCCTTCTTCCTTTTCCTATTCTCTATGAAAGCAAGGCTAGAGGAGCAGCTGATCTGCTCCACCAAGACCGGAGGAGGTAAAATCCTCTTCTGGCCTTGGAGTTGCCGATCTGATCGGCTCCTTTTATTTTATTTTATTTTTCTTCTTATTTTTCTTTTGAAAGCTTAATTTTTTTTTATTTTTTTTTTAATGTAATCAAATATTTTCGATCACTTTCACTGCATTTATTTAGGTAAGCGTTTAATTCATTGTAATTATCAAGATCTTTCTCTAAATCTATTTCTTTTATAAATAAATTTCTCCTATTTATATATATTTTAAGAGTAATGTTAGACGTCTCAATTTTTTTCTCAAATTCTGTCCAAAATGATGTGGCACGTGAGGTGTTAACATCCTATTAGTCATCATATAATCTCATGATTTATAAGATGCTGATACCTCATGTGCCACATCATTTGGGAAAAAAAAAAATTTGGACGTCTAGCATTGCTCATTTTTTAAATATACTGATTATGAAACCGCAATTCAACTAAATATATATATATATATATATAAGTGGAGGTTAATTTCGAAATTTTAATTTATATTTAGTAAAAAAATAAAATTTGTTTTTAAATTATATGTTAGCTGGTAATTATTTGTGATGAATTATAGACCCACTTTTTATTCAAATGAAAAAATTAAAATAGAAAAAAATACTATAAAAATTATAGTTTTTGATATTTTGAAGTTAATCTACCAGATGAGTTTTTCCCGTTTTATTTTTAGAATACAACTTTCAGTATATAATATCAGACACGTTTTTAGATTTTGATATTGAAACTAAAAACACTGCTTTCATTTTTCATTTTTTTTTCTTTGAAAATCAGTAAATGAAAAATAATTACAGGACACGCCTTTACCTTTCTCTACTAATAATTAGTGTTGGCAAAATAGGCTGAGCTCGGCAGGCCTGGCCTGGCCAACCCGACCAACGATCAGGTTGGGCATGACACGGCCCGGCCGCAAGAGTGAGGCACACATGCCTCACAGGCCGGTCCTTGGCCAACGACCACTTTAAATTTTTATTTTGGGCAAGCCCAACGGCTATTTTCCAATTATTATTATTATTATTATTATTATTTGCCTTTGGCTTGGCCAACGGCTATGTTTTTTTCTTAATTTAATTTAAAATTTTCTTTATATTAGATTTACAGATTTACTATTTAATTTAAATGAAAAAAAAAAGAGAGGTGGGCGACCTGTTTAATGCCCACAAGTCGGGGCTCGCAAGCCGATCTGTCTCAGTCTCCCAGCACAGCTAGCAGGCCGTGCCTCGGGCCCAGGCTAGGCCTCAAAAATTCTTAGCAGGTCGGGCCTGTTTCTCCCTTCAGGCTTGTTTGGGCTTGGCCTGTTATGGGCCCGGTATGCCTTTACCGGGATAGGCCAGGCTAGACCGATCCATATAGCCACCACTACTGTAATCACTTTTTGGTAACCGTATAACCCTTAGATGTAGATATGATCTCCACTCTCCAATAATCATCGCTTTTAACAGTAAATAATAAGGATTGGCCATCCAAATTCCAAATTAATCATACACAAGAGTTAGTTGTCATCATTATCCATTAATGTCAATCATGATCACTTCTAAGTTATCCTTAATTATTCAGCATTCATATTATTCATTATAGGGTTCATTAACATGTACCTATTACATATCAAGAAAGATTTGGAACCCCATCAATTTTAAATAAAAATAATTTTTTTTTGTTCGTGTAAATTTGATTTTATCTAAATTTAAATATTCTCAAATTTTTATTATTTATTTCTTTATATACCATCTACGGGTATGGTAATTATTAATTTCAATCAACCCATCAATAAAGATTTCTTTTTTATTTTGTTTCATCTTATTACCAAAGTTTTAATTTATTCAATTAAGCAAGTAAATATCAATAATATCACAATATTTCCATAATTTTAGAATATATCATATTAATATTCCATTCGGATCCAGCCCGTTTAGTTTTAATTTTAGTTTGGTTTTCTGGTTTGGTTGTATTTCCACTTTGTGTGGATGTTTTTCTCCTTGTTATGGGACTCTGTACTGGGCTTGTGCTCGCTTGGCTTTACTTGTGGAGTCCTAGTTATGGTTGTAATCTTGCCCTGGATCTGGTTTACCAGATTTTCAGGTGCCTTTCCATCAAAAAAAAAATATATATATATATATATATATTAAATTTTAGGGAAATAAATATCATTCAAAATATCAGGATAAGCCAATAATATTTCGGATATTTCGAGATTTGATGCTATAGTTATTTTTTTTAAATGATCACAATTTTCTTTTTCCTATTTCAGTCCTATTATATGATTTATATCAATTCTAGTAATTGCATAAATGGTGATCCAAATATTCTTCCTCGGGGAATCTTTTTTTTTTTTTTTACTTAGCTTGATGGCTCTGTTGAATATTACCCCATATATATATATATATATTAATCTCAAAAAATTTATTTTAATTATACCAAATTTTTTATTTAACTTTGTTTTTATTTAAAATTTTCTTCCATTTTTATTTAATATCGAAATATTTCAAATCTCCAATATATAATATATTTACCGGTACCGATATCTTGTATTGATAATTAATTGTGTGTATATATTCATTATTCCTTAAAAAAAGAAAGAAAAAAAAAAAAGAATATATATATATATATATAAATAATATGAAATGATATCTTCCTTCCAAAACCAGCAAGGTCGACTCGGTAATCGAGTTGGTACTTGGCAGCTATCTACAGCCACCCGAGTCAACTCAGAGCGTGCAGTCACGTTCCGAGTTGATTCGGGGTATGACTTGCGCGTGCCGAGTCAACTTGGCTGTGCAGCTCACAACGCGAGTGGGGGTTGATCCAAGTATCCAACAAAAAGCTTTGCTGATTTGCCGGTTTTACCCTTGCTTCTTTTTCAACAAATTACTGAGTTGCTGAGTGTGTCTGTTTAAAGGGTCAAAATCAAAAATATCCTTGATCTTTTAACTATTGCTGGATGGGTATACAAAAAATGCGTTTATTCAGAAACTTCCCTTAAGATCTAACGGTAGTTATAACTCTTTAGATGGACTTCGGTTGACTATTTGAACAGACTATTATGCCCTTAACAATTTATTAAAAGTCTGTTATATCCCTTAAATAAAATATTAAAGTAATATATTTTAAATAAACTACAAATAAAATAAAATAAAAAACACTTGAGATCTGGTATGTCACCAGATCTCCAATAGGCCAACACCCACTCATCAAAGGTTTGTGATTTTTTTTTTTTCAGTATAATTCCGACTGTCGTTGCGCCGTCCACCGTCTCTACAACAGAGAAGGGAGAGAAAGCTACGGGAGTAGGGAGATGGTAGTTATTTTTAATTTTTTAATTTTTTAATTTATTTTTTAAAAGTGATGCCTTTGACAACCTACTGAATATCTTTCTACACTTCATTTTAAAGTTTTTATCATATGAAAATTTTATCCTAATTAAAATTACTAAAAAGACCATACATATACGGGGTTGTAAAATATCATTATCAAAAAGATTGAAATCCACAATTTTAATATTGAAATCGACATTAAAGGAGTGGCAATTATTTTTATACAGGATTGAAATCCCCAATTTTAATATTTTATCTACAGTAAATCAATCTTTTTTTATTTATATATCTTTTTGCTTTTCACTAAAACATCTTTTTCAACATCATTAAAGTTTTATTTGATTTCGAAGTGATAAGAATGATTAATAATAGGGATAATTATCCTGTGACCATCAATTTGATAACACACTATCAAAATGACCATTAGATTAAGAATTGGTTCAAAATGATCATTTTTAATGAAACGTGTGACACTAATGACCATTCCATCTAATTTCATCAAATGAGTGATATTTTAGTAAATAAGGAGATGACATAAATTTATATTAGATGTTTTTTCTGAAATCAATTTTTTCAATGATTGACATTTTGGTAAATAAGGAGATGATATTAATTTATTTTAGATGTTTTTTAAAAAAATCAATTTTTTCTTTTGTTTTTTGAAACGAATAATTATATTTGTATATATATATATATATTTACATACACTAAATATAATTATTCATTTCAAAAAAAAAAAAAAAATGGTTTAGATCAATACACATATCTCTTCTTTGTTTTTTGGATTTTTTAGATTTTGTAGCCTTAATCTTCTCAAAAAAGATATATATATATATATATATATGAGATATGCTATACATATATACATACTAAATAAAGAAAAAAAATTGATTTTCAAAAAAATCTAAAATAAATTAATATCATCCTCTTATTTACCGAAATGCCACTCATTAGATGAAATTATACGGAATTGGATTAAATGGCCATTAGTGTCACACTTTTTGCCAAAAATTGAAATTTTAAAACCAATTCTTAATCTAGTGGCCATTTTGATGGTATGTTATCAAATTGATGGTCACCCAGATAATTATCCCTTTATAATAATAATGAAACAAAAATTTAAAACTGTTAGATTTTTGCAAATTTTTTTACATAAACAAACAATACAAAAAACTCTGAAATCTCTTTTTGAAAACACTTAATGATAAAATCCTAATGTAAAAAAATCATTATGAGTTTTTTTTTTTTTATTTTATATTTATTTATTTATTTTATTGTTTGTTTATGTAAAACAATCTAAAACTTTTTTTAAAAAAATGTTTCATTATTATTGTAAATCATTCTCATCACTTTGAAATCAAATAAAATTTTAATGATGTTGAAAAAAAAATGTTTTAGGATTTGTGAAAAGCAAAAAGATAAAAAAAAAAAAAATGATTGGTTTACCGTAGGTAAAATATTAAAATTGTGGATTTCAACCCTGTATAAAAAGAATTGCCATTCCTTTAATGTCCATTTCAATATTAAAATTGTGGATTTCAATCTTTTTGATGATGATATTTTACAGTCCCATATATGCATGGTCTTTTTTGTAATTTCAATTAGGATAAAATTGTCATGCAATAAAAAAAATTAAAATGGAGTGTAGAAAAATATTTAGTGGATTATCAATAGTATCACTCTTTCAAAAAAAAAAAAAAAAGTGGTAAATGGTAAAAGGTAAAAAGGATAATTCTAGAAAAAAAAATGGGGTGTCTTATGAATTTTTAAAAACTCAAGTTGTTAGAATAAAGTGTATTTAGAAAAGGAGTGTGAAAAAAAAATGTATTGTAAGGATATACTCCAGTTAATTTTATTTTTATTTTGTTCCTTTTTTTATTATATGACAATTTTATCATAATTAAAATTTACTAAAACTGACCAAGAATTCTAAATACATTACAATCCAACATTTTTTTTTTTCCTTTTTGCACTTTACAAATCCTAAAATATTTGTTTCAATATCATTAAAGTTTTATTTGATTCAAAAATGATGAGAGTGATTTACAACAAGAAATAATCAATTTTTTTTTTAAAGAGTTGATTTTTACATAAACAAACAATAAGCCAAAAAAGAAGAAGTTGTTTTTAATTAACTGTTTGACTCTTAAATTTTTTGAAAAGAATAGTCAAATGAGGTAAAAAAAAAAAAAAAAACTTGTCAATTTCAATATTTAATGAAAAAGAAGATAATAATTAATTTTGAAACAAAATGAATTTTAATTTTTAAATAAGTTCTTATGACGAAGTTTTTTTATAAAAAAAAGATGTTAAAAAACAATTTTGAAACAAAATGAATTGTCCTTACAAAATTTTAAAATTTAAGTTTTTATAATGGAGTGTAGTTAGAAAAAGTGATGCTTTTGACAATCCACTAAAAATCTTTATACACCCCATTTTAATTTTTTTTTTATTATTATATAACAATTTTATCCTAATTAAAATTACTAAAAAGGATAAAGAAATTCTAAATACACTACAAAACAAAATGAAAATATATAAAAAATAAGAAGAAAAAAAAACTGTGACAAATGGAGGCCACCATAAATTTCCACAGCTCTTGTATTTTTCATGGAGGCTTCCTCCTCCTTTTCAATCAAAATTTGTACAAAAACCAATTTCATTCCACCTAGCACATCCAAACTCAACACCACTTCATAACCCATCAAATCTATTTACAGGATACAAAGTCATTCAAAGCTATATCAGAAGGAGCCGGTACTGGTGGTGGAGATGCCATCCTCCACAATTTTGGTTGTAAAAGACACAAACCATTAGTAGGGGAAAAATGCCGCAGCTCCAACCACATATATATATATATATATAATGAGGAATTTTACAATGCACACTCTAAGCACCTTTGATGAAATTGTAGGGAATATATTGAAGATTGATTTGATTTTTTGTATGCATCCTAAGAAAATTAAAATACACATTTTGTAAAAATTTAGAAATTTTTTTGGATTTGAGAACTATTTTTTCTTATAATTCCCTATTTTAAAATATTTTATTTTCAAAAAAATCGGAAAAAATTAGTTATTGCATCTGAATTTTTTTTTTAAAAATTTCGGTAAATGTATTTCAATGTTTTCACTATCCATACAAAAAATTAAATCAAGATTCAATATATTTCAAAAATCACATGTTTTTTTTTTCTAATTAAACTCTTAATTGTTATTTTTATTTTGAAAAAAGAGTTAAATGAAGTAAAAAATAATAATTAAAAACTTATCAATTTCAGTATTCAATGAAAAAAAAGAAGATAATTTTAAAACAAAATGTTTTTTTTTTTAAAAAAAAAAATAGGTTTTTATTATGGGGTATTTTCAAATGATCAGTGTTCAAAGATAAAAAGGATAATTTTGGAATAAAATTGAGTGTTCTTAGAATTTTTTTAAATTTAAGTTGTTAGATTGAAGTGTATTTAGAAGGGAGTGTGAAATGATCAAATTGGATTATAAGGAGAAAATCTAATTTAGAAAAGTAGTGTGAAAAAGGTAAAATTGGCTTGTAAGGATGATTTTCATTTTGAACTTCATATTTCAAAAATTACAAAACACCCAATTTATTAAATGATATGGAAATTGGAAATGGTTGGTTATATAATTGAGAGATAAAATTCAAAAATATATTATCCTAAATCTGAAAAAATGTTTGACCATATATCCAAATTAAAACACTAAAATCCAAAATCTAGATGAGAAGTGAGAACCCATTTATAAATTAGAGTTGAAAAATTACAAGCATAACATAGAAAACTCACCTAACCATTATCTCAATTTGTCTCCTTATTTAACTTATTGTACATATTAGTATAATAACATGAACAAATAACACAAATCCAAAAGCTGTTAGAGCATTCAAAATTCCAAAATGGTTTACCAAAATTTGAGATTTATATCAACTCTTGCACCTTATCTGCAGAAAGTCTGGATTGATTGTTGCTTCTCCCAAATAAATTATGCCACAAATTCTTAAGCATTACAAGCATAGAATAGAAAACTCACTAACCATTATTAAAATAACTTGAACAAAAAAACAAATATCCAGAACTTAGGCAAATGACTCTCATGTCAGTAGCTCGAATCTTACCATAAAACGAAAGCTTTCAAAAAAAATATATGGTCCCGAATTAATAGATATTGTAAATAAAATTAAAAAAAAAAAAACACAAATCCAAAAACTATTAGAGCATTCAAACTTCAAAGTTCATAAGTCATTCCCACTTTGAGCATGCTCTTATGAGGAATGTGATCAAAAACTTTTTCATACTGTCTCAAATTTCTCTTGATGAAATTGTATGCATAATTTATCATCAACCTCTTCAAAATTCCTGTTCCTTCAACCACCTCATTCTCAGCAAGCAAGTGCACCACACCATCCTGCCAAGCTCTATCTATCCACCATTTCGATCTCTCTCACCATTGCCTCTTCTCCGTTCTCTTCCTGAATCACATCCTCCTCCGCCTACTGCTGCTACTACTCAGCCAAGTCTTCAGACTCCACTTCAACAATATTCTTATTGGGATCGATGGTCGTTGGATGAAACTTGTAATCTTCAATGATAAAGTCCTTTAGTTTTTCAATCAACATTGACTCAAAATGCTCTTCTTCCTTATTTTGTACATCTGTATATCCATATCTTGCAACACAATGAAAGACATTAAGCTCCTTTGGTTCCACTTTGTTGACACACAAAAATGTGCTAACACTAATGTCAAAGGTCAGATCTGCCACGTATGTAGAGTTTAACTTATCTTTGAAATATCACCTGTGCAGTTTGGTCTGACAAGTGAAATTTGCTATGGGTGTTTGGGAATAGTATGTCGGGTCGAATAGGTCCCGAAGGATTTGTGGTTGGGTTTTATGCTTCAAGGTTTTGAACAAGATAAATCACAAGATATCAAGTATGATCAATAGTAATTTTTTTGCTCTCTCTATTTCTAAGGAGACTTCCTTTATTTATAGGTGGGATTGCGTGAATCCTTTTTTTACACTCGAGTAGTCATGATGTTTTTTATGAGTTCTGATCATAGTGACCTCAGCTTTCAGTGGTGGGTTGGCCCAGGTTCAACTTATTTTAGAGTGTTGAGTTGGGTTGCCTCATACAAGCCGTACACCTTTCCCTCTGAGATTTAAGAAGGCTGTCAACCTTGATGGGCACAGTTTTTGGGGTGAGAGGTGACATGAGGACTAGAAACACTTACTCTGCCAGTAAACTTTTGACCTCAGGACATCTTAAGCAGGACTGACGTATGGCCTATTCTTTTGTGTCGCCCAAGTAAGGTGGGCCTTCTCTTTTTTGATAACCGAGTTTCTTCTGAACTTGTTTCTTAGGCTTTTTCCTATGTAGTTTGTGCGAATAAAAAGCATCGGGCCCAATTTCTTCCGAAGCCTGAGAAGAGGAGGCTTTGACTATCCAATAATCCCCACTTGCGAAATGTGTTGGGCCATTGACTTGTCAATGTTACTGATATGGAATCTCAATATGCCAAAATCTCCTTATAACATTTACCCCGTAGCTCTTCGGAAAGGAAGAATTTCCATCCGGAGAGATAATCCTACTATGCGTCTCAGGTTTTCCATTCGCCGGGCCTAACAGCGGCCATTAAGGATTGATGGTATCCTTTCCAATTCGTCGGGTCTGATGGTGGCAATGGACTGGGTGTCCTTACACCTTCGTCGGGCCTTTTGGTGGTGTTGAAGAACTGATAGTATTCTTACCCATTCGTCGAGTCTGACTGTTTCCCAGGGATGCAAGTATTAAATACGAAGTGATACGTAGCTTACGTGTCTTGTATTCGACCCTCGGGTCGTGGTAACAGTTGTTTACCTAACATGATGTGCATGCTCCTCGTGAAATCCGAAGCCGTTGGATCTCACCCCATTTTTTTTTATGTCCTGAGAGAGATAGTATTTCTTTCTTGGTTTGGTTATGTACTGAGGCCTTAGTGCACCTTATTTTGCTGGGTGTTTTTTGTTAAAAATAATATGAAAAAACTATTATGAATAAAATGGTACCTGACCTTTAATACACTTTGTGTTTTTAGGAATAACTCTGCCGGGCCGAAAGCTGTCTTTTATCTTCTTGTTGTGATAGATGATTTCTATACTTAGACCGTGTCTTGAAGGCGGTCTGTTATCTTCTATTTTTATAATGGATGATTTTTATACTTAGACTGTGCCTTGAAGGCAGTCTCTTATCTTCCATTTTGATGATGAATGATTTTTATACTTAGATTGTGCCTTGTAGGCGGTCTTTTATCTTCTATTGTGATGATGGATAATTTTTATACTTAGACTGTGCCTTGAATGCGGTCTTTTATCTTCCATTTTGATGATGGATGATTTTTTTAGGCTGTGCCGTGTAGGCGGTCTGTTATCTTCCATTTTGATGATGGATGATTTTTGTACTAAGACTGTGCCTTGAAGGCGGTCTTTTATCTTCTATTTTGATGATGGATGATTTTTATACTTAGACTGTGTCTTGAAGGAGGTTTTTTATCTTCCATTTTCATGATGGATGATTTTTATACTTAGACTGTGATACAAGTTTCTACTAACTTCGTACTTTCATTTATCACCCTCGGGTGTTTACAAAACAAAGGATCTATAGTTTGATCCTTAATACTTGTCTATCTGTCTGTCTGTAGGGGGGGGGGGGGGGGGGGGGGTGGGGGGTTGGAACTAGGGATGGCAATGGGTCGGGTTCGGGTCGGGTCCTACTGGACCCAGACCCAGACCCATGAAAAAATTTGGGTTCGGGTTCGGGTCTGGACCCACGGGTCTTAGGAAGACCCAGACCCGATTGAGGACCCATGAAAATTCGCGGGTCTGGGTCTGGACCCGCGGACCCATGAACCAAAAAAAAAAAAAAAAAACTAAAAAAATATATATACTTAAATATATAAATAACTAAATAAAAAAAATTAATAGATATAGGACATAAAAGGGAAATATTATTATTTGCATTCAATTTCAATTTCAAATTCTTTAATTTTTTTATTTTATTTTTTTAAACTCACTATTCGGGTCTACGGGTCCGGGTCCGGGTCTATAGACCCAGACCCGGACCCGACTCGGACCCGAATCGGGTCTAATATTTTGGACCCAGACCCGACCCGTGACCCGAATGTGAGGACCCAGACCCGACCCACGCGGGTCGGGTCCGGGTCGGGTCTCGCGGGTCTGGGTCTAATTGCCATCCCTAGTTGGAACTCATGGTAGACCCCGAGACAACTCCTCTAGGGATAATAAAGTTTCAAATATTGTGCGTTCCATGGTCGAATGACGTAACCACCCCTTGACCGTGCAAGGCGGTAGGCTCCGTGTCCTACAATTCCCACCACCTAGTGGGGTCCCTCCTACTTGTCTCCGAGGGTCCCTGCGGCCCGATTCTTAGTGTTTGGCTTTGATAGTATCAGAGTTCTTCCTATTCAAAGCAGCGAGACAACCGATTAACCTTTGGAACTCTTTCAGCATCTTGATGAGGGCGCTTATTTTCTCGATATTTGCTTCAATCCCACGCTGATGAACAATGAAACCCAAAAAATTTCCCGAGGCAACTCCGAAGACACACTTTGTCGGGTTTAATTTCATTCCATACTTCCTAAGCACAGTGAACGTTTCTCTTAGTGGTTCTTCATGTCCCTCGGCGGTGAGGCTCTTTGTTAACATATCATCCACATATACTTCTATTGACTTGCCAATTTGATCTGCAAACATCCAATTGACTAACCTTTGATAAGTGGCTCCAACATTTTTAAGCCCAAAAAGCATGACATTGTAGCAATATAGTCCTTGTTCTGTGATGAACATGGTTTTTTCTTCATCTAGCACATGCATCTTGATTTGATTGTAACTCGAGTAGGCATTCATGAAGCTGAGCAACTCATGGCCTACGGTTGCATCGACCAAGCGATCGATTCTTGGTAGTGGGAATCTATCCTTTGGGCATGCTTTGTTTAGATTGGTGAAATCAACACACATCCTCCATGTGTTTTTTTTTTTTTTTAACGAGTACTACATTGGTGATCCACTTAGGGTAGATGGCTTCTCGAATTGATCCCGCGGTAATGAGTATCTTGACCTCCTCTTTTATGACAATGTTTTTTTCTGCGTTGAAACATCGTCTTTTTTGGATGATTGGCTTAGATGCCTTTTCTACAGATAAGGTGTGTGTCATTATCCTTAGATCTATCCCGAGCATATCCTTATGACTTCATGCAAAGATATCTGTATGTTCTTGTAATAGCTCTGATATTTCTTGTTTCACCCATGGTGTTAATTTTGAGCCGACCCTTACCACTTTGTGTGGGTCCCCAGGGACAAGGAGTACCTCTTCTGTAGGCTTTATCCCTGCTTCTACCACCCTTGTACTGATCTCTCTTGGGTCGAGGGAGAATTCCCAAGGGGTTTCTACGGAAGCTTTTATTTTCAAAGCTTTCTCTTCGGCTTTTTTTCTCTCTAGGGATTTCCTTTGTTAGTCTCGACCTCTTTCTGAGTCTCTTGCTTTATCAAAATCTTTCTTGAGTATATACTTCTTAAGGTGGCCGTCTCAGATGAGGTTCTCAATGTGATCCTTCAATTGATAGCACTTAGAGGTATCATGACCATGATCCTTGTGGAAACGGCAACAGAGGTCTGGATTTCTCTTGTTCAGGGCTGTCATCATCTTCTCGGGCCATTTTACCAACCCATTCTCCTGGGCAATTGCAAATACATCGATTGTGTCGTGTTTTAGAGGAGTGTAGGTAGAATACTAGCCCTCGAACCTTTTCCTCACGTCTCGAGTCTCTGTCATAGGATTTTTCCTCTTTCCCTAATCGTTCCTTAGTTCGGACCGGAATCTAGACTCCTCCCACTCCTTTGTTTGAGAATCTATTTTGTCTCTATCAGGATGCGAGCCATGCACCAACGCTCCCCCTTGGGCAATCTCTTCCTTCTTTGCCCTTACATACTCTGTGACTATATCCACCAACATAGGATATGAATGAGGCCATTGTCGCCTTAACTGGAACGAAAAAATACCACTTTGCAAACTATTAGTGAAAGCGTTGATGGCCGCCACGACATTAAAATCCTTTACATGAACCGATTCTTTGTTAAAACGAGATAGATACTCGCGGATTGTTTCCTTTCTGCTCTGTCTTAAGGAAGATAAATGTGATAGAGATTTCTTACGCTGCAAGCTCCCCATAAACTGCTGTGTGAAAGCCTTGCTTAACTGGTCGAAGCTGCTGATACTATTATTAGGTAGCTGTCGGAACCAATTTGAGGCCAAATCCCCGAAGGTTATAGGTAGAGCCTGACATAGTATTCGATCATCTTCGGTCTGTGTTGCCATTAGGTCAAGAAAACGATTCACGTGCTCCATAAGGTCATTTTCTTCAGTATATTGTTCTATTTTAGGCATCCTGAATCCGAACGGAAAAGCCTTATTGGTTATCTCTAAGATAAAAGGTCCCCGACGCCCTCCTCGGGGATGGCTGCTGTATCGGCTTGCTTGCCCATATACTTGTAATTTGTTCATGTCTTCTCGCAGGTGCTGGATCTCCCCTGCCATTGGGTTTGGGGCTTCACTGCTTGGTCTTGTCCCAAAATCCAACCGCCGTCGGGCTACTAGTCTGTCGGGTCTTGGGTTCGACGTTTGCCCGCCCAGTGGAGAGGTTTTGGACCGCCTTGATCGTCGGCTCCTTTGTTTCTTTGAGGTGTCGGCTACGGGGGTCGCTATTACCACTGCTCGTTGGTTTAGATCTCCTTTTTGAACCAACAAAATAGATACTTTCTGAATCTGATAACTGATAAGCTTTGCTGGGCTCCCCTCTTACTATTTTTGACTTCAGTTTTGGTTGTAGCGTTGTGGGTTGATTGTTTGACGTCACAGCCAACCCTTGAACTGGGGCAACTTCCTCTGTGATGGGGATTGGTAGAGCCGTTGGGGTTATCTGTCCACCCATTATCTCCAAGAACCTTTGCAGATACACACCTGCTTCCTGCATAGCCTGGCTGGTGAGGTTAGGAGAAGTATGAAAAGTCAGGCTTGGCGTGACTTGTAGTGTACGTGGATTATTTGCTTGATCTTTTAAGTTGGGAGTATCCTTTATAAGATTCAAGGTACCCTCAACTATTTTCTCAGGTGGAGTCATGGCTAGTGTTTCAAGTTCTTCTGTAGGTATGAAATCACCTCCTCCTTCTAGCCTCAAATGTTGACACACAAAAATGTGCTAACACTAATGTCAAAGGTCAGATCTGCCACGTATACAAAGTTTGACTTATCTTTAAAATATCACCTGTGCGGTTTGGTCTGACAAGTGAAATTTGCTGTGGGTGTTTGGGAATAGTATGTCGGGCCGAATAGGTCCTGAGGGATTTGTGGGTTGGTTTTATGCTTCAAGGTTTTGAACAAGATAAATCACAAGATATCAAGTATGATCAATAGTAATTTTTTTTGCTCTCTCTATTTCTAAGGAGACTTCCTTTATTTATAGGTGGGATTGCGTGAATCCCTTTTTTACACTCGAGTAGTCATGATGTTTTTTATGGGTTCTGATCATAGTGACCTCAGCCTTCAGTGGTGGGTTGGCCTAGGTTCAACTTCTTTTAAAGTGTTGAGCTGGGTTACCTCATACAAGTCGTACACCTATCCCTCTGAGATCTAAAAAGGCAGTCAACCTTGATGAGCACAGTTTTTGGGGCGAGAGGTGACATGAGGACTAGAAACACTTACTCTGCCAGTAAACTTTTGACCTCAGGACATCTTAAGCAGGACTGACGTAGGGTCTATTCTTTTGTGTCGCCCAAGTAAGGTGGGCTTTCTCTTTTTTGATAATCGAGTTTCTTCTGGACTTGTTTCTTGGGCTTTTTCCTATGTAGTTTGCGGGAATAAAAAGCATCGGGCCCAATTTCTTCCGAAGCCTGAGAAAAGGAGGCTTTGACTAGCCAATAATCCCCACTTGCGAAATGTGTTGGGCCATTGACTTGTCAATGTTACTGATATGAAATCTCAATATGCCAAAATCTCCTTATAACACATTCTTCTAAAAATGAACCGCTCTTCCAATGGAACCTTGTTGATGAGGAGAGATTTCATGGAGACGAATAGCAGGATCGAGTGCAATGCAGGTACATAGGCTGCATAATGCTTAAAGATTGGTGGAATGCCTTGAACAAGCTCTGAGTAGAACATAGCAAGTCCTGGAATTCGATACGCATTTCTATCTAAAGCAATCTCCTTTAGCCTCTTTGGTGAAATCTTACGTTCAAGCTCATAATAATATTTTTTTTTGATACACATTGTTCTAAACAAACATTACGGTAATTAGAAGAGCAACGAAAGCTAATGGTAAGTACCATCCTTGATCAAATTTGTATAAAACCGAACTCAAATAGGCAAGCTCCATAGAATCGATGATGACAACATAAGAGATTATGAGGAGTATGTTCCAAATGATTATCATGAGAAGTGCCAGCAATAATGATGTCAATGTCATGACAAACACAACTGCAATCCCTGTACGCAACATAATAGATTCATTAGTTTCGTGTACTTTCGCCGGTGAATCATAAAGATGAATTGTGTTGTGGACATACTAATTTACCATATGCATTGCCAATTTTTTCGGTGGTCCTGAAACCGAGAGTGAATCCTACACAAGCAAGCATGAGTAGGTAATTGACTTCAAGAATGTAGACCTATCCTTCTGATGTAGGACAGTTGGCGTTGGATTTTGAAGAAGAGATGGACAGAAAACTGTCCAAAAGGGGTGCTCCGAAGAAACGAGCATAACTTTTAGCTCGGTTGTCAGATTTCTTGTTATAATATGTTTTCGGAAAGGGTTTTCAGAGCTCTACAGCAAAGCAACCCGGGTTCCCCTGGTTGACGTCATTTGCATCCTCAACGGAGCTGTTTAAGTTAGGTTGTCGGGCAGCCGAAGTTTTTAGTGTTTTTATTTGTTTTCCGTTTTGGTTTAGTTTGAGGATATTTTAATCTTTTTGCTTATTTTAGGGTTTCCTGAGTCTATTTAAGGCTCTTTGTTATTAGTTTCGAATTATTCAATAATATTATTATTTTGGTTTCAATTGAATTTACTGGTGGATTCCAGATTGTGAGAACTTAGGGTTTACGATGGTAAATCTTTTACTTCCGTTCCGCGTCACCTTCAAATTTAGCTGATGTGTGCATGACCTTCACGCGAGGGAAACACCCCCAACGAAAGGGATTGTTGGATTATAGAGAAGCTCCCTGATGTCATGGCTTGACTCGCTATAACTGCTGCCAGTACAGCCACCACAAACATTGGCCAATACAGAGGACCTGATCATCAATCATTGTATTGCATCACCAAAATTGAGTCAATTGATTATATTACAGAGAACCCATATCGACAAAATTGTGAGTATGTGTGTTTGATGATTTGATTCACCTGGTATGGACTTGTAAAAGGCATCATGGACATATTCAGGATGCTGGTGCAGGACAGAAGCTTGTCCAAAGTAACACAATATGATAGCTGGATAGACAACACAACATGTGCTTATCTGTATGGACCGAACTGTGAAGTGACCAACAGTTGCAAATAGTTATTCGGATCCTGAATTTTCGATAAAAAAAAAAATACACAAGATGACTCAAAATGACTCGTAATAATCATAATGTTCTCTATTTTAGTAGAAAGAAGATGAGTACTAGTGTACTACTAGCCTGTTATAGAGAGGACAACGCCACCAAGGGAAATCCAAGCATCTTTCTTGTTCCTTCTAAAATAATAAATAAGGGCCTGTCCTGTATCGTTTTACAGGCCTATTTTTGTTTTTGTTTTCTAAATCTGATTTCGAATACGCGTTCGTTACTATTTTTCATTTTGTTTTCTATTTTATTTTCGAAAACGAAAACAAAAACAAAAACAAAAACAACTACAGTGTTAAAAGTGAAAAATTTCCAAGACAACCTTTTGATGTTTTTCATTTTGTTTTTCGTTTTGTTTTTCATTTAAAATAAAAAACTCAATTTTTTTTTCTTTTTTTCTTTTTTTCTTTTTTTTCTTCCTTCCACTGATCTCCTCCTCCTCCTTCTCCTTCTCCTTCTCCTTCTCCTTCTCCTTCTCCTTCTCCTTCTCCTTCTTCTTCTTCTTCTTCTTCTTCTTCTTCCCGCCTGTCAGCCTCCTCCTCTTCTTCTTCTTCTTCTTCTTCCCATCGGTCAGACCGACAGCCTCCTCCTCCTCCTCCTCCTTTTCTTCTTCTTCTTCTTCCCGTCGGTCAGACCGACGGCCCTTCTCCTTCTTCTCCTTCTTCTCCTTCTTCTTCTTCTTCTTCTTCTTCTTCCCGTCAGTCAGATCTGGCCGCCGTCCGTCGCCGTCCGTCAGATTACGCCGGTCCTCCTCCTCCTCCTCATCATCTTCTTCTTCTTTTTCTTCTTCTTTCCGTCGGTCAGACTGACGGCCCTTCTCCTTCTCATTCTTCTTCTTCTTCTTCTTCTTCTTCTTCTTCTTCTTCTTCCCGTCGGTCAGATCTGGTCGCCGTCCGTTGCCGTCCGTCAGATTACGCCGGTCCGTCGCCTTCGTCAGCTCCCCCCTTCTCCTCCTCCTCTTCCTCCTCCTCCTCCTCCTCCTTCTTCTTTATCAGACCAAAAAAAATAATAATAAAACAAATAATAATAAAATTTAACTCATTAATTTTAGTCTGTAAAATGATACCAGAAGCGTTTTTTACGTTTTCATATTCGGAATCCAACTTTCAGGAAATGTTACCAGATGCGTATTTGGATTTCGAAACTGAAACCAAAAACACTATTTTCATTTTCATTTTTATTTTCGAAAAACAAAAACAAAAACGGCCTTTCAAAAACGTTACAGGACGGGCCCTAATGTACCATGGATTTACAGCTTTAATCATCGTTGGCTCAAATTTTATAATGTTAAAGGCACCAATGCCACCAATCAGGACGAACCAAACGCAAATTATGGGAGCAAATGTGTATCCCACTTTCTCAGTTCCAAGCTTTTGAAAGTTAAATAGGCACACTAACACAGCTACTGATATCCGAACAATCCATTAATCTGTATACAAAGAAATTAACAAGACATGTATTTATATTAGCATATGACCAATTTTGGGGAACAATTCTTTGTTTATTACTTACATTTATATATATAAGTAATAAACAAGAAAAAGAATATATGAGAGGTTAATAAGCTGGAGCAAACCGTCACTTCAATGGGAATATGGGTGTAATTTGTAACGTCCTATTTTAGGAACAGCTGAGTTAAACATCCCCAATGTTTCTCAAACTTCATTGGAAAATCGATCTCCTTCCTCCAAATATTTTATATTTGCATAGAAAGACACAAAACCTCTAGGCATCTGCAAAATGGACTCCAAATTCCTTTTTTAGAACCACCAAAATAAAACATCAAACGGTAAGGTCATCATCAAATTGTTAGGAAACTCTGGACAAGCTAGAGTACTATGAAATCCACAAAAGGGAACAATAAATCTAGCTAGTTAACCAATGCATGCATACCTTTTCTTCATGCATCCGTCGTATGGTTGTATTAAGGTCACCCTCCCAAATATAGTCTCCTGATTTCGAGTTTCGTAATGTTTGTAACATCGGCGTACTTAAGACTCCAGGAGAGAAAATCTTCATTTTTGGGCATTCCGTCACAGTTAATTGTTCCAAAGACGGGAATTTGAAGGTGTAGTTTGTAGAGCAGAAGCCTGTAAAACTTGGTAAATAATAAAGTGACAAACTCTTCAATTGGTCGAAAATAATTTCATCTTTGGTTACAATATCTCCCTGATCATTTGCTACTACTTCTACCATCATCCTGCTATCACCTATTCTCATTTCTACGAGTCGCATCAAACTTTTAGCTGTTGTGGATGTTACTAAGTTTCTCAATCCATTGCAATTCCATACATGCATAATTGTTAGATTTTGGAAATATGACCAGGATGGCACTAGATGATCAGTCAAACTGTCACAATTCATTACTTTCAGCTTTTCAAGATTTTGAAGAATTAGGTCAAGTTCGGAGTTTTGTTTCCAAATGTGCTTCAGCTCACAAAGGTGATGGAGATGTAAAGCCTTTATCTGTGGTAGCATCATCCTAGTAGGTTTCTCAGTCTTTTCACATGAAAATATCTCTTTGTATAAACTACAATTCAGTACAAGTTTCTCTAGACTGAGAAATTTTTGAAGGATACTGTTGACACACAAAAATGTGCTAACACTAATGTCAAAGATCTGCCACGTATGCAGAGTTTGACTTATCTTTGAAATATCACCTGTGCGATTTGGTCTGACAAGTGAAATTTGCTGTGGGTGTTTGGGAATGGTATGTCGGGCTTGATAGGTCCCGAGGGATTTGTGGTTGGGTTTTATGCTTCAAGGTTTTGAACAATATAAATCACAAGATATCAAGATATGATCAATAGTAATTTTTTTGCTCTCTTTATTTCTAAGGAGTCTTCCTTTATTTATAGGTGGGATTGCGTGAATCCCTTTTTTACACTCGAGTAGTCATGATGTTTTTTATGGGTTCTGGTCATAGTGACCTCAGCCTTGGGTGGTGGGTTGGCCCAGGTTCAAGTTCTTTTAGAGTGTTGAGCTGAGTTACCTCATACACGCCGTACACCTGCCCCTCTGAGACCTAAGAAGGCTGTCAACCTTGATGGGCGCAGTTTTTGGGGCGAGAAGTGACATGAGGACTAGAAACACTTGCTCTGCTAGTAAGCTTTTGACCTCAGGACTCTCTAAACAGGACTGACGTAATGCCTATTCTTTTGTGTTGCCCAAGTAAGGTGGGCCTTCTTTTTTTTGATAACCGAGTTTCTTCTGGACTTGTTTCTTGGGCTTTTCCCTATGTAGTTTGCGGGAATAAAAAGCGTTGGGCCCAATTTCTTCTGAAGCCCGAGAAGAGGAGGCTTTGACTAGCCAATAATCCCCATTTGCGAAATGTGTTGGGCCATTGACTTGTCAATGTTATTAATATGGAATCTCAATATGCCAAAATCTCCTTATAACATTTACCCCCTAGCTCTTCGGAAAGGAAGAATTTCCATCCGGAGAGATAATCCTACTATGCGTCTCAGGTTTTCCATTCGCCGGGCCTAACAGCGGCTATTAAGGATTGATGGTATCCTTTCCAATTCGTCGGGTCTGATGGTGACAATGGACTGGGTGTCCTTATACCTTCATCGGGCCATTTGGTGGTGTTGAAGAACTGATGGTATCCTTACCCATTCATCGGGCCTAGCTTGTGGCAATGGACTAATGGTGTCCTTACACAGTCGTCGGGCCTTTTGGTGGTGTTGAAGAACTGATGGTATCCTTACACCTTCGTCTGGTCTGTTGGTGGTGTTGAAGAATTGATGGTATCCTTACCCATTCGTCAGGTCTGACTGTTTCCTAGGGACGCACGTATTAAATACAAAGTGATACGTAGCTTATGTGTCTCGTATTCGACCATCAGGTTGTGGTAACAGCTGTTTACCTGAAATGATGTGCACGCTCCCCGTGAAATCCGAAGCCGTTAGATCTCAACCCTTTTTTTTTTTTTTTGGTCCCTAGAGAGATAGTATTTCTTTCTTGGTTTGGTTATGTACCGAGGCCTTAGTGCGCCTTATTTTGCTGAGTGTTTTTGTCAAATATAATATGAAAGAACTATTATGAATAAAACGGTACCTAACCTTTTATACGCTCTGTGTTTTTTAGGAATACCTCTGCCGGGCTGAAAGCTATCTTTTATGATGATGATGATGATGACTTCTTTTTTTACTTACATATGTATGTATATATCTTTGAGACTGTGCCTTATAGGTGGTCCTTTATATTCCATTTTTATGATGGATGATTTTTATACTTACACTGTGCCTTGTAGGCGGTCTGATATCTTCCATTTTCATGATTGATGATTTTTGTACTCAGACTGTGCTTTGAAGGTGGTCTCTTATCTTCCATTTTCATGATGGATGATTTTTGTACTTAGACTGTGCCTTGTAGGCGGTCTTTTATCTTTCATTTTCATGATGAATGATTTTTATACTTAGACTATGCCTTGTAGGCGGTCTGATATCTTCCATTTTCGTGATGGATGATTTTTGTACTCAGACTGTGTCTTGAAGGTGGTCTCTTATCTTCCATTTTTATGATGGATGATTTTTATACTTAGACTGTACCTTGTAGGCGGTCTGATATCTTCCATTTTTGTGATGGATGATTTTTGTACTCAGACTGTGCCTTGAAGGTGGTCTCTTATCTTCCATTTTGATGATGGATGATTTTTATACTTAGACTGTGCCTTGAAGGCGGTCTTTTGTCTTCCATTTTGATGATGGATGATTTTTATACTCAGACTGTGCCTTGTAGGTGGTCTCTTATCTTCCATTTTCATGATGGATGATTTTTGTACTTAGACTGTGCCGTGTAGGCGGTCTCTTATCTTCCCTTTTCATGATGGATGATTTTTATACATAGACTGTGATACAAGTTTCTTCTAACTTCGTACTTTCATTTATCACCCTCGGGTGTTTACAAAAGAAAGGATCTGTAGTCTGATTCTTAATACTTGTCTGTCTGTCTATCTGCAAAAGAGGGGAGAACTCATGGTAGACCTCGAGACAACTCTTCTAGGATAATAAAGTTTCAAATATTGTGCATTCTATGGTTGAATGGTGTAACCACCCCCTGGCCGTGCGAGGCGGTAAGCTTCGTGTCCTGCAATCCCCACCACTTGGTGGGGTCCTTCCCACTTGTCTTTGGGGGTCCCTGCGAAAGCTTATATTTCGAAAGCTTTCTCCTCGGCTTTTTTTGCTGTGGCTTTCTTCCTTTCGGATTTGCTAATGAGTTTAACTTGGCACACTTCGTCGGTCTGCTTGCCCTTGAACATTGATAAATTGGCCTTTCGTGCTATTTCTTGACACCCCCTGATCTCACCGGTTCCGTTATCAGTCGAGAATTTTATTTTGAGGCAGTATGTAGCTGTGACTGCCCTGATTTGATTGAGGAATGGTCGACCCACCAGTGCGTTGTAAGGCCACTGCTTTATGTCTACTACGACGAACTTTACCAGTACAGCTCGTTGGGTTGGTGCCACCCCGATCGTGACAGGTAGACGAATGGTGCCCAGTGGCCGTATTTCTGATCCCCCAAATGCTCTAAGGGCCGTGTTGAATGGTTCCAAGTCACTGACGCTGAATCCCAACTGATGAAGGACTGACTGATTGAGGATATCCACTGAGCTTCCGTTATCCACCATCACCCTACGAATGTCCTTGTGGGCTATCCGGAGTTCTACTACTATCGCATCGTTGGGTTTGGCTTCACTGCCTTCTGCGTCGCTTGGGGTGAAGCTGATTTTCTCCCATCCTTCCTTAAGTTTCTTAGGCGCCCTTTCTGTTAAATTGATCTCTATTGAGCTCTTGACCATCAATCCCCTGATCTCGGACTTTCGATCTCTATTACTGGTTCCCGTATTAGGTCCGCCGAAGATGGTGTGTATAGGGCTTAACCTTGGTGAATCTTTCTTCTCTAGGGATTTCCTTTGCTGGTCCCGACCTCTTTCTGAGCCTCTTGCTTTATCAAAATCTTTCTTGAGTATATACTCCTTAAGGTGGCCGTCCCGGATGAGGTTCTCAATGTGATCCTTCAGTTGATAGCACTTAGAGGTATCATGACCGTGATCCTTGTGGAAGCGGCAATAGAGGTCTGGATTTCTCTTGTTTGGGGCTGTCATCATCTTTTCGGGCCATTTTACCAACCCTTTCTCCTGGGCAATTGCAAATACATCGATTGTGTCGTGTAGGTAGAATACTGGCCCTCGAACCTGTCATAGGACTTTTCCTCTTTCCCCAATCGTTCCTAGGTTCGGACCGGAATATAGACTCCTCCCGCTCCTTTGTTCGAGAATCTACTTTGTCTTTATCAGGATGCGAGCCATGCACCAACGCTCCCCCTTGCGCAATCTCTTCCTCCTCTGCCCTTGCATACTCTGCGGATATATCCACCAACATAGGATATGAACGAGGCCGCTGTCGCCTTAACTGGAAAGAAAAAATACCGCTTTGCAAACCATTAGTGAAAGCGTTGATGGCCGCCATGTCATTAAAATCCTCTACACGAACCTCTTCTTTGTTAAAATGAGATAGATACTCGCGGATTGTTTCCTTTCCGCCTTGTCTCAAGGAAGATAAATGGGATAGAGATTTCTTACGCTGCAAGCTCCCCATAAATTGTTGTGTGAAAACCTTGCTTAACTGGTCGAAGCTGCTGATACTATTATTGGGTAGCTGTCGGAACCAATTTGAGGCCAAATCCCCCAAGGTTATAGGTAGAGCCCGACATAGTATTCGATCATCTTCGGTCTGTGTTGCCATTAGGTCAAGAAAACGATCCACGTGCTCCATAGGGTCATTTTCTTATGTATATTGTTCCATTGCAGGCATCCTGAATCCGGACGGAAAAGCCTTGTTGGTTATCTCTGAGATAAAAGGTCCCCGACGCCCTCCTCGGGGATGGCTGCTGTATCGGCTTGCTTGCCTATCTACCTGTAATTTGTTCATGTCTTCTCGCAGATGCTGGATCTCCCCCGCCATTGGGTTTGGGGCTTCATTGCTTGGTCTTGTCCCAAAATCCAACCGCCGTCGGGCTGCTAATCTGTCGGGTCTTGGGTTCGACGTTTGTCCCAAAATCCAACAGCCGTCAGCTGCTAGTCTGGAGGGGTTTTGGACCGCCTTGATCGTCGGCTCCTTTGTTTCTCTTTGAGGTGTCGGCTACGGGGGTCACTATTACCATTACTCGTTAGTTTAAACCTCCTTTTTGAACCAACAGAATAAGTACTTTCTGAATCTGATAACTGATAAGCTTTGCTGGGTTCCCCTCTTACTATTTTTGACTTCAGTTTTGGTTGTAGCGTTGTGGGTTGATCATTTGACGTCGCGGCCAACCCTTGAACTGGAGCAACTTCCTCTGTGATGGGGATTGGTGGAGCCGTTGGGGTTATCTGTCCACCCATTATCTCTAAGAACCTTTGTATATACACACCTGCTTCCTGCATAGCCTGACTGGTGAGGTTAGGAGAAGCATGAAAAGTCAGGCCCGGCGTGACTTGTGGTGTACATGGATTATTTGCTTGATCTTCTGAGTTGGGAGTATCCTCTATAAGATTTGAGATACCTTCAACTACTTTCTCAGGTGGAGTCATGACTAGTGTTTCAAGTTCTTCTGTAGGTATGAAATCAGCCCCTCCTTCTAGCGCCAAATGTTGACACACAAAAATGTGCTAACACTAATGTCAAAGATCTGCCACGTATGCAGAGTTTGACTTATCTTTGAAATATCACCTGTGCGATTTGGTCTGACAAGTGAAATTTGCTGTGGGTGTTTGGGAATGGTACGTTGGGCCTGATAGGTCCCGAGGGATTTGTGGTTGGGTTTTATGCTTCAAGGTTTTGAACAATATAAATCACAAGATATCAAGATATGATCAATAGCAATTTTTTTGCTCTCTTTATTTCTAAGGAGTCTTCCTTTATTTATAGGTGGGATTGCGTGAATCCCTTTTTTACACTCGAGTAGTCATGATGTTTTTTATGGGTTCTGGTCATAGTGACCTCAGCTTTGGGTGGTGGGTTGGCCCAGGTTCAACTTTTTTTAGAGTGTTGAGCTGGGTTACCTCATACACGCCGTACACCTGCCCCTCTGAGATCTAAGAAGGCTGTCAACCTTGATGGGCGCAGTTTTTGGGGCGAGAAGTGACATGAGGACTAGAAACACTTGCTCTGCTAGTAAGCTTTTGACCTCAGGACTCTTTAAACAGGACAGACGTAATGCCTATTCTTTTGTGTTGCCCAACTAAGGTGGGCCTTCTCTTTTTTGATAACCGAGTTTCTTCTGGACTTGTTTCTTGGGCTTTTCCCTATGTAGTTTGCGGGAATAAAAAGCGTTGGGCCCAATTTCTTCTGAAGCCTGAGAAGAGGAGGCTTTGACTAGCCAATAATCCCCATTTGCAAAATGTGTTGGGCCATTGACTTGTCAATGTTATTAATATGGAATCTCAATATGCCAAAATCTCCTTATAACAGATACCAAGTGGGAAAACTGCGGATGAGACGTCGTAGACCTCAAGAAAATTTAGCTTGCGAAAGAGGTGTTCTGAAAACTGGCCCGATATCATCTTCATACCCTCTCCTCTTAATTCCAATTCCTCTAACTTGGGGAAAGAACCCTGGGGACCAAACTAAGATAAATTAGAGTTATATACTTATATCCTTAGGGCTCAAATAATTTTACAGCAAAAATTTATTATTAGCCCCCAAAATTTGTCACTAACTTTTTTAAGCCACTTTTGAAAATTTAGTTGGTCCTAATAACTATGAATTTAATTCTTAAATCAATGTGTGATTAGTTAGTCAAATTAAGTTTTAAATTAATGTCGGATCAGTTATCCAAATTATGCACATGTCTATTGGTTAGAGAAAGGATCTGGATCCCCTCTTCACCTTATCATCACTTTTATAATATATTGCCACATGTCTAATACTGTATAACAAAACAATGTTCCGTATTAATTCTATTAATTTTTATGTCTTAACTCTATAAAAAGATAGAATTAGTTTAGACCATTGAGTTTTATGTTTTTACACGTAGAAATAGATTATGAAAGTGAGGACAAGGTGATGATTCTTAAGTTGAGGAGGAGATCCAGATTCTTAGAGAAATTGTTTTTCAACATAACTTTAGATTTTATGGAAATTAATTTACACGTTAAATAATTGTAAGAAACACATGTCCTCTCTCATTATTTTAATCAAGAATCCCATTATTTCTAATATATGAAAATCGACAGTGCATGTTCATGAATTACAAAATAATAGAATTAAAACCATGAAATGTATCATATTGCAAAAGACTATAAACACGTTTTAATTAGTGAGAGATTAACGCACATAAACTTCAAATCACGGTATTTATAGATCAGAAGTGTTGATGATCAGTCACCAATTGAGACAATATTGCTTATATCTTGTTTATATCACTTTGTGAGTATCAGATCTTATGTTTTAAGAGGATTTGATTAAAAAAGTATTGATTTAGTTAGATTGATCGAGAGAGAAGAGTAAAGTGAGAAAGCTTGAAAAGATAATAGAGATGTAAGACAAATTGGGAGGAAGAAGAAATGAGTCGAGTCCCGTTCCTTTTTGGCCAAAAAGAGAGATGGTTGCACTGAGATGTGAAGCTGGCTGTCGATATTATTCTCTTCTTCAGAAGCTAATAACTCTATTTTGTCACAACCAAACACTTGCAACTTCTTTAAGACTGGCCACTCTGAAGAATGTAATCCAGGGTAAAAAGTTGTGAGTTGAGGTAATTCCTTTAGTTTTAGGGATGCTATATGCGGAAAAACAAATCTAATAGTAGCAGCTTTTTCGAATTTGCTTTCCTTTGCAACAATCTCTTCCACTCCACAATCATACATATCAACTTCTTCAAGTTGCAAAAGGTTACTTGCAATGGAGGCTGGAAAGAGATTTTTCAAACTTCGACATCCCTTGAGGATATGCATTCCATATGTGCTTCAATTTTGGTAGTTTATGAATATTCAGTTCCCTTGACTCACATACCGCTGGTGAATGATCTGATTTTTCAAAATTTAATCCTCGGAGATCAAATATCTCTTCTATTGCGTCACAATCAATGACATATAATGACTCTAGCCTCAAAAATATTTCCAGTGTATTGGACTGAGAAAGAGTACATAGCTTATTGCACCCTTCAACTTCGATAGACCTTAGATTGCAAAAGGAATCCTCAGCATGCTGCTTCTGCCATATTATCTTTAAGTTATACGCACCGCGGATTTTTATTTCTTCTAATTTCGGGAATGTAACCTGCAGCGCTCAACAAGCCATTGAATTAAAATTTCTTTTTTGTTATTAACAATAACAATAAATATTTTGTTCCAAATACAAATCCTAACCTATTTTATTCACAACTGGTCTAGCGCATCACTTAAGTTAAATTAAAGAAACGAGTCTCGTACCTTTTCAATCATGAAGAGAGGCTGCCGAACTGAGATGCCAAGTTGGCCTTCATAATTTTCACGGAAGTCGAATAATTTCGACATGAATAATATCTCTATTTTGTCACAGTCAAGCACTTCCAACTTCTTTAAGACCGGCCATTCTAAAGAATGTATTCCAGGATAAAAGGTTCTAAGTTCTTGTAATTCCTTAAGCGTCAAGGAATTTATCCGCGGAAAGACAAATCTAGGAACTGCTTTTGCTTCTCTTTCTTCCGCAACAATCTCCTCCAACCCGCACTTATGGATATGAAGATGTTCGAGTTGCAAAAGATTCATTGCAATTGAGGCCGGAAAGAGACTTTTCAACCTTTGACAATGAGAAACTCTCACTTTCTGTAGTTTTTGGAAAGAGAACATTTGTTGAGGATCCTTGTACCATATGTGCTTCAGTTTTGACAGATTAATAATGTGAAGTTCTCTTAACTGAGTTACTAATGCAGAATGTGAATGTGATTCTTCAAAATGTTCTCCTTGGAATCCAAATATTTGCTCCAGTGAGTCACAATTACTAACAGTAAGTGACTCTAGCCTTGAGAATCTCTCAAACATGTTAAACTGAAAAGCTGTTAGTAGCTTATTTGCACCGGACATTACTATTTTCTTTAAGCTAGGGAATGTGACCTGCAGAGTTCAAGCCACACCAAATTACAATATAATTCTAGTTGATAATAATAGTATATTACACCAAAAAAGAGAGAGTACATTATTGAAAATAAATAATAATACAAATAAGGAGCTCTCAAAAAGGGGAATTGAAAGATAAAGATTGGAACTTAAATGTTTCCTGCCTCACCGAACCCCACTTTCCAAGCACTCCAAAAACAGCATCCCATCAACAATCACTAAGCTTAGCAGAGATCTGAGATCCCCACTTCATATATAATAAAAAATTTATAGTCAGGTTGATTCTGAAAAAAAAAATTTAAGACCAAAGTTCCACAACATTGTGTAACTTCGATCAGGATTGACCGACCTGACAGGAAAATAACCATATTTATAAATGAGATACCATTTAGTGCATTAATGTATCGCTATACCATTAAAATTTGGCCTAATTTTTGGGCTTACATGCCTTAATTCACATGAGTTGCATGTGACCATAACAAAACAATACCAAATTTTAATGACGTATGAATACATTAATGGACAAAACAATTTTCCATATATATATATATTTATATAGTGGTGTACATTCTCTCCTAAGGACCCCTTATTTTAACATAAAGTAAGGACCTTGATTCTTAATGAATTTTGATCTGTTGTTTGTGGATGATAAGTTCAATAAAATATACTTCTAAATAAAATTTGTAAATTTTTCAAAAACTATAACTATTTTTTTCATTTTTCCTATTTTTCACCTCATTATCTGATACATCCTTATCGACAAAATATGGTAATTGGGCTCACAGTTAAAAAGAATAATAGGGTTTGTACCTTTTCAACCAAAAACAACAGTTGTTGCCCTTGGATACCAAGTCCGTGATCCTTATCCGAAGCAAATATCTCTATTTTGTCACAACGATTCAAATACAGCTCTTCCAAGATTGGCCATTCTGATGTATGTATTCCAGGGTAAAAAGTTGTAAGTTGAGGTAAATCCCATAGTTTCAAGGAGGTTAGGTGTGGAAAAACAAATCTAGTAGGTGTGTTTGCTTCTGTTTCCTCCTCAACAATCTCCTCCACTCCACAGTTTTTTACGTCAAGTTCTTCAAGTTGCAAAAGATCCTTGGCGATGGAGGCTGGAAAGAGATTTTTTCAGATTCTGACATGTAGAAACTCTTACTATGTGTAGCTTTGTGAAGGAAAACTTTCCTTGAGGACATATATTCCATATGTGCTTCAGTTTTGGTAGATCATACAAACGGAGTTCTCTTAGTTGAGTTACCAGTGTAGACTGTGATTCTTCAACATCTATTTCTTGGAGATCATAAATCTCTTCCAGTGAAGCACAATCACTAACACTTAGTGACTCTAGCCTTGAAAGCCTTCCGCACATATCTAGTGGAATCACACTCCGTGCCTTATGGCACCCTCTAATTTCCATTGATTTTAGATTGCAAAATGAATCAACCGCAACTTGCTTGCGCCATAGTTTCTCTAAACTAGCCACAGACGAAATGTTTAATCTTTCTAACTTAGGGAAAGCAACCTGCAATTAATGTTCATGCCATTGAACAATTTCAAAGACTTTTTAATATATATTGTATTGAAAATAATTGGTATATATATAAAGAAAGTGTTGAGAATGACTTTTCTAGCCGGCCGGTAGAGTTTTTAGAGAAGATTTTAACCAATAGATCTTTTATTAAGTAGAGTAATTTTAACAAAAAGTTGTATGATGTTTGATATATATTCAATTAAAAAAAATGCTTTTAAATTTATAAATTGTTTGTCAATATAGTTAATTGGTTGTGTAAATTAAAAGAAAAAATTATATTGATAATGTGTTTGTAATAAAATTGGTATATATATGGTGGAATATCTAAAATTCATAAAGGGTGGTTAGAAGGAGAAGGAAAAAAAAAAACCCAAATATCTAGCACCTTTTGGTGGTGATTTTTTTGGGACTACCAACAGTTTAATTATAACTTCAATTTTAATAGCACCAAAACTATGTTTCTCACAAAAATACCCTTTAGACACAAAACGCAAAATAAGTATCACATTTTTTTCGAGACTTATTTCCGGAGATTTATTTCATTTGGTCGAGACTTATTTTACTTCTGAAAAAAAAAACGAGACTTATTACAAGTCCTAATTTGAGACTTGTAATAAGTCAATAATTAGACTTGTAATAAGCCTTGAATTGAAAGCAATTAATTAATTATTATTATTATTATTTATTTTTTTACTTACAAACATGAAATAAGTTTCACCTGAAGGAAATAAGTAGGGGTGGACGTTTAATGGATAGGTTTATTTTTCAATAGAACCGATAAAAAACCGATATAGTACGGTTTTTGAAAATATGATCCAATCCAATAAAATTTACAAATGTCAACCGATCAAAACCAATCGAATTGGACCGGTTCGGTTCGGTTCGGTTTTGATCCTATTAGGCCAAATTCATGGGCTTTAATTACTACACATATTTTTATATTTTAATCAATTTGGGCCTTCGACCAAATTAAATTATGGGCTTGAACAAATAAAAATACTAATTTAAAATAATATTCAGCAAAAAATACAAAGAAAAAAAATATGTTGCGACACTCTTTCAAAGTTTTATAGTTTTATGAAATGTTGAACATTAAATTAGGTTATATATAAGTTGGATCTCGGTTCGGTTTTCCAATTTGGGATAGCGAATCGGGAAAAAAACCGATCCAATCGGTTTTCAAAAAAATGAACCGAACTAAACCGGCCAATATAAGAAAACTGGAAAAAACACCGATTGGATCGGTTCAACTCACCGATTCGGTTTGGTTTATTGGTTTTTTGTCCACCCCTAGAAATAAGTCTTAACCCAAGACTTATTTTCAATAATTTTTTTTTCAGATCTGTTATTTATTTATTTATTTTTTTCCAATTTTCTCTTCTACGTTTCATTTTTGTGTATCAAATCACTTATATATTTAGACCAATATTAATTTCAAACCAAAAAGAAAAGAACAAAAACTCAGAAATTAGAGATTTCTTCTCTCAAATAATCTCCTAAAAACCAAAAACAGCAGTTTACAAATTCTTTCTTTAATGTTTGCTTTTAATGTTTTTGGTGAAAAATAAACAAGAGAGATGAAATGAAAAAGCTGAAAAAGTAAATGTGAAAGGTGTGGTGAGTAGCAAGGACGGAGTCATAAATTGTTTGCGGCAGGGGCACCATAAAATAATGAGTTATATTAACATGTATCTTAGGGGTATGTTAAAAGAAAAAAAGATCAGTAAAAAAATAATGGTAATGAGTATCAATTGATACATTAATAGTTGGAATACAAGTTCAGATATAAAGTTAAAATGCCTAAAATTACTCTAAAAATAATATAGAAAAACATTATGGCTTTTAATTCATGATTCAATAATAGTGTTTAAGAGTTAGAAATTAAACTAATTTAAATTTAAATTAAACTCCTAATATTTTTATAACATCCAAAAACTAGTTTAATTTAAAAAAAGGGAAATTATTATTCTCCCCTTTGTAGTTTGTCGTATTCTCCAGTATCCCCTCTCTAGTTTCAAAATTCTCCAATTTCCCTCCTCCCATGCCTATTTTTATATGGTGAGATTGGTTGTATTTGTGCATGGGAGGAGGAAAATTGGAGAATTTTAAAACTAGAGGGGGGGAGACTGGAGAATACAGTAAACTACATGGGAAAGAATAATAATTTCCCTTAAAAAAAAGATAAAAGTTTGGTAAAATATGTTAATAGTTAAATATAAATTATATATCTTTGGTTGATATGTTTTAATTGTATAAATTAACATATATCGATTACATTAAAATAAATATCATATCAGAAGTATAACATGGTATTAGGGTGAGAAGCAATTTTCTCATATTGATTAAAATAAATATCATATCAGAAGTATAATATTTAAAATTGTTTCTAAATGTCTAGTTAATTTATAGAAATATTAGAAAATTGCTTTAAAAAAAAATTAACATTAGAAAAATAAAAAATGAAATAGAGTTAAAAGCATAAATATCTAAAAATTAAGGATTTTACAAAATTGACATAGAGTTAAATTTGTAAATTTTGAAAACTTCAGTGGGGTAGTGGCCCCCTTCTTACTCTATACTACATCCATACCTGTTGAGTGGGGTGAAGTGAGAACTCATGGAGAAAAAAAAAATCTCGAAAGTTTGAAAGAAGTGGTCTAGATAAAGTATGAAAGAGAAAAAGATAGAAAATTAAAGAGAAAAGGAACAAGTGGGTATTTTTGTCTTAGGGGCTGTTTGTTTTTTTCCCAATAAGACTTATTACTTCTTATATCTTAAATTAAGATAAATCAGTTTGTTTGTTTTTTCAACTTATATCTTATTTTAAGATATATATGTCTTTTAGAAAAAGTAAAATTTTTTGACTTTTATCTTATTCAAAAAGTGATATAGTAGAGTTTTTTAATAAATTTCCAAAAATATCTTATAACAATTCATACATTTATGATTTTGTCCGCACATAATAAAATAATAAAAATCAATTTTCCAAAAATTCTCAATTTTGAAGAAATCCTAACACAACCTAATCAATTTTATATTTGTAATAAATCATCTAAAATGAAAAAAACAAACATATCATAATATCTTAATTTTTAAGACTTATCCATATATCTAATAAATTAAGGTCTTATAAGACTTTAGACAAAAAAGCAAACAGCCCCTTAGCCTATATTTTGGTGCAATTAAAATTTAAAGTTATTAACACAACTGGTTAAAAAAAATCAGTTTGATTTAGTGCTATTTAGGCTCATTTCCTTTATCATTAAGATTTTTTTTTCAAACTATATTTTATTATTACACAATAAATTTAAGTACTAGGATTTATGATAACTAATTGTACACAATATAATAAATGGACAATATGAATTGAGAATTAGGGTTTATGATAATTTACCTCATATATATTAAATGAGTATAGAGAGTAATCTTATTTTTCATTTAAATTATCATGTTCTTTCAAGTAATTTTATATATGATTATTTTAATAATTAAACTTTTATTATATAAAAAATGGGCGTGGAGAGTAATCGTTTGGATAGTAATAGAGTCACCCTTTAAAAAGGGGTTCCCTAAATTTTGATGAAACATCAATTTTTTAAATAAGTTTACTTTTTACAACCATTGGTCCCTTACTTTTCAAAAATACATCAAATTAGTCACTCCGACTCTAATTTTGATGGTCAAACTTGACATAAAATACAAATTGACCATTTTACCATTTGTATTTAATTATTGAATGAGAATGATACTTTTATCCTCCTACCTTTTACAATTTGACAACTTTACCAATTTAGATTGTCCAATACAAAATTGACATGAGTTATAAAACTTATTATGTACAAAAAAAAAAAAAAAAAAAAAAAAATTAAATTAAATTAAAAAAGAAAATTAATAAAATACATTAAGAATATTACAATTTTTTTTTTTATTAAAAACCTTATAAGTGTATCAAAACTCTTAAAAATAATATGAAAATATTAAAATAACACTTTTCTACAAAAAAAAATATATAATTCTACACATAAAAAAAATGAAGTTTTTTTTAAAATTAAAGTATTTCAAAAAAAAAAAAAGGTGGAGGCAATAGCCTCCGCCACTAATGATGATGGTAGAGGCTCTGCCTCCATCAAAAATGAAGGTAGGAGGTCATGCCTCCTCTCTTCGAAATTGCAGGAAGGAGGAGATGTCTCCTCCGTGCGAATCACAGGGAGGGAGGAACGCGTCCTCCCTGAAAATCGTAGGAGGAGGCGCAACCACCTCCCTAGATATGGGCAGAAGGAGCGCCTCCTCCGAACAAATTGCAAGGAGGAGGCTCTATTTCCTCCATGTGAATCGTAGAGAGGAGGCATGCCTCCTCCTAGAAAATCGTGGGAGGAGGCGCGACCTCATCCCCTGAACTTGGCAAGAGGGACCAATTTGATGTATTTTTGAAAAGTAAGGGACTGTTGGTTGTAAAAATACAAACACGTTTAAAAAGTTGATGTTTCGCCAAAACTTAGGGACTAAATTGATAATACTCTTTTAAAAATCATCAAACCTAAGTATAAGAATAAGATCTAGGTGAGCAACCGACATTCCTTTTTCTTTTCTGAGAGATTTATTTTCTATATATATATTTTAAAGAATATATTTTCTATAATTGTTAATAGATTAGAATAGGCAAAAAGAATGAAAATGGCAGAGAACATGAAGGTTGTTGTGAACATACCTTTTCATTGAAAAATGGGGTGTGAGTATAGACCTCGCCCTCCGAAATGTGTCGAGAGCAGAAGCTTATGAGCCGTGGAAGACGTATTAGAGTGATGGAGCGTAATTCATTGAAGTAGTTAATCTCATCAATCACTTCATGATTGCTGATGATATCTTCTTCACTCCCAATAGCAAAAATCTCTTTCATATTCGCGCAACAAGCCACTTCAATTTCTTGAAGTTTTTGTAGGCCTCCAACCGTGGAAAATGAGAAGATATTCTTCAATTCATCGCAATATTCAACTTTTATAATTCTCAAGTGGTGAAAAGACTCAGCTCCAAGTTGGCCATTATATACCTTCTCCAAGTTGAACAAGTGGCTAAGAACCAATGACTCCAAGAGAGAGAATGGATCCCAAGATACTGATTCCACCAAGTCAGCTATACAAAAAAAAACATGGATTGTAATTTACTTTGAGATGCTTCAATTCTGAAAATCCCTCTCTATCTAATACATGAAGGAAGTAGTTAACACTCTGTCTTTTAGCAACGACATCCCCAAAGCAAGTACTGGTTATGCGATCAAGTATCAGCGTTCTGGAAATGTCATTAGTTGTATGATTAACCCAACCGTGACCCTCGTGGCCCTCGTCTCCTATGACCAGGATGTACTTTTTCAGCTTTTCAGAGAGCAAACCTTTTGGTAGAATCTTGACATCTCCAATATGTAATTCTAAAGCAGTAAGGCAAGGCAAGCACTTTAACTCATCGAGACTGGCATTACTTCTTTGAATGTAGAGTCCTTCAACCTCCCATTTGATAGAAGTATTACACATACACACTTCTTCTAACTGTGTTAAGCTTGATAAGACATAAGGAGGAATAACTGTGAGTTCTGAACAATTGGTCAAATCTAACAACCTTAACTGTGACAATGAACCTATTTCCGCGGCCAACTGCACAATATTAGAACCGTAAAAGCTAAGAATTTCTAGCTTCTTCAAGCCTCCATCAATTGTTGCGTTACCCAATTTGCATCGCTCCAAATAAAGTGTTCGAAGGTTTACTAGTAGACAAAGTGATGCAGGCGATGACAATAAATCCACTCTTATTATGTGTAAAACTCTAAGCTCCAGCATCTTTGAAAAAAAATTATCAGGGATTTTGAATGAATGATGTGTAGCTTTCATGTAGAAAAATTTAAGTTGCGGACATTCCAAGTCATTAGGAAGCTCACTAATATTGTGCAAGGAGATTGCAGTGCACTTTTTCAATGTATCCTTGTCCACCCAATCCCTTGGAACGACGTTATCTGTTACAGTAAATGCATGTTGATCTCTACATGCAATTGATCTAGCAATATCACGTACAACATCATGCATTGAAAAGCTTTCATTATTGGTGTCAAGTAACAAAGAAGAGGATTCGAGTCTTTGAACAAATTCACTTACCCTATTTCGTGCTTCTTCCAATGTATTGATACTTTTAAATATACCCAAACCCATACAATACTCTAGCAAGTCTCCAATGGAAGCATCATGAGTATTTCCCATCATACTACAAATCAAAAATGTTGATTTGAGTTCCTCGTTTTTTAGTTGTTTGTAACTAAACTCTATACTTGAATATGTCTCTCTGGCCACTCCCTCGAAGTTTCTTGTGGAAGGACATCTGAGCTCTTGCAAGGCATTATTCCATTCACAAACATGCTTGTTTCTTAATGCTTTCGCTATTGTAATAATGGCGATGGGCACATCTCCACAAGCGTGGACTATGTCAATTGCTAAAGATTGGAAACTGGGTTCTTCTACACAAGCACCGACTGTCTTCTTAAACAAGTTCCAAGCTTCTTTGTAATTTAAAACACCAACAAGAAAATTTACTTGAGATTCCATATTATCTGTAAATACTTGTCGACTTCTTGCCGTCAGCAACAATTTACATCCTCTATGGTCTCCACAAGGAATTCCTACCTTTTGGAAATCAAGACTTCCCCATATGTTATCTAAAATCACAAGGATGCTTTTCAATTTCTTCATTTCTTTATGTAGCTTTCTTGCTCTTCCGGATTCACTCTCCTCCTTGAATACCAAACCCAGTTTATCAGCGATTGCATATTGAATGTTTTTAATCTTTTCTTCGTCTATTCTCTGGGATACTTCTTCAAAAACAACCACATCAAAGAGCTTGTCCTTCTCAGCTTGTCTACCGACTTCTCTTGCCAATGTTGTCTTTCCAATGCCGCCCATGCCATACACTCCAACCATGTTGACATCAGCACTAGTCAATGCAATTAGTATATCTTTCAAAATGGACATTCTTGATTCAAAGTCCTCGTAAGGTTTAATAGATGTATGCCATATCTCCTCTGGAATGGTATTGTAGGAAATTTTATTATCAAATTTCCCTTGTTCATGGAGTTGAGCAACATCCTTGGCCTTGGTTGCTGCTTTCTTGCTATGTTGATATTGTTTCTTCAAATTAGGACACAACCTCTTGAAACATCGCATGTTTGCTTGCTCATTTTCTCGGAAAATCTCAGATTTCTCATCGATGATGTCCTTCACTCTTTCCAGCCAATCAACAACATGTTGTTCAATATCTTCCCCTTTTCTTCTGCTCTCGTCAACCTGATGTTGTACCATCTCTCTTTGAACCTGGATTTTCTGAACTTCATTCTCCAGATTCTTAATGTTACTCTTGTACTTCCAGAAATAGCTAGTCCATCTATTACGGGACCAACCAAGTATTCGGAAACTTTTGCCACAACAGAAACACCAATCTCAGCCATTTTCAACCTCTTTCCCTTTCCAAGTTAAACAAATGAAAATAGAGAAGAAAACGCAACAGTAGCAAAGTGTTTTTGAGATCAAACAGTAGAATCTGATGGCAAATTAGGCACGAAATCGAATATATTACAACTTCTGAATCGATAACAGTAAATTTGTTTGCGATCGAAGGATGAAAATAAAAAGGATTCGAACTATAATGATCAATAGTTCAGAAGTACAAAACTAAGGAATTGCAGGTTAAATTTTTTTTTTTTTGGTTTGAAGTATTGAAAAATAGATTTCAAGCAAAATGGAAACAGAGACCTAACAGGGAAACAACAGAGCAACAATAACAACAACGACAAATATTCTTGAAACAAAAAAACAAGAATTGCGAAGCAGACAAAAACGAAACCAAAACAGAGAGAACAAGAAAGCTGAAAAACAAAACAACAATTAGGATAACAGAATGATGAGAAAGTATACTAAAGATATGAAGATCAAACGATGAAAATAAAGAAAAGGGTTTGTTGAGTGAGTGCAAATTATGATTAAAGAAGAACAGATTTGAAGATATTACCGAGCATCAATCAACTTCTGATTAAAGGGTTCATGGAGTAGTAAGCACAGAAAGAAAAAATAAAACCACAACCAATGTGTCTCGGTGAATGAGCTCAAAACATGAAAACTGAAATTGATAAGGTTTTTTCCTGGTTCACTCAAAAAAGACTATCCTTTTCAATTAATGAAGTCATATGTATTTTCAAAAACGACCACCTTTTCAATTAGTGTAACTTTTTTTTTTAAAAAGGAAACGAATATTTAGTGTAACTTAAATTGCAGGAAAGTAAAAAATAAATAATAAAAGCGCCGAGCCAAGAGCGAACGCAACCAATACGCTAAAGGCCAACAACCTAACCACATACCACCGTAGAATTGAAGGCATCTTCAATGCAGTGCTAAATATTTGTGTTAATGCTAAAATTTAATGCTAAAATTTAGCACAGGGTGTAAAAATTATCCTCCAATGTAGTGCCAAATGATGTGCCAAATTTTGGCACATGCTAAATTTGCCAAAATTTGGCACACAATATAGCATATGTCAAATTTGGCATAGCAATAAATGCTCATTTCTTAATTACAAAAATAGCATTATATATATTTTTAAAATGAAAGAATAAATACATTAATGGAACTTTGCATTGGAGAATAAAAAATAATAATGAATGTATTAATGGTAGATGTTTACTTTTATAAGTTTAATTAATAAAATAATAAAAATAGCATTTTATATAGGATTGTGCATTGGAGCACAATAGTAAATTGATGTGTCAAATATAGCATTTCACTCTTTTTTATGCTAAATTTGGCATTGGCATATGCATTGGAGATAGTCTGAGTAACGAAAAAAGTTCCATTGTGTGTGGGTCAACTGGACCAGTTTAATTTAGGGATGACATTATGATAATTTCACCCAAACCTGTGAGTGTCGAACCAAACCCGAACAGTGTGGGTCAGGTCTGGGCCTCCTTATTTGAGTTGTGGGTCGGGTCTGGGTCTAATCTAATAAACCTGCATCGGGTCCGAGTCCGGGTCTACACAAAAAACCGGACCCAAACCCTCGGACCCGAATAGTTTAAGCAAGCTTAGTTCCATCTCGATTGGGGTTATGCACAGGAACAACAATTTAAATTTTGGTCACAAATGTTTCATAAGTTTGCTCATTACCTTTTTTTTTTCTGGCCTTGCAGAAGCTGAAGATACTATTATTTAAGGAAATCAGCTGCATATACTTATATATATATAGTTAGAGATCAGCTACATATTGCGATTCCAAATGTGATTACCTTGGCATGGAGTCTTGTTCTTATGTTGGAAAATGCGAAGATTATATGCAAATTTGCTCCCAGAATTTTGTTTATCAGGTTGCTCAGTGGAGAAAATTAGGTCCATTGTATGCAAAAATACATGTAATGAATTCATTGTGTTGTTGTGGCTTTTAAAATGGCAGTTCATTTTTCTTTGGGAGAGAATGAAAGAGTTGGGGTTTGAGTACTCAATCATTTAGTTTGCCAGAAATTGGTCTGATTCTTGATTTGCTTCTACACGATCTGATTTTACGTTTCGCAGTCTCACCACTAACGAGATATCATCAAATTTTGCTAGTTCAAATGTGGGTCCACTGAGTCCAAACCCGGATCCAAGTAAATTCATGGGTCCACGGGGCAGGTATGGGTCTTCTTAAGACCCATGGGTCTGGACCTGAACCCAAGAATAAATTCAGGTCTAGGTCTCAAAATGTTTGGGTGGGTCTGGGTCTAGTAGGACCCAACCCGAACCCGACTCATTGTCATCTCTAGTTCGATTCCCCACTATATGAGCATAGGAAAAACTTGAGTGCTTCATGCATATTGTTGAGTGGTGCACTCGACAACTCAAAAAATTTTCCCACAGTAGGTCATAAATAAAAAAAGGTGCCAATTATGTTACCCACAAATATGATTAGCACCCCAATTATTAAAAATTTTAATTAGAAAAAATCTCAATATAAATTTATCAATAAAGATAAAGCACTTTAATTAAAGATAAACTAAATAATATATACATGTATATCTTCGACGTGATTTTTTTAGGGTGCGGATATTGTCACTCTTACATATGATAAGCACATACATATTTATAAGTATACACATATTTAAATTTTAAAATTAAATCATTACTATAAACACATATGTTAATACCATTAATACTCTTATTTAAATGAATGTATTCATTTTAATACATTTTATTTATAAACCCTCTAGTTATTAGCACACAATTTCACAAATGATAAATTCTTAAGTTCTTTATGCTCAAAAACACAAATAAAAACATAATAAATCTTTTGATCTAATGCAAGGTTTGATGTTGTAAATGTATGAGAATTCGGTAAGCAAACAAAACAAAAACAAAAAAAAATAAAGAAAAGAAAAACATAATAAAAAAAAAATAGCAATGATGAAACAGAGATCTCTTTCAAAAAAAAAAAAAAAAAAATCAAAAAGTTTACATCAATTTTAAACAAATAAAAAAATCTTCTCGATGCCACCTTCAAAAATCTCAAGATATTCATATATATATATATATATAGGATCATCTCTTATGTATTATGATATTCAACAAGAAAAGCTTAAGATATGACCTAGTGCTAATTATTTATAAATTAGGGTTTATCATAAGTTTTTTATTTTATTTATTTATTTTAATAAAAAGATATAGTCTAAGATATGAGTGTAATTAATAGGTGCACATAGTATTTGGTTTATTTTTAATTAAACTAATTTATCATTATTGATAAATTTCTATTAGGATATTTTATAATTAAATTTTTTATTAAAATATGAGTGTGCTTATCATATTTATGGGTGGCAATATCGGCACCCATTTTTTTTTATTATAAAATAGGGTGCCGATATTTCCACCCATAAAACTAATTAATATGCCCATATTTTATTAAATTACGAAAATATGCTAATAGAAATTTACCAATAAAGATAAATTACTTTAATTAAAAATAAACCAAATACTATGCACACTCATTAATTACACCCATATCTTCAACTATGTTTCTTTATTAAAAAAAAAAAAAAATTATGATAAACTCTAATTAAACTCTAATTTTATTTCAAGTATCAAACTTTCTCATCATTACATGATTATCATAAAACAAAGTAATGAAAAAAGAATTTTCAGAGAACTCTAATTACACAGAGGTAGCTAGGTATTATTTTACCCCCTTTTTTTTTTTTTTCTTTTATGTCTAGTTATTAACTTTATCAATAAAGAAAAGGGAAGTGTTAACCTATGCCCTGGTTAACACCCTTAGGGTATAGGTTAAGAACATAAAGTTTCTTTTATGGGAAACTTAATCATTGTATTTATTGTAACAATACAATAAATAAGGTAGTTGACTTTCCTAGTAACTTTTGTGTTTTTAATATGTGCCCACAGGTTAACACTAACCAAAACAAAAATAGTTGTAGATATCAATATATATATATATATATATTAAGATAGTTGTATATATAAAAAGTTCCATATTGAAAATCTTTTGACCATATATGCAATCCAGTTTTACATCTTCCTTTTTATAAGGCCCCTGCATTTGAAACATTTCCAAAAATAAATTGGACCATCATTATAAGAGGGTTAGATACCAAAAATAATATGATATATATATATATATATAAATTAAGTATGTTTACAATTTAAGGAGGTTTATAAATAAAATGTATTGAAATGAATATATTTATTTCAGTAAGGTTACTATTGGCATTAAGATGAGTGTTTATAATAATATTTATTTTTTAAATTTTAGACATGTGTGTTCTTCTAGAAATGAGTGTACTAATTAGTTTTATTAGTGAGAATATCCGCACCCTAAAAACAATTATGATAAACCCTTATTTAAGATTGTTTGTCAATAAGGGTACTATTAGCATTAGGATGCGTGTTTATAGTAATGATTTAATTTTAAATTTTAAACATGAGTGATGAGTGTGTAAATCATATTTATTGGTGACAATATCATCACCCATAAAAAAATGTAAAAAAACAAAAATAGCAGCAAAGTTAAATTATTTTAAATATATATTATATTATATTATATATTAATAAATAATAAAATTATTATTTAAAATATTAAAATATTTCAATAATACTTGTTGTAAAGGCCAAAATTTTGATCTCACATAAATAATAAAATAAAGCATCCAACAATATTACATCAAAGAGTAAGGTAGAGTCTTTGACTCTCAGAGCTTGTTAGGTTGAGTTTTTTAAAAATCTCTATTTGTAAAATGTCTATTTATCGTAGATCTATTAGAAATAGAATTTTTGAACAAGAATTTATAGTTGTTTGGTTGGTAGATTTTTTTTTTTTAGGGCAAATTACACAAACTTACCCTGATTATATGTGAAATTGCACTAAAATCCACAAAAAAAAAAAAAATCATAATAATAATGACTTCCCCTTGACCAGTTGACTAACCATTGACCACATTAATTAATCACGGAAAATATAAAATGTCTGTTTTGGAAAAAAAAAAAAAACTTAGTTTGGAGTATCGAGTTTTTTTATTTTATTTTATTTTTTATTTCCCATCAAATAACATTAAAATGATTCTTAGGATGAAGGTTCATCGTTGAGTCACCATCTCGTCGAGCGAGTAGAGATTCGGTCGATCTCCATCACGGCCTAAAACCATGGAAATTGTTTCAGATTTCTTTTCTTTTCTTTTTTATTTTTTATTTATATAATTTCTTTTTTTAATTATCTATTAACTTTTTTTTTTAATAATTTTCTATTATCCATTATTTTTTTTATGTTTTAAAATTGTAACTGTTTTTTAATAATTTTCTATTGTCCATTAATTTTTGTTACTTTTTTTTTAAGATCTTCCTAAATATGTGTATCTTTAAAAAAAAAAAATTTGTTAATTTAATTTTATAAACCATTTAAATATTATTTAATTTTAAATATATTTTTTTCTTATTTTTTCTGATGTAGAGCAAGGGCAAAACAGACATTGTATATTTTCCGTGATTAATTAACATGGTCAGCGGTTAGTCAACTGGTCAAGGGGAAGTCATTGTTATTATGATTTTTTTACGGGTTTTAGTGTAATTTCACATATAATCAGGGTAAATTACAAGGGTAAGTTTGTGTAATTTACCCTTTTTTTAATTTAATTTTTTGAAGTTCTATTTGGAGAAGCTCATTCCCATTGAGGATCTTATTTTAACTTAGATTACTAAATCCTAGGTTCCTAGTATATAAGATATACTTGTCAGGAAAAAGAAGCTAATTGAAACCCTAAAGAGAACAAGGTGGTGCGGCTACTTGAGAGGAAAAAGAAAAAAGTATTTTTTTTTCTCACTAGGGTTGGCCGATTTCATCAAGAGGAAGAAGGTGTTGTCTTCTGGTTCTCTCAAGCCTCCATTCAACCGCTCCCGGAATACGTGACGTGCCCACACACATAGTTGTTAGATCGCGGGACATAGCTAAGAAGGCTTAGTGGTATTGGATCGTAAAGAAAACGAAGGAGTGTTCTTCAAAGTTATGAAAACAAATCTCTTCCTCATATTCGTGTATATACAAAAGGTCCCAAGAAGATGATAGAAATTTTTTGAAACTTGTCGTTCTTAATTTGATTGATTAATTTCAAATAAAAACTTAATTCTTTTCCGTTGCGCGACTTACACGTTGATAGTCCACTAAAGATACTAGTGGCATGTCCATTTCATTGTTGTCAACTTCTTTTGATTCAACTCTAGGAACTTAAAAAGGATGTAACTCATCTGTTGATGATTCTAGAGGTTTGTCATCACCAAACAAACCTTATTGTTCAAAGAAAGAATCAATAATTTTAAGTTGTTTAACTATATTGCTAACTATGATTTTCAAGAGGACTATTATAAAGTACAAACTTGAAAACCATTTAACATGCTTATAAGTTCTTCAAGTTTGATTGGCTTATTTCGGTGACAAACCACATTTGAGGTTTGTGTTGTAAGGGTAGCTTAGGCTTCTAGTTGTTGATGATCAAGCTCAACAAAGGCCCTTTTAAGACCTCAAGATGATAAACACTCCAAGGTAAAACATTTGTGCTTAATTGCATTGAAGAGATCTAATTGCACACAAACACAACTCATGCATATCTATACTTCTTGTATGTTGTGTACTTTTATGTTTGTGCATTCATGTTGATAACTTTTCATGCATTTGTTTATTGCTATGCCATTTAGTAGCTTAAGAATGCATGCTTTTTTCACTTAAGCTTGCATGGCCCAGGCGATCGCTGTCGGTACTGCTGCCGGCTTCCGCAGCGGTAACCACAGCGGTGAGATACCTGTCTCGGCCGCTGCTTGACCGTTATGGGTTTCTGCAGCGAGTGGCACAACGGTTTGTGCTCAATGCATACCGTTGTCTTAACCGTTGTGGAAGCCACAGCGGTCGGTGCATCGGTTTATTGACCTGATGCGTATTTTAGTCCATCGCTGTGGATACCGCTACGGCTTTGGCAGCGGTCGACCCCTGTTTTGTCAAAACAACGTTGCATCATTTTGGACACCTACATATATATATATATATATATATATTGCTTTCTCTTTAGGTCGTCCCAATGAATTCAAAATCAGATTTTTTACTTAGAACATTTTCCAAGAGAGAAAATTTCACAAGAACTCACCATTGATTACTCAAATCATTTCCATGTGCATTCAAACTTCATCTAGCATCATCTAGGATCATCTATGATGCATCTATGCATGGGTCTTCTTCAACACACTTGATTTGGTAAGTTGAACACCAACTCATTCATTGTAGTCTTCATACTTGTCATTTAATCTCTTTAAAATTACTTGTATTCATTTAGATTAAATTCTACATACAAGATTGAGATTATTGTGTTGATTGATTGAGAGTTGTATTTTGATAGCTATTACCTAAGATTACTTTATCTATGATAGCTATGTTGTATGCCATGATATATAGCAATATTGATATCTATGATTGATTATTGACATATTTAATATCTAGATAAGCATTTAGTGTAACCTAGAATTAATTGCATATTGAATATCATAATATTCACTTAGGTTGTTGATCTCTTTTGTGATAATTAAGTCCTGTGGCTAAGATTGCTTAGTCTGTAAGCAAATTGATCTAGGTTCGCTATTAAAGGCTCATTGGGTAGTAGTGGTGGGTTAGTGACCGTGTAGGGTTTGACGTGGTCAATCTAGGTTGTAAACACCATTATAAGTAGTAGATTCGAGGATCGTGTGTGGTGCACATATTAGCTCGTGAGTTTTTCCTTGTTGAGGGTTTCTCGCGTAAATCAATCAACAAACAATTTATTATTTTCCGCAATTAGAATTAGGTTGATTGATTTTTGACTAGTTTGAGTTTTTATTTATTTATTTATTTATTTTTATTGAATATTGACTAATCAAGAACAATTGGTAATTAACTTGATTAAAATCTATTCACCCCTCCCCCCAGATATAATTAGCACACCGTTACTTGTTTCAATGCTTATATAAATTTTCAATTAAATTAGAGGAAATGACAATGTAAAATACAATTAGCACCTTATAAAAACCATAATCAAAATACAACAAGGTTTATTTAAAACAAAATTTACATAGATTTTTTAGATACCAAAATCATACATTGATATACAGTTTATTTATTAATAACCGAATTAACACATAATATTACAAGGGTTTAATAAAATATAAAATTTCAATAACAAAATCAAGTAATCAACAGTAACATAATCAGTCAATCAAAAAGTTTAATTGGAACTTGGAAGTATACCTAATAACCCGCAAAAAATTCATCTATAACAAATTCACAATCACAAAATATCAAAATTTCACTAAGCCATTGAAGTCGGAGGAAATATGAACTCTCTCATTCTCGGTTTATTTAAATTTCAATAATAAATATTTTCTCTATCAAAATAAATTAAACTCAAAAAAGAAAAAATATGTAATTGAAATGGAAAAGGAAAATAAAATCTAACATTCGAGTGTTTAGCATGAAGTAGCAAAAGAAGTGAGCATTGAGCAGGAAACTTTGCTTATCTGACCGAGCAAAGCAAGGGTGGGTCACTGGGTTGGGAATTGGGAGTGGTAGGGACGGTGGTTTGTGACTCTGTGAGTTAAAATTATATACATATATATATATGTATTTTAAGTTGGTTGATAAGAGGGACACATGGCACTCTCATTTTAGTCAGCTATTTTTATATTTTATTATAAATGGGGACATAAAAGTACTTTCATATATATATAAAGAGTGCAGTAGACTTGCGAATGAGTACAAATTAATCATTAGCTTTTATTTTGTAATAACATCAATAAGACAATAAGTAAGGATTTTTTTAATACCTCTTAAATTACATATATATATATATATATATTTTTTTTGAAAAGTCAACAAATTAGAAATAAGCTTTGGCCGATTATAAGAGCATTTCCAACGTAAATATATATTTGGAGAAAATTAGGTGCCACATAAAATAGATAGATAATAAAAACATTTTCAATGTAAGCATGTCTTGTGAAAAAAAAAATGCCACATAGGATTAATAAACATTATGTTAAAAAATCTTTTTCCAATGCAACCATGCATATTCAAGTATTCAATCTCAAGCTGTTGTGGCAAATAATAATAATAATAATAATAATAATTAGACATTGTCAATATGACCGTCTACTTTCAGATGGTCTGTTGCACAGTTGTTTTTTTGGTTGACTTAGCAAGTATTTAAAACAGACATTAATTTTTCATCTAATTTTGGTAAGGAAATAAAATAAAAAATAAAACGGAAAAAAAAAGTGGGCACGTTATTAAAAAAATTGTGTTTTAGACGGAAGCATTGGAGACCAAATTTTGAGTTGATTGTCTATCAAGTCTATTTGTATGCCATATAGGAAGCAAGTCTCCTGACATTGTTGCCATGTTGGCGATTATTAGTATGCAAGCCACTTTTACATTGAAGATGCTCTAAGGAGCATCTTCAATGTAAGTATGCATTTGGAGAAAATTGAGTGCCACATAGGATAGATATATAAAAAGTTAGAAAAACTATCTCCAATGCAATTATCTAACTTTAATTAGGAGGTGATGTAGAAAAAAAAAAAGGTTAGAGAATATAGAGTTGAGTTTCTAATTTTAGAAACTCTCATAGAAATGCTGACTAGGATTTCTAACTTTTTCCCACTATGTTTTTCATTATCTAAATGTTTTATTATGATTGGTTATAAAATGGATGTATATTTGATTTTAGATAATTGCATTGGAGATATGAATATGCATTTTCCAATATATTTTTTTTTCCTAAAATGGATCCATAATGATAGAAATGCTGATGTATCATCATTTAGAAACTCAATATATATATATATATATATTAACATTTGAGATGCTTTAATATTAGAACCCATTTAATTGTAAAATAAAAAAGGAGAGAGAGTGGAATAAATGTTTTATTATGACAAGTTATATAATGGATGTATATTTGATTTTAGATAATTGCATTGGAGATGTGAATATGTATTTTTCCAAATTATTATTATTATTATTAGCTTAAGTGGATCCATAGTGAATAAAAATGCTCATGTGTCACTATTTAGAAACTCAAAAATATATATTTATATTAGAGATACTCTAAATTGTTAATATGTTTGACAAAATTCATTTAAATTAATTTATTTGTATTTTTCTTTCAAGTAAAAAAATAAAACAGTAAGTAGAGAAAAATATGGGTGGGGATGACATTGCAATAATGTAAAGAAATCGGTAAATTTGTAATTAAAAGAAAAATGGAAATGATTGATCCAAGTGGCTTCAATTCTTCAAAAGGCCACCATGTGCAAGAGACATCTAACTCTAAACCAGGAGAAAATCTTACGACACGGTTTCATTGCCACTTGGTAAGATTTTGGACGCGATTACACCGAATACTAGTTTAATAATATATATTTATGTGCTGTGAAGTGAAAACGTGTCAATAAGACAAGAAGCAGAGACCTGTCTCCAATTAAACAAATCTTCTTCTTCTTCTTTCCTCTCATTTCCGGAAGGGTCTTGGGTGCATCAGATGCACCATACATTCCTACCACATCAGCAACTTTGCTGATGTGGCAGCATCAGGGTAAGAGATATGCTGATGTGGCATGATTAAGGTGGGAGATGTATGATGCATCATGCTGCACCCAAGTTTTAGCCCTCATTTCAATGCTTTTTATTTTTTCTTCTCGAAACGTGTCAACAAACAAAAGCACTTTCTCTTTCATTCTATAAATGTTCTTCTTCAAAAAATATATCTAATCATATCTCTCAATTCAGAGAAAAGAAAAATGGGAAAAAACAGAGGTGTTGTAGTTTTGATGATACTTTCATTTTGTTTCCTTTTGATAACATCGGCAAGCAGCAGCAGCAGCAGATTGGAAGAGGAAGAAAAAGCAGGAGAGAAGGGAGTATGTGTTTCGAGAAGATATTTGGACATGTTGAAAGCGCTTTTTAATCAAGCCAATCTCTACTTCTCCTCCCCTCCAAATATTGAGTAATAATTAGTTTCTCTCTAATTAATTCTTATTTTCTGTTCAACATGCATTTTCAGGGTGCTTTTGTGGGAAATGGGCTTTTATAAAAGTGCTTTTTTTTTTTAATTAAATGAAATATAATAGGAGTGATTATTTGTATATATGCAACCATCCTGAAAAATTTCAATTAATTGTGATTATTTGAAAACAGCTTTTTAGAAGAGGAGGTTCACATAAATAGCTAAGCTAATTATAATATCATGTATAGACGTATAGTAACAAAATCCATCTTAGAAATGTTTTTATTTTTATTTATTTATGATGTTTTTAATAAGGAGATGAATGGATAGCTTTAGGGGTGGTGGTGAAGTTGGTGACCCGAAAGGAGGCGGAGAGAAGATGAAAGAAGCGGTGGTGAAAAGTATGGAGAAGAGCAAAGCAACAATGGAGGGCTCCGCCAGATCCGCGGCAGAGATGACTGGGAAAACAATCCAGAACACCAAGGAGAAAGTTAAGAAGAGCTTTTCTGAGCTCTGAATGATTTATCAAAATATGATGTTTATTTATTATATTTTCATTTTTGTGTTTTTTATTCTTCTTATTCAACTCCATAAACTTAAACCCATAGTTTTGCAAAATCTCTTTAATTTAATGCGTATTTTATGATGTTTTATTTTAATATCACATACGGTGAAATGATTCGACGATGTAAAATTGTTAAGTTGAACAGAACCGTTTACTATCAAGCTACATTGGACAATAGTTTTTATAATGTATTATAGTATTATTATAACTTGTAAATGTAAAATCTCTATAATTTAATGCGAGTTTTGTGATGTATAATAACTTGCCTGTTAATTTGTATTGGTTAAAAAGGTAGAAATAGTGAAAAATTACAAGTTATATTAATTTAAATTTGTAATTAAAATCTTTAGTTTAACATCTATTTAAATAGTTTGAAAATAATGTTATGTGATTTTAAAATTTTTATCCAAATTTTATTAAAATTGAATGATTTAAATTATTGACATTATTTAAATTTCAAATTTAAATAAAATAGTATTACTTTTAAAATTTAAATTTAATTAAATATATAATCTAAATTGATGAGAAGTTTGTTAGACTTGATACCCGAAAGCAATAATAAGCAATTATTTATTAATTGACAAACGTTTAATTGCTTTTTGGGTCTTCAATTTCAACATTTTTTTTTTCTTTTTTTGAATTACAATGACTTTCGGGACCTGATAAGATTATACTATACAAGAACAACCTGAAATACTACTTCCATTATTGAGGATAGGGTATAAATGGATTACAACTTTCACAACGGAGAGATAGTTACTCCCAATAGAACTGGAAGAGGACACCTACACTTGAGATTTAATAGCCAAGGTGAGATAAATTATATACATACCAAGGCAAGATTTGAACCTTAGTAGTGGAGCATCCATAGGGAGACTTCAACCACCAAAGCAAGGGGTCATTGGTGTAATTTCGACATTTTTAAGACAATTGTTAACAGATTGTTTAGACATTAGTTAGACTTAAAAAATTATTTCTTACCAAATTATTTAGAAATTTGTCAGACTTTTTTTTTTTTTTTTTTTTTTTTTTGAAATACAACTACTGCCGGGACCCGGTGAGATTAATTAAATTCTACAAGCACGGCCCGGAATACTGCTCTCACTATCGAGGAGAGGTTACATAAGGACTACAACTCTCACAACCGGAGAGAGGGCTGCTCCCACAAACCGGGAGAAAACTCCCCACACATGCTTGTAAAATACGCATGGTGGGACTTGAACCCCTGACCACTAGGTGTGGAAGGGAGGTGCACAACCATCTCTTCTAGGAGGTGATGTGCAGACATTTGTCAGACTTAATGCCCCCGAAAAGCAATAAGAAAATTATATCTGCTAGACTTGAGAAATAATTTCGCGGGTTGGGGTTTTGAAATACATGAACTCGTGAATTTTTTCGGATTTGGGTTTGTGTTTTGACCCGCCGACCCATGAATACGCCTACCCGAATAACAATTTAGGTTTTACATTTTAACTCAAAAATAAAAAAGCACACCTCCTCCCATGTTTTTCATTTAATCAAAAACACAAAAAGAAATGATATTTTAGTAATAAATGGATAGTTCCAGCCGCTCAACTAGTAGGTGGACGAACTTGGGACTTATCAAATAACTTCCAAATTAGTGGCTCGAATCTTACCGATAACAAAAAGCTTAAAAAAAATAAAAAAATAAAAAATAAAAAAATAAAAAAACGTGAATATCGATTTTATATGAAATTTTGATGGTTTATCTAGGCCCATATAGAATGTAGTCCTTCACTTGAAAAGTCCAACCCATGATTTATATAAACTACAGTGAAACCACAAAGGATTGGTGACCATGGGTTTGCTCTTCGTCTTGGCTCCCGAAGAAGATAGCATATGACTCCAAGAGTCCAAGCAATGCGCCTTCAATCTGACGTCAGATATTAGGTATTATTAATACTGGATCCTGTAATTTGATATATTATTATATTTCGCATTCGGTTTTCTATGTTGCTTCAATGTTCAATTAGCCAATGTGGTTCCCAATCAAGAAATGTTTAGCATCATTCAACTGTACTTTGATTTTTTTACTTCATTTGTAGAAGATGAAGTCTTAATAAATGGGGAAAGTTGTTTTTTTTTTTTTTGATGAATTTAATTTGTTTTCATTACAGTGAAAGCATTCAGTTTGCAAACTTCTTTCTTGGTCAACCTCCAAGACTAATGGACAAACACAAGTATGTCTTTTTGGATTGCTGTGTGGTCTTGATATTACGAGAGCAGAGTTATTGGCACCCCATTTGTAATATTAATAGACCCTTTTACTTAGAAATCTTAATCAATAAAAATACATATCTAGAGTTTCTGGGCATTTACAATTACACGTGAAAGTTCTGAAGGCCATAACAAAACTTTTGTCATTTTAATTTACAGGAGGAATTGGAAAATGGAATGGGCAGGAAGAGAGAAGCACATGGGAGGGATACCAAGGAAGTTGGTTATCATGGCGGTTGGCACATTTGCTAAGGCAGTGGCCACTTTACTCAACACTACCTCTGTTCACAATGCCGATACTCTTATTCATCTTGTTCGATCCAGACCCCCCGGTGTCCCTCTTATCACCGTTAGCAATCACATGTCCACGTCTGTCATCGGTCTCTCCCTTTCATTCTTTTTATTATTTAAACAATATGATTGTGTTCGTTCCACTCTTATTCATACTATTTTATATGAATGAACAGGTTGGATGATCCAGTGATGTGGGGGTTCAAGGGTTTTCCCACCTCTGATGCTAACTTGGCTCGATGGGTACTTGCTGCTGAAGATATTTGCTTCAAAAATTCTCTCTTATCTTATTTCTTCCGACTAGGCATGTAACATTTTCATCACTGTATTGTTGCTCTTTACTTTGGAAAACCTATGAGTTACTTTAGAGTCCTTCACTTTCTATGATAGTTATCTGTGTTTTTTTTCATTAGAATAAGCCTTTTGCTATGTTTTTTAAAAAACTTTTGCTATGTAATTTCTATATGTCGAATGCCTTTTCCAGTAAATCATTCACTGAAACATAGTAAGCTATGCAGGCAAATGCATACCAATTACAAGGGGTGGTGGAATTTATCAGGAACACATGACTGAAGCTCTTGAGCGTTTAAACGATGGAGCTTGGGTACCTTCTGATTATTGCCCAATCTTTATTATCTATTGTTTGACACACTTTTACTTCTGTGTTTTTGGAAAATTTCTGCTAAAGCATACACATTGGGGTGACAGCTTGGATAAATTGTCTTGTTCACTTATTGCAGTGACACCTTTGATACCTTTGATATATTGTTCGGTTCACTTAGATCAACTCCTGCTAAATATTTGGATAGTCCTCCCACTTTAAGATGCATTCAAGTTCTCCTAAGTGGATAGATCATGACATAATTACACTTCCAAGGGTTTGAAATTTAGGAAAAAATAAGTTGAATATGATTACTATTATAATGGCTGTGATACTTTTCTTTAAGACCTTGAAGTTTTAACTCATTTGTTCCCAACAACCAGGTTGCCTTTCTCTCATTGGCAGCTCAGCAAAACAGTTAGTTATGTGCTATGTGGAATGACACTGGATGATTCTGGGATCAGTTACACAGACATAAGAATGGAATTAATCTTATGTGATTTCTCAATGGTTTTATGTTGCCTTGTCTTATTTTGTCAAACCACAGTCTGTGTTTAGAATTTGTAAATGCAATATTGATGCCAACAATGGCCTGTCGAGTTCTTGTTGGACATTGGTTGGAACAATATAACGTTAAACAATTAATATAATAACTAAAGAAAGTGATGAATTTGGTTCTTAGGTTTCATGGTTTTATTAATGTAAATCTCATGCACACATAGTTTACTATTGCACAGTTCAGGGAGTACATACATTCAAAGCACTGATATTTGAAAAGCATAAGTCGATGTTTGTTTTAGGAGATACTTATAGTGTGTAACTAAATGGTTTGGTGCTTTATTTAGTAACTTGTTCCCTGTTGTGGGTACCTCGCAAATGTTTTAGATTTTCTGTTTGGTGGATAAACACACCACAACTATGGGCGGATCACATACATACATACATACATTTTCTTGGACAGCTACATACATTTTCTTAGATTTTCAGTTATTTTCTCTTGTTTATGAGGATGACATTTTTCTAGTCGTTCTGAGGTTACTCTTATCCTCTTGGACAGCTACATACATTTCCTGAAGGAAAAGTATCACAAGAGGATGAACCTATTAGACGGTTGAAATGGGGAACTGCTAGTCTCATTGTTCGTGCCCCAGTAACACCAATAGTTCTTCCAATTGTTCATCAAGGCTTTGAAGAGGTATATATATATATATATATATAAAAATGGATGATGCCAAAGGAAAACATATCATGCTTGTGTAGTACCGGCAATCTTTTACATATTTGGTTCATTTGATATTCCAATTCCTATTTAAAATGAACATAAATTATTATTAAACATTCCAATTGTAGATACTTGAATTCTGTTTTGTCAAAAAGGAAACCATAAAAAAGAACCAAGAAAATTGAATTTGGAAAATTGTAAATTTTTGTTAATTTTGGTGAGAGCATGGTTTGATCTCATCATAATTGGTCAATTTGTTCTTTTTTACTCGTTTGACATCTATTTTATGATTTATGCAGGTGATGCCTGAGAACTTTATGTTTGGCAAAAGGTCTCCATTTCCATTATGTTACAAGAGCGTTAACATGGTTGTCGGCGAGCCAATAGAATTTGACCTCCCCAAAATGAGGGAGAAGGCAATTTCTATGTCTCGTGATCCATCAGTTCCTAGCAGGGGATGGCCCGTAACTTCCCCTTGTGGACTAGATGAAGCAGCTCAAAAATGTCTGTACTCTTCCGTTTCAGAGCAAATTCGAAATGTCATGGAGAGCCTACGGAGGTATGGCACGAGTATACTGAAGCAAAAAGTTTGAATTATATATTTTTGAAACAGACCAAAAAAGTTTCAAAGAAGTAAAATATTTGGTTGGTGACCTCATTTTTTCATAGGTTGCATTCAATTTCTGCAATTTGATTTATTATAAACAGTTGAATAATTGATACGTTTCTTCTCTTGGTCTGCTCTCTGTCAAATTTAGCATTTTTTCTTTTTGCATGTAACTTGATGGTTGATTGTAGCATGAATATTTGTTGTTACATGATCAAAAATTGGTTTTGGTTTGGGATACTTTTTTTTCTGAAAAGAGACGAGCAAAGAGAGAATTGGATGCAAGGCTCCAGATTATTAAAGTGCAAAACCACTTGATAAATGACTTGTTCACTGGAAAAGAAAAAAAACCCACTTGATAGATTTGAGTCCTCTCCTTCCACGCCTGACACATGATGTACACCACTTGACGGATCCGTTCCCACTTCTATCTTTCTAACTAAAGTCTGAAATTTTTTAAATGAGTTGAAACTCTAAACTGAATATTGATTTTCCATTAACATATAATGGCAGGGAAACTCTCAAATGGCTGCATTTCGTTTTCTCCCCCTAAAAATCCTTTTTCGAGAGGCTTCTATATCACAAAATTTCCATTGGACTGGGACATGAATCTACTAAATGAAAAAAAAAAAAAAAAAGACTAATCATTTAAAATTTTTTACAACAAACCATTTTGCCAAAAATTGCAAAATCAAAAACAAAGAAATCCAGCAAATTTTCTTGGTCTGAAACTCTGAAAATTGTCTCGGTCTCTTCAGAAACAAAAACACAAAAACCAAGCAAATTGTGAGCTTTTTTCTTAATTTTTTTGTTATGAACTGATAAAAAAAATAATAATAATAAATAAATAAATAAATAAATAAAACTTAACCAAAACACACTAAAAGCACTTGCAATCAAAAGTGCTTTACCAGTGAGTGCCTCTTGGTTAGCACTCAATCTACAAACCACAACGAATCTATGTAAAAAATAAAAAATAAAAATTTGACAACAAACAAAAAAGATAAATTATATTTATAGAGTTAGGGAAATATAAATAAATATATATATTTTTTTTTCCAAACCATTTGAGCTTCTCAGGATCCATTTTTGGAGCCTCAAGGAAAAGGTTAGGACCCTGGTTTCTAGCCTTATCGATATTTGTGGATGAATCCGTGAAGAGCATCCCCTTCAACCTTGACTTGAACAATTTGGGATTTCATACTTTCCTTGACTATGACAAAGAGTATCATTTATCTCTACAGGCACACATATAACGAGTGGTTTCAAATATTTAAAGGGGTGTGCAGGATCTAATCTAATACGATCCATTGGATCAAATTTGGGGAGATGATTAGATCGGATTGGATCATAAATTCTAAAATCCATTGGATTGGATCAGATTGGATCTTGGATTTCCATTTGGAAATCTGCCGAATCCGTCAATCCGCCTACAATATTAGACCTTATTTTTATATTAGACAATTTATTTTATCCACTACTTTCTAATGTAAAGGCCCAACTCAAATACAATTTGATTATCTGAATATATGTAAATGCCAATCCAAATATAATTTCAAATGTTACTTGTTGACGGTGATTTTTAGATTGACTAGGTTAACGATAATATATAAATCAAAATGAATAAATAAGGAAATAAATCAATGCATGCAAGACATATTTTACGTGGAAAAACCCTTGAATGGGAATAAAACCACGGTGGCCCCTTGAGGGCAGGAGAAATCACTATGAACTCTTTGAAGTTTACACACTCAGATCTCTCATACAATTGCCTGATATTCTCTCTATGATCTTCCACCCCTCTTCATGGGATTTGCGGTTCTATTTATACTAGTCCTTCTAAGGTTTCCTGTATTTATGCCATATTGATAAGGGAATTCCTACTTTTGATTTATACAAGGAATCTAGAGTTTGTAAGTACTTTTAGGGTTTGCTTCCTATTTGGACTCTTCTTTATTTGAGATGGATCGAATCCTATCCGGAATAAGATTTGATCTTTGTGTCTGGTTGGACTCCCGCTGTTGGAAGACATACTGGAATAAGGCCGCTTTCCTGACTGTGTAGTTCGTGGCGAACGCTTTGGGCCGGCGAACACAATTTGTCTTCTTGTTGGTCGGCCAGTTGTGGCGAACATCTTTCTGACTTGAGTTGATGAACATGCCAGTTGGCACACTCGTTGACTGATTTCCTTTCGTTGATTGGTCCATGAGCGCTGTGGTTATTTATTTAACCCGTCTTTCCTGTGTATTTTGCTGACGTGTCTTATTGCTGAAATTTATACCTACAACAATACCCCCATAAATACTTCGAGCCGATCAAATGTAGGTTAACCTTTTGACTTCTTTGGTTCTACGAGCAGTGTTTATACGTTTTACTTATGCTTTTCTGACTCTTGTCGTTTTCTGAATTTTTACAGGTGTGTTTCCCTTTTTTAATTATTTTTTTTATTTCAGCCACGTGTTAATTTCCACATTGAGTCTTCTTCAACAAGCTTTTATTTTCAGCCACAGAATTCCAAACGCTTGGTTCTGACGTGACGTGTTGACAGGATGTCACGCCTGTTGAGAATCCCCGTGGTGCCACGTGCTCACCGTTTGGTGGATGCCTCCCGTCACAGCCTTTACTCACAGGCGGCTGCACTTTATCAACGCCGTTTCTAATTATTACTTTTTCTTAAATTTCTAATTTTCCCCCTTTTAAGGATGAGACTGTTACATTTTCCTCTAACTTCTTTTGCTCTTGTTTTTCTCTTTCTTCTTCGCAAGAAATATTCTCTGAAAAATCCTCAAGTTTTTGACTTAACGCGTTAGGTTTCCGGCACTTTCTTTCTCCCGTTACGGTCTCCGGGTTTGCTTGAAGTGCGATTCTGCTATCCACTCCCTTTTCCTCTTTTTCAAGAACTTTTCTGGTGAGTTTCATGGATTTTTCTCAACGTGCTATTCTTTTTAATCAAATGATGCAAGCTCTTGAGCTTGGTGATAAAGAGGTTGCTGATAAAATTGAGTCATACTTGCGTAGCTTTGATCCAGCTTCTCCTGTTCCAATTCCTCTTTTTGTTCCTTCTAACACTGAATCCAATGCCCCTGATTTTACTTTTCCTTCAACTATTAGCAGCGATTCTTCAGATATGGCAAGGACTCCAAGAACTGGTGGTAGTGGTCGACGGGGGCCTAGAGTCCCTAGGGAATCCCTTTTAGGCGCTCAAACGGTGACTGATTCAGACATCGAAGATCATCGGCGAGATGTTTTATGCATTGCTGCTGATCGCCCAAGCTCTTTCGACACTGAAGTGAACGTGGTCGGTGAGCGAGAACTTGACAGATATAAGAGGAGATATGATATCCCTGATTCAGTTCTCCTTATTCCTTCTAGCGAGCGGGCTGCGTGGAATCCGTCGAGCAATGTCGTCGCCATTTACGGATCGATGTTAAGCTATGGGGGTGACTCTCCCTCTTCAGCCTTTTATAGCCAGATTTCTGGCTGACGCTAAGCTTGCACCTGCCCAGCTCTCGCCAAATAGCTACAGGATTTTGATGGGCTTGTGTGTGATGTGGAAGTCGATGGGTCGAAGGTCATCGACGCCTCGTGAAATCTGTCATTTTTATGTTCTGAGACAGTCCGGCCATGGCGGAACTTACTATCTTCAGTCGAACGCTATGGAAAATTGGATTGAGGGTGTATCCAATCCTGGGCAAGTGGAGATCTCCAGTGATGAAAAAAAGAAGGGTTTTATCTGGGGTTTCCCTACCTCAAACAAGAGGTGGAAGAACAGTTGGTTCTTTGTTGGTGGTGAGTGGGGGAGAAATGTCCCTGCTGATTCTCGCCGCAACCTCCAAGCGAAGAAAGTTCCGAGGCATTTCACGTCTCCTGATGCTTGGTTAAAAGTTTCCCCCGCCTTGACCCCACAAGAAGTAAAAAATGTTGTGGAGGTGGCGGTGCTTGGTCTGGCCAAGAGAGGTCAAGAATTTCTTCTTGATGAGGCTAAGATGGTTACTTATAGTGTTTTCCCGCGTCTGTCTGCTAGGCGACGTCGTTGTAAGTTTCTTTATCTTTTAACCTGTTTTACCAATTTGTGTTGAATAACGTTGTTCTTTGATTTTTAGTGAGTGAGTTCGATGTCGTTTGCGACGGGCAAGCCTGAGCGGTGAAGAACTCTGAAACCGCCAGTCAAAGACATGTCGTGGGCCTGTCTAAAGAAGGGGTCGCACCACCCGAGGGCGACGATTCTCAAGATGAGGTTGGAGCAGGAGTTCCTGCTATTGCAGAGGTGGTCGCCCAGTCTCGTGGAGGTAGAATTGATACTTCGCCTCATATCCCTAGCCGTAGAAAAAGTTGGGGTTCAGTATGTTGTTTCGTCGGACGAAGAGGGAAATGGCGAGCCTATACATTCCGGGGTTCCCTCTGTTGGCGAAGCGAGCTTTGAGGTTCCTCAGGTTATTGATTAGACCCTTCGATCGGAGGAAGGTGGTGGCGCAAGGACTGTACTCGCTTCGGTTGCTCAGGGTCCCATCTTTGACAAGTCTGGGCCCTCTGCACCCCCGATGGATACCAGAGCGCGGGTTACTGCTGCACAGGAAGACACCCCCAGGCCCTTATTTCCCCCCAACGCATGGGATAAGGACGCTGCTGCTCCTGGTGATGCCTCTGGTCCATCATCTACCCCTGCTGCGGACTTAGGAGGTTCTCGTGAAGGGCCATCTGTTGATCCAGCCGATCAAGGCGAGGGATCAGGGGTTGTTTCTCTGTCCGATTTTTCTCCGACCGAGCTCCTGAACCATTTTATAGACAACGACATTTATTTTGGTGAGGGTTGGGAGCACGTGAAGGAGAAATCGTGTAACCGGAAGATGGAGTTCTTTTTCAACTGCCATTCTTTGGTAATTTCTTTAACATCTTTCTCTTCTTTCTCCCTTTTTTCTTAATGTCATCATCTTATTTTAACTCCGTTTCTCTTATAGATGATGTCGGAGTGCTATCGGCGAGGGAATGTGGCGTCGAGGGACAGCAAATGTTTACAAGACCAAGTCTCCTGCTTGACGGTCGAAAAACTTTCAGTTGAGGCATCTTTCGCCCAACAAATTGCTCAACTGCAGGAGTCTGCTGATGGGTTTTTAGCTGCCCAGCTCGCTGCTGAAGAGAAGCTACTCGCCGCTGAAGAAAAGGTCAAGTTGCTGAAGGAGCAACTTTCTGGGAGTCAAGACGCCTTGGCTGCTCGCATGGAGGGAGAGAGGTTGGCGACGGAGGACAAAGAGAGGGCCGAGCGCAAATCTGATGACTTGCGGCATCAACAGGCTTCTCAAGATGTCATTCTGAATGACTTGAAGGCCGTTTTGGAAGTTGAAGCTGTTGACCGCTTTAAGAGGTCTCCTGCGTACGATGCGCTCTTCCTCCGCGATTTTGAACGGGGCATGCGGCAAGCCAAGAAGTTCTTCGCCCTGAAGGACCATTCTAATGAGAAAGCCCTGAGGCGTTATGACAGAAACCTTCAGCGACACATGGATGGCACGGTACGCTCAATTAAAGGCCATCTGAAGCTATAGAAGGCCTATTGTCGTTATACTCAAACAGAGCCTCTTCCTATGCACCTTGAGATTCCTACCAAATGTGCCTTTAATACTTACTATTCTGGCCAGAAGGGGAGTTTCACTGGGTCTGGTGCTGAGCCTGACTTTGGTCCTATTGCTGGTCGGGATTATACGCCTTTCATGCCCAAAGGGGATAAAGAGGTCGTTTGACCGTCGGAGGATGAAGTGGGCAATGAAGAAGAGGATGATGGGGATATTCCACCGGCGAGCGTTTGATTCCTTTGTATATTTTTCTTTTTTGACTTTGTAAATATATTTGACAAATAAATGAAATATCAATTTTTCTCGTGTTGCATTCCTTTCTTGTTCGCCGTATTTAATTCTATGTGTTTTTGTTCAGCTGCTATTGTTGAGTTTCTGGCCCAGGCTTTGAAGTCTTTTATCACTTAGCTTATAGTTGCTAGTTTTTATTTTACCCAGTGTTTGTCAGGACGTGTCCGACCATACACCAAGCTTTACGTGAGCATACTGTTGGGACGTCTCCCGCTTTTGCTCACTGTTTTACTGCTAGTTTGTTTTACCCCCAGCATTTTATATTTTCAGGGTGTTTCCCCCGCACGCTGTCTATTGATTGCTTTTTACGTTCTGGGGTGTTTATGCCTTTATTAATGATGGCGATTGCCTCTTATGTGTCATTTTTCTCTAGCTCAGGCTGCCTTTGTAGCATTTTTGCCTTTAGCCTGCTATAATGCGTGGTTTGTCCCCACTTCTATTTTGAGTGTTCGCTGGTTTATATTACTCGCTCTATCTGTGTCTGGCGATCCACTCATTATGGCTGACCGGTGGTTTCGGTGACGGTAGGAATTTTAGTAATAAATTACTCTTTATTGATTATTTCCTGCAACTGTTGACATCAAAAAATAAACAAAAACTTCTAAAAAGATAAAATGGAAAAAGGAGGAAAAGCAAAAGTTCTTCTTGGATTGAAGCATCAAGGGTAGTAGATCTTCAGATATTGAGCATTGCATGGTTGAGGCAGCTCGCCGACTCCTCTTCTGGCAATGTAATACGCCCCATGGCCTGCTATACCTGTGATGCGATATGGCCCCTCCCATTTGTCTGTGAGTAATCCTGCAGTTTTGTCTTTTGTTCATGGTGTTACCCTTTTTAGTACCAAGTCTTCGAGTGCAAACCTTCTAACTTTCACATGTGAGTTGTAGTATCTCGCCGCTCTCTACTGGTAGGCAGCGTTCCTTATCCGGGCATGCTCCCTTCTTTCCTCTAGCTCATCTAGGCTGTATTTCAGCATGTCAACATTAAGTTCCGGTTGGAAGAGTTGTGTTCTTGGTGAAGAAAATGTTGTTTCAATCGGGATGATTGCCTCTGTCCCGAATGCCATAGAGTAGGGTGTCTCTCTAGTAGAGTTTCTTTCTGTCGTTCGGTATGCCCAAAGTACCTGTGGTAGTTTTTCTGCCCAACTCCCTTTTTTGACAGCTAGTTTGGCCTTCAAGTTATGCTTGATGATTTTATTTACCGCCTCAGTTTGCCTGTTTGTCTGTGGGTGAGCTGGAGAGGCATAGTAGTTGTTGATCTCATACTTCTTGCACAGATCTTGAATTTCTTGTTGTCGAATTGTGTCCCATTATCAGTGATGATGGTGTTTGGTATTCTGAACCTATATAGAATGTTTTACTTCATAAAGCTGGTTGTGTTTGCTTCTATTATGTGCATCAGTGACTCGGCCTCTACCCACTTAGTGAAATAATCCACCGCTACAATGGCGTGCTTTGCTCCTCCTAGTGCTGTGGGTATTGGGCCGATCAAATCAATTCCCCACATGGCTAACGGCAATGGAGAGGTGATACTTTGTAAGCGTTCAGGCGGCTGGCGAATGTTATTTGCAATCTTTTGGCATGCTTCACATCTGGTCGCTATTCTTTTAGCATCAGCGAACATGGTTGGCCAATAGAATCCTTGTCTTAGTGCTTTGTGGGCTAGACTAACGCTTCCATCATGATTCCCACAGCTCTCGCTGTGTATACCTTTCAGGATTCCTTCTGCCTTTTCAGGTCCAACACATCTTTGCAATACTCTCAAAAACCCTATTCTGTACAGTTCACCGTTGAGGACTGAATATCTTGTTGCCCTGTATCTCAGCCGCTTGGCTTCTAGTGAGTCACTTGGGAGGATGTCATTGATCAGGTATTCTTTGATTGGGGTCATCCAGTTGATTGATTCGTTCATGATTACCCCTACTTCTGCCTGTTCTGCTATGCTTGGCTGGAGTATGTGTGCCATGGGGATTGTTCGGGGCCAGATGTTAATCGTGGCTGATGCCAATTTGGCCAAAACATCTGCCTGTTCGTTTTTTTCTCTTGGGATCTGAACGATCTTGTATTCTTTGAATCGCTCCAATAACTCCTTTGCTAGTTTCAGATAAGCGATCATATTTTCGTCTCTTGCTTGGTATTCGTCGAGTACTTGGTTGACGATGACTTGAGAATCGCTAAAAACTTCAATTTCATCAGCCCCTAAGGCCGTACATACCTTTAATCCTGCTATCAACATCTCATACTCGGCTTGGTTGTTGGTGGCTTTAAAATCAAATCGCAAGGCACATTCTACCGAATCTCCTTCTGGGGTTGTGACCATTATCCCTGCTCCGCTGCCATGCGTGTTTGATGAACCGTCGACATAAAGTTTCCTGCGAAAGTTTTTCTTTGCTTGGGCTATCATCATCTTTGCTACTTCAGTGCCTGGTTCAGTGAATTCTGCCAGAAAGTCTGCTACTGCTTGACCCTTGATTGTTGTTTTTGGAATGAATTCTATGTCAAACTCGCTCAGCTCAATGGCCCATTTTGTAAGCCTGCCCGATACTTCTGGTTTTTGTAGAATCATTCTTAATGGGCAGTTGGTGTACACTCCTATTTTGTGTGCTTGAAAGTATGGTCTTAATTTCCTTGTTGCTGTTATCAGGGCGAGCGCCATCTTTTCAGCTGGTGAGTATCTTGTCTCGGCTGGCAGCAGTGCTTTGCTGGTGTAGTACACTGGTTTATGTATTCCATCTTCCTGTCTGATCAGTACGGAGCTAGTGGCTGCATCTGTGATGGATAGATACAAGTATAGCACTTCTCTTGTGATTGGTTTTGAGAGTATCGGTGCTTGGCCTAGGTATTTTTTGAGGGCAAGAAAAGCTTGTTCACAATCTTTATTCCACTCGATTCCTTTTCCTTTCTTAAGTGCTTTGAAAAATGGCAAGCATCGATCCGTTGATTGCTATAAACCTATTAAGCGATGCCAAGCATCCTATGAGTTTTTGGATGTCTTTCAGGTTTTTTGGAGAGACCATGTTAGCCAGTTCTTTGATCTTGTCGGGGTTCACTTCTATCCCTCTTTGATGTACTTGGTATCCGAGAAATTTGCCGGATGGCACACCGAAAACACACTTTGAAGGGTTTAGCTTCATTCCGAATTTGGTTAACACGTCGAAGGTTTCCCGCAGATCATCTACATGTCTGTCGGCTGTGATACTCTTAGTTAGCATGTCATCGACGTATACTTCCATATTCCTACCTATTTGGCTGGCGAACATCCTGTTAACTAACCACTGGTATGTTGCCCTAGCATTCTTCAGGTCGAATGGCATTACGGTATAAGAGTACAACCCTTGGTCGGTGGTGAACGCTGTTTTGTCCTCATCTGGTTTGTGCATCTTGATTTGATTGTAGCTTGAGTATGTGTCCATGAAGCTTAGCAGCTCATGTCCGGCTGTCGCGTCGACCAACTGGTCAATTCTTGGTAATGGGAAGCTGTCTTTGGGGCAGGCTTTGTTCAGGTCAGTGAAATCTACGCACATCCTCCACTGATTGTTCTTTTTTTTTACGAGCACCACGATTGCCACCCATTCAGGATATTTGACTTCCCTGATCGATCCTGCTGCGAGCAGCTTGAATATTTCTTCCCTTATTGCCGCACTTCTTTCAAGGTTGAAGCTTCTTCTTTTCTATATCACCGGTTTGCATTCTTCGCTTACCGCTAGGTGGTGTGTGGTTACGCTTGCATTAATTCCTGGCATATCTTCGTGGCTCCAAGCAAAAACCTTATTGTATTCCCTCAACAGATTCACCACCCCTGCTTTAACCTGTTTCGTCAGACTTGCTCCAACCTTGATAGTTTTGTTAGGTTCCTTTTCGTCCAGAATGATGGTTTTGGTTGGTTCCTCTTTTTCTCTGTTGGTTTTATACCTCGGGTCTAACTCGAATGTTTCGGGGGTTTTTTCTCGTGCCTCTTTATCGAGTTGAAATATGCCTAATGTTGCTGCTCCAGTCTTGTCCTTAAAGATTGACAGGTTGGCTCGGCGAGCCATTTCCTGCGACCCCTTAAGCTCCCCAATTCTGAATTCTGTCGGGAATTTAACCTTTAGTGCATGGGTTGATGTGACTGCCCGCGCCTTGTTCAAGAATGGTCGGCCAAGTAAAGCATTGTATGGCCAGTTGTAAATGTCAACAACCACGAAATCCAGCAGGATAGTCCTTCGACAAGGTGCTGTTCTAAATCTTACAGGTAATTTCATCGTTCCCAAAGATCTTACTTCTGCGCCTCCGAATCCTTTTAGGGGCACATGGAATGGTTCCAAATCTTTTCTGTGTAGCCGAAGTTCGTCGTACACTGTGGTGCTCAAAATGTCAGCGGAGCTTCCGTTGTCTACCATTACTCAGAGGACATCCCTGTGTGCTATTTGTACTCCCACAACTATTGCGTCGTTGGGCTTGGCATCAATTCCTTCTTAATCCTCGGCTGTGAAGATTATTGGGTCATGTCCTTCTTTTGGTCTTTTGTGGTTTTTCTGCACGGAATTCACTTCTAGGTCCCTATTTTCATACATTACTTCCCTGACTTCCGACATCCTTTCTCTATTGCTTCTACCAGTGTGAGGTCCACCAAAGATAGTATTTATCGCCGCGTTAGGGTTGCCTTTTCTTGGGCTCCTTCTTTCTTGTCCTCCTCCTCGATGACTATCATGGCGACCAATGTTCTGGTCTCCCTTTAAGGTGAAATCCTCAAGGTACCCTTCTCTGATCAGGCTTTCAATATGATCCCACAGCTGGAAGCATTTAGAAATATCATGCCCGTGATCTTTGTAGAATCGACAGTATTTTGTTGTATCCCTCCAGGCATTTGCCGACTGCTGCCGGGGATATTTTGCGAGTCCTTTGTCCTCTACTACGGACAGTATGTCTTCCTGTTTGCCCTTTAGAGGAGTGTAGTTACTATACCTGCCTCGGAACCTACTGGTTCTGTTGCTACCCCGACTCTCTCTAGGCTGACTCTTTTGGCTCTTGTCTTCTCTTTGGCGATCGCGTGACTAGCCCTTTGTCCTATCATCCTTAGATTCGGGTTTTATATCTGGTTTGTGACCATGGACGTAACTACCCCCTTGCGCTACTTCTTATTCTTCTGCCAATGCATAGTCTTCGGCTATATCCATCATCTCCTTATACGTCATTGGCCGGTCCCTTCGTAAGTCGAAAGACAGGCGACCGCTTTGCAATCCATTGGTGAAGGCTGCTATGACAGCTACGTCTCTTGCATCTTCTAGTTGGGCAACTTCTTTCTCAAACCTGGCCAAGTATTTCTTAAGTGACTCGTTGCTTTCTTGTTTTAAGTTCGACAGATGAGCTAATGATTTTCTCCTATGTACACTTCCCATGAACGCCTTGTTGAAACTAGAAAAGTTGTTAATACTCCTGGCTGGTAGGCATCCAAACCATCTGGAAGCGAGGTCGCCGAAGGTTTGAGGGAATGTTAGGCACAAAAGGCCATTATCTGATGCATACTGGGCCATGACATTACGGAATCTACGAATGTGCTCCTTCGGATCCCTGCTTTCTTTGTACTGTTCGATGGTTGGCATTCTGAATCTTTCCAGAAACCTGGTGTGAGCGATATGGTCCACGAACGGATTGTCTGACTCATTATCTGAAAAAACATTGTGTCAATACCGCTTAGCCATTGCTGAGACCTTTTTTGAGAGCTGTTAGAGGGTAACACTTCGGTGACCAGTCGGTTCCCCTTCTTGGTTGATTCTGCTTTTAATTGTCATCTTTCGATAATCACCTTCCCTGCTATCAACACTTCTGTTAGCTTCTAGATCATCTATACTTTCGGATCTCTACTGCCGCGCTCTTTTTGATTGCAATCCCCTTCTCTGTTGGGGACTTTTGTCTCCTGATGAGATTGACTGTCGTCTCCTCCGGTTCCTGTTAGATCCATTGTTGACGATATTCCCATGTGCTCGCCCACAGCCTCGCTTTTCTGGGAAGTCCTCGTCCAGCAACCCCTTTCCCCTCTTGTGCCTTCTTTCTTCCAAGACTTCCTGTGGGTCTTGGGGTGCTTCCTCCATAATTGGTTCTGCTTGAATGCTAGGAGTTGCAATATGGACTTATGATCGCATCCTTCCTGGAGGATGATTCCCAGGTGTGCTAGTTGTTAGCTCATAAGGAGACGAGGCTCCTAGCCCTATAGGGAGTGTGAGGCCTATTTTATTGGCCTCATTGACCAAATTTACCAGCGCTGTATGAAAGTGTTGTAAAGTCTCATTGGTTACTCTAGTCCCTGGAGTAGCTGCTGATTGTTCTCCTGTTGCCAATGTTTCCTCTCCGGGTACTATAGCCTCCTCGGGAAGCTGATCGTTGCTGGGGATTCCGTCTCTATCGCTGTTGCTGCTCATGTTGTACCTGTTGGTAAGGATTCCTGGAAGTTTTTATTCTGAAATCACACCCCCTTCTTCTAGCGCCAATTGTTGACAGTGATTTTTAGATTGACTCGGTCAACAATAATATATAAATCAAAACGAATAAATAAGGAAATAAATCAATGCATGTAGGACAGATTTTACATGGAAAAACCCTTGAATGGGAAAAAAAAACCACGGTGCCCCCTTGAGGGCAGGAGAAATCACTATGAATTGTTTGAAGTTTACACACTTAGATCTCTCGTACAATTGCTTGATATTCTCTCTATGATCTTCCACCCCTTTTCATGGGATTTGCAGTTCTATTTATACTAGTCCTTCTAGGGTTTCCTGTATTTATGCCGTATTGATAGGGGAATTCCTACTTTTGATTTATACAAGGAATCTAGAGTTTGTAAGTACTTTTAGGGTTTGCTTCCTATTTGGACTCTTCTTTATTTGAGATGGATCGAATCCTATCCGGAATAAGATTTGATCTTTGTGTCTGGTTGGACTCCCGCTGTTGGAAGGCATACTGGAATAAGGCCGATTTCCTGACTGTGTAGTTCGTGGCGAACGCTTTGGGTCGGCGAACACAATTTGTCTTCTTGTTGGTCGGCCAGCTGTGGCGAACATCTTTCTGACTTGAGTTGATGAACATGCCAGTTGGCACACTCGTTGACTGATTTCCTTTCGTTGACTAGTCCATGAGCGCTGTGGTTATTTATTTAACCCGTCTTTCCTGTGTATTTTGCTGACGTGTCTTATTGCTGAAATTTATACCTACAACAACTGCAAACCGAATTTCCTCTGCTAAAAAATCATGATCCCGGATAAGCGAGCTACATTTTGACAAGCGAGGAAAGACACTATTAAGTACCAGGTTCATCTGATCATCTGTAGGCTGGCTCAAGCAGAACATTTTCGAAAAATATTGAGTCACAACATTAGACACCTCGTTTTTCTCACTCCGCTAAATACCGTCAGAGTCGTACAACTGTGGATCACATTATGAGTGTTCCTATTCGAGGCCTTCAAATGAAAAAATCTTGTATTTAGATCTCCTTCCTTGAACCAATCAATACAAGCACATTGCTTTCAATACATTTCCTCACAGGCCAACAAATCATCCAACTGTAATTCAATTTTCTATACTGAGTTTCGAGCTCTAAGTCGCAGTTCAAGACCAGTGACTTTTGGGTCTTGTGATCTTCTGAAATGCAAGTCCGCGGTTGGCTCGCAATTGATAACTAGCGACAATTGTCTGGTTGTCCATTTATGCACTTTTTGCTCATTTTCGCTTCACAATCTTCACTTTAATATCAAATACCATGCTTAAGGAATATAACCTATATAAGACTGAACAAACACGTTAAATACAAAAACGCTTGAAAGCGAGCACAAATGCTTAGAAAATGGTGACCTCAAATAGGAACATAAAAGTGACAATCACTCTCGGCCAAGAATTCCGTTGGTGTGTTAGCTGGTGGAGAAAAGCGAAGGAAAAGCCTCGAGATGCTCTTTTGAAGAAATTCGCACATGTCCGCGGTTCCATCGCTGGAAGCCAAATGTGAAAGTCAGAAGATCCTTAAGTAGAACGATGTCGTATCGGTATCCGCTGTTGAAGAACTGCGAATATCGGGACCGCGGACTTCCTACACTATATATAGAGGTTTGAAAAAACGAGAATAGGGAACAAATACACAACTCCCCTCCTCCTCTTTTCCTTTTTCTTGCACGACGGTATCTGATTCCCATCTTGTTTTTCAATTCAAAGGCTTCAAGGTATGTTATTTTTCCTCTCTTCTCTTTATGCTTTGACTTTTGAACAAATTTCTTCTCTCTTTTCCCTTTCAATGCAGATGTAATAGAATGTACTTGAATGTTATTGATAAACCCATGAAATTTTTCTCTTATTTGTGTTAATTTGTTTGATTTGATGTTGGGTTTTCATGAATGGATGCATATGGATATAGTTTAAGTTGGAATTAAGAGTTTGATTGCTAATTTCTTGCCAAATTTGAATTTAGGGTTTCTTGATTATTGTGATTATTGATGTCAAATTCGAAATTGGACTCTCTTGAATATGATTATTGAAGGTTGTGATGACTTTACAAGCTTTAAATGAGTGTTTAATTTGAGCATTGATTTGAATTTTGAAATTAGGGCTTGTATTGTGTTATGCTTGAATTGAGTATTTTGATGCCTTCAATTGGATGATAATTGCTTGAGTTATTGATGCTTATTATAATGTGGGTTAATATGAGTGCTTAAATGAAAATTATATGAAGAAATGGAGTTAGGTTGTAGATATAACACACATTGGGGTTTAATTTGGGGATTGTATTGAGTTGCCTTATGAATTTCCATCCCATTAGTTTATATTGTAAGCATGACCATAATAAGCCTACAATCATCTAGCTACCACTTCTGAAATTGTTGCATCATTAACCGAACACACTTCCAAGTGCATTGCAGATTTATTTTGTTCATTTTCATCTGTTAGTCTTGAAAAAGCAGGCTTCTTCGGAATTGTTATATATGTAGCTTCATTTTTGAGCATTGAGAAAACTTCAAGCATGGTCGGTCTATCGTTCGGGGTTTCCTGAACACATAGCAGAGCTATCTGCAAGCATGTGATTAATTTCCAACTCGAAAATGTGTCGTCCAGTGAAGGATCCATAAAATCCATGCCTTTGTCATCTTTCCACAGCTTATATGCCTGAAATTATCAATTGTCAATGATATTAAGATATGCTAAATTCTGATCAAGATTACTTATCAAAATTTATTGAAGAGACTTACATGGTCAAGAAGGCTTATATTATCATTTTCACCATATAATATGGAAACCTTTTTGCCACTTATGATTTGCAGAAGTAGAACCCCAAAACTATAGACGTCGGATTTGGTCGAGTATATGCCCCTTCTGGCATATTCAGGAGGTATATAACCACTGCATTGGATAATTACAAACAATGAACATGTATAATTGAACAAATAAAAGCTTCATCATGTAATATCATTAATTAAGAGGATATAGATATATATACTTACTATGTTCCAACAATGTGTTCCGTGTTAGCTTCAAGATCATCTTTTCTGAATATTCTAGCCATACCGAAATCTGATATTTTAGGCTTCATATTTTCATCCAATAGAACATTACTAGCTTTCAAGTCTCGATGAATAATAGTGAATCTTGAATATTCCTGAAGATATAGAAGTCCTTGAGTAACACCTTCAATAACATCAATGCGTTTGTTCCAATCCAAAATATATCGTCTAATAGGATCTGCATCGAGCTCAATTATGAAATTTCAACGAGGTAACAATATGCAACAAGCCAAAATAGAAAGTTGCCAATAAATGAAGTAGGAAACTGTTCGTACCAAAAAGATAGTGGTCAAGGCTTTTTTTTGGCATGTATTCATAGACTAACATTTGCTCTTCTCTATCAATGCAAAACCCTAAAACCCTAACTAGATTTATATGTTGGAGCTTCGCAGTAAGCATAACCTCATTCTTGAACTCCTCAAATCCCTGTGAGGATGTTTTTGAAAGTTTTTTCACGGCAATTTCCTGTCCATCTGGTAACACGCCCTAAAAACAAAAACCACAATCATGGTTGATATATATGTACCTTTCAGTACTACACAAACTAGAAAATATACCTAGAAAAATATTACCTTGTAAACAGGACCATATCCACCCTCCCCAAGCTTATTTTCAATTGAAAGATTACCTGTAGCAACCTCAATGTCAGTCAAATTATACACTATCAAATTAGGAGCATTGCTATTAAAATCTCCTGCAGCAGCAGCGGCAGTACTAATCATTTTGTTCTTTGAATCCTTAGCTGAGTTCAGTTTCCCTATCAATAAAAAAAATGTTAATATTTTCATTCAATGTTGTATATATTTTTATAATCTTATAACAGAAACAGGTTACCTTTAGATGATTTGAGCATTCTAAATCTAATGCAGCAGTAATATATCAGAATTCCAAGAAGAAGAATAACAGCTGCAGTTGTCGTCAAAATAATTACTAAGACTCGTTGATTATTCTTTCCATTTTTATTGTCTTCCATAGCTGAAAAAAAATAATCCAATATGTCAACCAGAGTGATGCTACATTCAATTCAAGCATAATCAAAAATCGTAAACAAACTTTTGTTATTTTTCTTTGCTTTCAATTCGACAAGAACATGATTTGTCAAGCTTTTATTGCAGTCCCTTTCTGTGGAACTCGTAAAAATCACTAAGTTCAATGCCTTATAATTCATGGCAGATCTAATTATCTGAAATTTTTTCCTAGAAAAAGTCAACAGAGTGCCCTATGAATTGTGGAACAACTTGTATATGTCACATTCAACGTTGAATAAAGGGAAAGTGAATGATATTAACCATATAGAAATGTTTTTGCATTATGTGCCGACTAGGCTACAATTATGAAAATTTTGTAGATAAACTAGAGGGGTCAATTGCATAAATAACCATATAATTAGGTTAGTTTCTAAATTTGTCAATTTAAATAATTTGATTAATCCACTTTTTTATACAATGAGGGAGTTGTTTAGGGATGGGCATTGGGGAAATGGGGATGGATATAGGTCACCCCCACCCCCATTCCCATTTCCCATTTCCCATTTCACATTGAAAATATCAGCCGTAAGAATATGGCCGAGCAGCCTCAAACTGTAGGGTTTGGATTGACCTTCTCACCAATATGATTACCCTTTTTCCTTAAGCTGATCCACATCACTTGCAAACCAACAAATACCCTTATAGACCCTAATCATAAGCCTGGAGAAACAAATGTGGATGCTGCTGTGAATAGGGAGACGTATCAAAGGTTGGTTGGCTAAATTATCTACCTCTCACACACACGACCAGACATTGCATATACTGTTAGTGTTATAGGTGAATTTATGCACATCCCTAAGGAGATTCATCTACAAGCTGCCTACAGTATCTTACATTACTTTAAAGCTAATCCGGGAAAAGGAATCTTGTTTAAAAGAAATACTGGGTTGGTACTAGAAGCATACACAAATGATGACTATGCAGGGACAGTGATGGATAAGAGGTCTACCTCTGGTTATTGCACGTTCCTTAATGGTAATCTAGTGACTTGGAGGAGTAAAAAACAAAATGTGGTTGCAAGGTCAAGTGTAGAAGCATTGTTTAGGGCAATGGCTTATGGAGTTTGTGAATTACTTTGGTTGAAGATTATCTTTGAAGACCTGAATATTAAGTGGGATGAACCAATAAGACTCTACTGTGACAATATGTCTACAACCAGCATTGCACACAACCTAGTCCAACACAACATGACATAGTACATCGAAGAAGACGGACATTTCATAAAGTAGAAGCTAGACAGTGGGCTATATGCACACCTTTTGTTCCAACCAAGGATCAACTAGCTGATGTGTTGACTAAGAGACTCAATGGTGGAACATTCCAGGAAATTGTTTCCAAGCTGGGAATGGAGAATGCATGTTCACCAGCTTGAGGGGGAGTATTAGAAAGATTAATTTACTAGAGTTTTTACTTTTAGTTATTCATGTAAATAATGATGTTATATTTGAATTAGTTGGTTAGGATAAATAGTCCCTCGTTGACAGGGATTCAAATTAGGAGTTTTAGTTCTATCTATATCTTATTCTAGTTGTTATCTGTAAGAGTTGTATATAGTCTAAGGAGACTAAGAGAATTAATCATTGAAATACGGTAATTTTTTTCATTTTGATTTTCCACAGACACGTTAGATTTGTTTTTGGATTAAACACGTTAAACTATTTTTTATTATTAAACACGTTAGGTTTTTTTTTTTTTTTTTTTTTTTTTTTTTTTGGGATTAAACACGCAAATAAAGTGTTTCATTTAAAACGTTGGAGTTTTTTTTTTTTTTTTTTTTTGAACACATAGAACTCCTTACATATTAAACACGATAGAATTTTAGATTAATTAAACACGTTAGATTTCTTTTTTCAACATGCTACACTTTTTCGATTAAACATGCCAAGGTTTTTTTTATTAGCTAGAAAAACTCTAGGGTTTTTTTTTAAAAAAAAAATACTATGAAATGTTTTTTGTTTCACAGACCTCCATGGAAAGGAAGTCTGCGCAACAGATCTCCATGAATACATGGAAGGCTTTATTTTTTTTAAAAAAAAAATAGAAAATTCATTTAATAAAAGTATAATAAGGTTGATGGTAACTTTTTTTTGTTTAGGAATAAGGTTTACAAAAATAATAAAAGAATCATTCATGCTAAAAACAGACCATCCTTTTTTAAAAGGCTAAAATGAGGTGTTCCCTCCAGAGATTTCTAAGAATTGGGTAACTAATGTACATCAAATAAACAAACATAGAAAACCTAAGCAAACGAATTGTTTAAAAATGCAATTTATGTTTTCTTGACTTAAATTTTTGAGGAATTGTTTACCGGCTGAAGCTTGAGAAAGCAACCAATTATCATCATAGGGACTTGCCACACAAAGGATTCAAATCGTCTGTCAAAAAATGATATCTAAATTTGTGTCAAATTAACCAAATTCAGTTATATCAACCATTATCATGGATATTTAATTATTTTTTTAAAAAAAGCATTTACATTAAATGTACATGATAGTGGTTGACATAGCTGAATTTGAATTATACACGTATTGGGACACCATTTTTTAATAAGCGATTTGAATTCTTCTTCTCCGGCGAATGAACAATAAAAACAATAGAGATGGTAACAAAGCTGGACACAACACCAACGATGATTGTGATTATAATTTAACGACTGTTGCAGTGATTATTACCTGAATCAGGATTAAGTCCGGCGAGATTTCCCAAATTGTCGACTTTAAATATTTCAACGCCGTTCAAGATAGCATCAGAGTAGTTAGTCATATATGTCGGAGCAGGGTGTAAAGCAATAGAGAGATCCTGTTTCTCTGGGTTTGCTTTTGATCCCATGTTCACAGCGTAGTCCATGTAAACTGGAACACCATTTCCACCACTCCAACCAATCACGTCCGCACGTTTCTCGGCAGTTTGATTAGCTATGTATATCTCAAAAATTCTATTTCCGATTGTTGTTATCTCTGGCTGAAACTCGCAAAAGTGAAGCCTAACAAGATAAGTAAACGTGGAATCCACCGGAAACTCCCAAGTGAGCCGATAATTTTCGTTTACTTTGCTATTACTTCCCATTGTCCTGGCTGTTTGATAGACTACAACTGGAGCAGAGTAATTACATATCAAGCTGAAACTGGGTTGAAGAGTAAGGTTAACAGGAAGAGCACTGGGATAAGCTACTTTTAGGTAGCTGACGTCGTCTGACCAGGTTCGATACATGCCGGTGTCTTCACTGGCCGAGATAAAATTCCCACCGACGTTTACTCTATATACCGTCTCAAGAGCATTACTGTTTGAAAGACTATACAAACGTCCTGCCATCTGCCCCACAAAGGGATACTCCGTTTCACCGGTTGCAGTAGTGTAATAAAGATCGAGTGGCATGGATACAATGTCAATTCCATTGATAAAAGCATACGAATCCATGTAATCTTGGCTCGGAGTGAATGTTATGTTCAAATTTTGATTTTCTTGGACGTTGACACAGAATTCTTTTAAAATGGTGTCCTGGCCAGAAAAGTTAGCAGCTAGTGAAGTACTGAAGTTGTTGAGAAGAGTAAAAGAACCGGCTTTGACAGAGAAGAAAGCCTTAGATCTGTCCAAGTTTTGATATGACGTCTCATAGAAATGCAATCGGATGAATTTTGGGCCTGGGGTGAGGTTGAATATGTAGCTGAACTGGGAATGTGAGAGGCGAGCCATCATGTACGGTATTTTCTCGACGGTTGAGCGAGGTTGTTGGCTGGGTACGGCGGTTGTTGATGCGTTGTTTTCTGATTGGTGTAAAGGGAAATGTTCGGACTTGATATCTCCGATCCAGGTGCGTGTGCCATCCCGCAAAGTGATATTGTCGGAGAAGCCGCAGTAGAGAAATATGGTTTCTGTTGGATTGTAAACGTGAGGGGAGTCACCGGCGACGGGGACGGAGAGGTGCTTGAAGAAGATGATGATGTAAATTGAAGTGAAAAGTATGGTCTGTATATAATTGGGAAGAAGATATTTGTGGTGAATTTTGTCCATTGATTTGGTGAGAGAGAGGATTGAAAACAAAAACAAGAGAGGAGAAGATGCTGGTTTAAAGATGGAATTCCAATGAGAGATTATTTTATGTTAACAGATGATTCGTGAGAAATGCAGCATGAAAGATCACTTGGAAAAGTCGTCTGATTGGTCTTTGTCCATGCATGGAAGACTTGCATGAATACAAGTCGTTGGAAGACTTGCATTGGAAGACTTGCATGAATACAAGTCGTTGGCAACTTGTATTGGCATCACTCCACTCCAACTACTTTTTCTGTTTTAAATAATTACATGGACTGCAGGTGGGCATGATGAAGATTGAAGACATTTTTCTGTTTTTGAAAAAGACATGTACATTTTCTTTGTATTATGCTTTTGGCTTATATTTACTATTCCACATATTATATATCATTTTTGCATAAATTTTTTGACCTGTTGAACAAAATATTATTTACTAAATTGATATATACATTACTATATATATATATATATAAAATTTAACAGACAAATTCTTCTTCTTGAAGACATTACGGATTTGTTTGATGCATGGTAGCTTCATCACAGATACTATTTACTATTTAATAAGTATTAGAAATTAATTAACACTCCATCTAATGCGATACTTGCAAAAATAGATAAGGTAAAGTAATTTCAACTTTTTAATGTGTGGTTTGAAAAAGAGTAATATTGCTATTTGGTCAATATATTTTGAGTTCCGGTGATTCCGATGGTTGAATATTTTCGAGGGATTTTTCTCCAGATCTAGACATTTGAAATCATTCTCTTCTAAATGTTTTCTTCTGGTCTTCGACAATTCTTTTATTGTACAAACTTCTTTCTCTTTTACTATTAATAATAATAGAGTGAACAAGAAGAGGTCGTGATTCGAGTTTGTCTCTCTCCCTAAATTTAAGGATGGCAAAATAACCTGTGGGTACAAGGCTCACGGGTACATGCACTTATGGGGCGGAGATGGGGATAGATTGTAAAACCCGCAATGGGTATGAGATGATTTCAATAATTTTTTGGAATTACTTTATATATTATACTATATTAATTGAGTTATATATTTATTATTTTATTAAATAATTTTGATAAATAAATTAAATGGAACAAATAGGGTAAATGGGTGGGGACGGGTAATTCATACACCACCCCACCCTGCCCTAGTCTATATATTGTGGAGTTTTATGTGGGTATAGGGTTTCAAAAAATAAATGGGATAGTATGTGGGAAGGGGCGAAGGGCCACCCAACCCTGAACTCGCCCCAATGCCCGATTGCCATACCTACTCAAAATCCAAATTATTGTAATACTGTTTTAAAATAATAAGAGCATCCACATTGGTGCAAAAATAGGACCCACTTTGTAAGACCCATTTTAAGTTTCATAAAATTGAGCCACATTGGTTGTAAATAGGATCCAAAAAACAAGACCCAAAAGTGGGCTCCACAAGACTAGACCCAAATGGAGTTCCACATTTGGAACTAGGGGTGGGCGTTGAATGGATCGGTTCACTTTTCGAATGAACCGATAAAAAACCGATAATATCCAGTTTTTGAAAAAGTGAACCGATCCGATAAAATTTAAAAGTGTGAACCGATCAAAAACCGATTGAACCGGTTTGGTTCGGTTTTTTCGGTTCTCAATTGAGTTAATTTGTAATGTTTTTGGCTTGCAATTTTAACGGTGAACAACCGTTCCATCGATGAAAATATGACTAAATATATAGTCCTATGAGTTTTTAGGGTTGAAACTAATAAGAATTAAAGGGCATGCATTAGTAACTAATTTGAAGGCTTGTTTACAAAATCAAATGGTAGATCAATGATTAGATGATAGCTTAGGTTACATATATTAAAAAAATGTGTATTAAAAAAAATATTGATAATTTCATTATCAATATTTTTTTAATACACATTTTTTATGAAATATGAATGTGCAACAATATTTATGAAATATGAATTACTCTTTTTGTTTTTAACATTATTAGTTTTAGACAAAGTAGAAAAAATTTAGGGATTTTTAATTATATACACCGGTTTTCGGTTCGGTTTGGTTCACCGGTTCGAACCCTAGAACCGAAAATACCGGTTTTTTAAAAAACAAACCGAACCGAACCGGTTAAAATTTAAAAACCGGAAAAAAACCGATTGGACCGGTTTGGTTCATCGGTTCGGTTCGGTTTAATTTTTTTTTGCCCACCCCTATTTGGAACCCAATTTGGGTCTTGCCCACTGATTGGGGTTGGGTTCCCAACCCTCTCCAATCATTGGGTTGGGCCTTTTTTTTATTTTTTATTTTATTTATATATATAATTTAAATTAAAATATATAATTATTAATTTCAAAAAATATATATATAATGAAAAAATATATATAAATTTAATATTTATATTTCAATTATTTAAATTTAAATATATTATTATTAATTAAACCGAACCGTTGGAACCGACGAAACCAAAATCGGAAGCGGAACTGAACCGTCGGAACCGTCGAAAACCAGACCAGAACTGAAACCGAACCGTCGGAACCGCCAAACCCGAACCGTTGGAACCGCTAGACTCGAACCTTCGGAACACCAGACCCGAACCGTCGGAATCGCTAAAACCGGACCGGATTGGATCGGACAGAACCGGAACCGAGGAACCGGAACCAGAACCGAAACCGGAACCGATACTTCAAAACCGGAACCGAAACCGAAACCGAAACCGAAATCGGAACCAGAATCGAACCTTTAAAACCGGAATCAGAGTCGATTGTGAAGGTTCAGAACCGAAGCCGGATTCGAACCGAAACCGACGCCATGTCTAATCGTATACAATATTTTGTTTTAAATATTTATTTTTATTGTTGATGTAATTCGATTGTGATAATTTTAAATTAATAATTTTTTAAAAAAATTAATTATAATTTGTTAAATAATTGTTGATAGTGTTGATATTTAAAATATATTATATAATTTGTTTATTAATATATATATATATATATAATATTTTAAAGAAGAGTAATGATTGTTTGGAAAAAAGTAAAAAAAGTGGATCAATTTCTCTCTTTTTTATTTTGTCCCATTGTGGGGAAAAGGAATCCAAATAAATAGGACCCAAATGGCAAGACCCATTTTTTAAAAACAAAACCCACTTTTGATGATATGACAATAAGTGGGTCTTGTTTTTTAGAGCTACCAATATGGATGCTCTAATAATAATAATAATAATAAAGTGGAGCTACATTATTCAAAAATTTAACGAGTATCATGAGGGTTGTGAGGCTCACAAATCTGATACAATCAACCTCAACTGACTTACCAATCATCGGCAAATGGAGCTCGGGACTTTACTGGAGAAGTGCCTGTGAGGTGAGGTAATCGTGAGGCCCTTGTTCGGGCGCCTGCGAGGTGAGGTCATCGTGAGGTCCTTGTTCGGGCTTGAATTCCGAGGTCGGATAGGATGGCAAGTTTGATTTTGATTTTACATTGAAGGTGTGTCTAGGTTTGACTTTTTGATAGTAGGATTTGATTTTTTTCCATTGATGTTCATGGATCGCAATAATTCCACTAGATTCTCTGATCTCATTAATTGTTTCAGATTTGATGATGAAACCCTTTTAGCTAACTCGAATCAGTTCTTGAATATTGAAATTGATCCAAGTTCACCATCCCTTCACCATATATTTACCGTTCGAATCAGCTGTGAGCGAGGCTCCGAGGGAGGCTGGAATCTTTACGCCGCAGACCGGGGGAGGTGCGGTTTAAATATTAGAACAAAACCAGTGAGATGTCTTTCAAATGCTTTTATAATATTATAAACTGAATTTTTTAAATATAATTTTTAATAGAATAATTTTGGCCGTTCTAACCCACACAATCATTCACCCCGGTGATCAGGGACGTAACCAGGATTAAACTTCAGGGTGGGCTAGAATAATTTTTTTAGATTGAACATTGGCAATACAATAAAATTTCTTTAATTAAAAATAAAGATACACTTATTCAAGAGTACATAGCCAAACTTACATGGTATAATATATGTTGAGGGCAAAAATGAGCCTCCGGAATAGTGTCCTCCGAGACGGAGAGATATATATATGAGAATGAATTTACAGCAATGATTTACTGGCAGTGTACATTAATTATTCAGAGTTAAAGGTAGGAAAGTTTCAAAAGTCCCATGCAAGGTAAAAATGAGGCATTTTATAGCCTCAAGTCTGACAGCTCGGGACACGCGTCGAGATCGTATTTGCTGATGCCGACAGCTGCCAAAATGTGCTCAGTAAGGGTCAGGTCTGACAATTATGCCCTCCGAATGATAGTCGGTATTCATCTGGATACGGTGGGTGAATATTCGGATGATATGCGCTGCAGTGGGTATGAACTCCGTGTTGACATCGGATGTGTCCTGAATATCGGAGTCCATAACACCGGTGGTTATAAACATGCCTAACATTTCCCCCTCAAGTCCCTCAGTCGGAGATCCTCGGGATGTGATCGACTGCGGGAGTTGATCGATCGGCCTTCAAGAGTGGACTCGGTGTCAGTATACGGGCTCTTTATGATCGTTTGATCGGCATGACGCGCAATCGGCGAACGGCACGTGGCAATCCATGGATGGCGGCAGACAGGTGTCATTTCGCGGTGGCCTCGATTCTGGCGTTGCGTATTCCCGCGCATTTTGTCCCCTATATATAGTGGTGTAGAGATTGGAACTCCTCACTTGTTTCTTTGCAATTGATCAGAGCATCTTCGGTATTTTCAGCAGAGAGGACAAAAAGTAGAAAAGAACAGGTTAGACTCCGAAACAAAATACTTATTCTTTACCTTCAGCAGTAGTCAAAGTGTCCTGATGGTGAGGAAGGTCGGAGTTCCGAATCGTAGGGACATGTCTAGTTCAGGATCTGACTCTTCGGAGTCTACGTCGGGGAGAGTATCCGCGGGTAGTAGCACTAGGAGTGTGTTCGGGGGTAGATATGATTCGGATGTTGGTAGTCCGGAGGTTCAGCAGCTGCCTCAAAATGCTCAGGCCGGTACTTCGGGGACCGGCCCTGTTGGGTGTGTTGCGGGGTATAACTCTGAGGAGGTTGTCAGAGATAAGATAGATCATACGAGATTTGCTATCAACCATATAGAAGAGAATAGGATAGATGTGGCGAAGTTACACAAATTTGCCACAGAATTCTCAATCCCGAGAACGGTGGGTCTGAGGATCCCGAGGGAGGGAGGGAGAGAGAGCTAGCAATCCGGAAGGATCATCGGTGGCTTTCCACCCTGCATTCCTGGAGATTGGGGCTAGACTACCGTTACAACCGTACCTTAGGAGGGTGTTAAGGGAAATAGGGGTAGCCCCGGCCCAATTAAATCCGAATGCTTGGAGAGTGATAATCGGGATGTATTCATTGTGGCGGGGAATGAAGTATTCGCCTCTAACATTTGCGGAGATTGGACACTGCTACAGCGTCTACTCCCATAAATCGGGGGGTGATCGCTGGTGGGCTCTTGCTTCTCGTGATAAGCAAGACGGCGAACCTCTGATCACCGGGCTGCCGTCTTCAAATAAGGAGTGGAAGAAGACTTGGTTTGTCGCGGGTGGCGACTGGGGCAAAGACCTGCGGCTCGGTGGCAAAGCTCAGAGAGTTCGCTCAGTGTTCAACATCCCAGGTGTTTAGAATCCCCCATGATTTATCGGTGTTTAACTTTGTTTGTTGCTTATTTTTTACTTTGTTTATCTGCTAAGTGTGTTTTTTCGGCAGCTGCGTGGGAGCGTGTACCATCGGAGGATCTTACCAGAGAGGAGCGGAAGCGTATTTCAGACGCCTGGCTAGTTTCCCCCGATAGGAGACAAGTCGACTTTCTTCTGGACGACCGAAGGTTGCACGAGTTAGGATTCATCGTGGATCTTACGGAGGCCAGGAGACGTAAAGTAGAAAAAACTTTATCTAAGAAGAGTAAGCTTCTGATGCTAATGATTATTTCGGTATTAATACTTCCTGAGTTTATGCCTCATTATTTGTCTCCTTCTTTGTCAGGGAAAATCACCGAGACCGCCAAGGGGAGGATGGTTGACAAAGCAAGAGCCACAGAGAAGAAAAAGCGGAGGGTGATCAGACCTCCTCCGTCTCTTGTAGATGAGATGGAACACCTCGAGGATGTCCCTCCGCTTAAGAGGACACGGGGCAAGACACCCTCCGTGTCAGTCGCTATTGTCGGGGATCCTTCTCGGGTTCCCGACGCAATTCCCTTCGCACCAGGAGCGGGAGAAGTTCCCGCGAATGAGGTGGAGGATGTGGAGATAATAGACTCCGACGGTAACTTACCGGAGTCAACATACCGTGGCCTGGCTCTGAGGGACACGGGTGTCTCCCTCAACTACTTCAGAACCCCCCCCCCCCCCCCATTCTGGGGTCTAGCTCCAGGACTAAGCCCATTAATCCCGAGACAGGTGTGGAGTACCTGTGCAGGCATGGGCAGGATCTTCTCCGGAGTGGGGAGATCTCCGGGTATGGGAAGATGTCGAATGTCGACAGAATCCGACACGGACAAGCTCATTTTCTCCAGGTAATGCTCAATTCTTTTGACAATGAATTGTTTGTAAGTAAATCATTTCGGATGATAATACTGATCTTAATGTTTCCGTTAATTGTTTTTCGGATGTTAGGCCTTCGCCAGTCTTCTTCATATGGAAGACAAGTACGGAGATGCTAAGCGGAGGTTCGACAGACTCCGCAAAGAGAAGGGGGACGCAGACGTCAAGCTCCGAGAGTCTGAGGAGCTGGTGGGACATCAGAGGTCCATAATAAGCGGGATGTCTGAGTCCTACCGGAAGGCCAAAGACCTCTGCAGGACAAAGCAAGCGAAGCTCTGCGACTATCGGGGGCGTTTAAAGAAGGCAAACGAATCAATTCGGAGGATGAAGGGCGAGCTTGGTGAGAACGGTGTCGAGATGTTCCTGGCATCAGATGAGTTTGCTGAGATGCAGGAGGACATCTTCGACAAAGCGGTGGATGATGTGCGGAAGCTCCTGCTTCGCTCATACCCTGACTTCGACTTCTCGGCGTTTGAGGGGGATGTGAAGAAGGCTACCGAGAATCGCAAAAGGGCTGAAGCTACTTCGGTGGCTGATTTATCCGAAAAATTTCATGAGGAGCCCTTCTCGGATAATGAGCCTGAAGCAGTCTCCGATGACGACGAGAGGTTCGCTCCTAACCGCCCCGCCGATAAAGCTGCCGACGAAGAATGATTATCGGAGCCTGACAGCCTTGCTTTCTTTTGTTTTTAACTTTTGATTTTTTCATCTGTAGTTGTTCGGAGGTTAATGTGAACCGAATTTTTATTTTTATTTTTATTTGTGAATGAACTAATGATAAGTATTCTGTACTTCTATTTCGGTATTGAGATGATATCAGATTTTGACCCTTCTCTCTCGATTTTTATCTTTGCTTACTTGTGATCGTTATTAACTCGGTGTATGAGGGTTTTGGAGTTTCATAGAAACGGTATTGTAATTCTGAATGATGACATTTTAATATTTAAGTATTTTCTGAATGATTGTGATATCTTAGTGACTTCTGAGGCAATAGCACTCGGTTTTTAGTATTCAAGGTGCTTATCTCGGGGTTAATGTCCCCTGGAGTTAATTGTACTCCGTTATCGGAGACTTTTATGCTCCCCTTAGAGAGTCTTTGGCACTCATGGTGCATTTCTCGGGGTTAATACTCACTGGAGATAATTATGCTCCGAGATTGGAGACTTTTATGCTCCCCTTAGAGAGTCTTTGGCACTCAGGGTGCATTTCTCGGGGTTAATACCCACTGGAGATAATTATGCTCCGAGATTGGAGACTTTTATGCTCCCCTTAGAGAGTCTTTGGCACTCAGGGTGCATTTCTCGGGGTTAATACCCACTGGAGATAATTATGCTCCGAGATTGGAGACTTTTATGCTCCCCTTAGAGAGTCTTTGGCACTCAGGGTGCATTTCTCGGGGTTAATACCCACTGGAGATAATTATGCTCCGAGATTGGAGACTTTTATGCTCCCCTTAGAGAGTCTTTGGCACTCAGGGTGCATTTCTCGGGGTTAATACCCACTGGAGATAATTGTGATCCGATCATTGATAAAGGACGATAGAGAGTAAAGGGATGTAAACATGACTGAATTTATATATATTGAACATACCCGAATGTTGACACACCGAATTAACATTTTCTTACAGATTCCAGGGTTTATTGGTAGTACTTCTTCAGGTGGTCTGCATTCCATGGGTTCTTCAGGGGCGTGCCATCTTCGGTTTTCAACTTGTAGGCCCCCTTCATTGATACGGAATCCACGATGTATGGCCCCTCCCATCTGTCCCCCAGACTATCGGAAGAAGGTAGGATTTTCTTCAGGACAAGGTCTCCTGGGTTGAATCTTCGAATTCGGGCTTTACTGTCATGGTATTTGGTGATTTTTAGCTGGTGATGGGTCGTTCTTATTCTCGCCATGTCTCTCTTCTCCTCCAGCTCTTCGAGGCATGCTCGGAGTTCCTCATCATTGTCCCCCGCGTTGTATGAAGAAACCCTTCTTGTAGGAATAGAAGTTTCGGTCGGTATGACTGCCTCCGTTCCGAAGGCTAAGGAATATGGTGTTTCCCCTGTAGCCGAATGTGGTGTGGTTCGTATGGCCCATAAAACCTCCGGGAGTTTCTCAACCCATCCCCCCTTCCGAGACTGCAGTTTCCTTTTGAGGAGAGTCTTGATTGTCTTATTGACAGCCTCAACCTGACCGTTGCTTTGAGGATGGGCGGGAGAAGAAAATTTCAAATTTATGTGGAAATCTGAACATACCTTCCGTAACTTGTTGTTGTCAAATTGGGTCCCATGGTCAGCAACTAGAGTGTCAGGAACTCCGAATCTGTAGATTATGGAATGCTTGATGAAATTCGTTGTATTTGCTTCGGTGATGTGTTTCAAAGCCTCCGCTTCCACCCACTTGGTGAAATAATCAATCGCAACGACAGCAAATTTTTTATCCGAGGTTCCCCTAGGAAGGGGTCCGATAATATCAACCCCGAATCTTGCAAATGGCCAGGGCGTGGACATAGGAGTTAATGCTTCGGCGGGTAAACGTGGTATAGGGCCGGTTCTCTGACACCGATCATATGACTTCGCGTATGCTTTTGCTTCTCTGAACAATGTAGGCCAGAAGTACCCATGTCGGACTATTCGGTGGCCCAGGTTTCTTCCGCCTGAGTGGCTGCCACAGGTGCCACCATGGACTTCCTGAAGTATCTGGTTGGTTTGCGGAGGCCCTACACATCGGAGATAAGGCAGAGAGAAACCACGCCGGAAGAGCGATCCGTTAATTATCAGGTAGCGGGGTGCTTGCCTTCTGATCTTTTGAGCAAGATTTCTTTCAGATGGCAAAGTCCCGTCGCGGAGATAATTCATTACTGGGGTCATCCACGTATCGGCGTTTGTCTCGGGGATTAGTACCGCGGTTTCCCGGTCTTCATGTATGCTAGACTCTGGGAGACGGAATACTGTTACGGTTCTTGGAAGCTTCATTTCGGTGGTGGAGGTGAGTTTTGCTAGAGCATCGGCTTGGGAATTATGGTCTCTTGATACCCGAATGACCATACATTGAACGAATTTTTCCATCAGTTCCTTTACCTTTTTGAGGTACAACTTCATATCGGGGTCTCTAGCCTGATAGTTTTCGTTTATCTGATTGACAACCAATTGGGAGTCACTGTAGACGGTGAGAAGTTCTGCTCCCATATTTAACGCTATCTTCAGCCCGGTGGTAAGTGCTTCATATTCGGCGACATTGTTTGTGCCTTTGAAATCGAATCGGAGGGCTGTTTGAGTGACACTACCGTCAGGGGTTTTGATGATTATTCCGGCTCCACTTCCGTGCTGGTTGGTAGATCCATCGACATACATTTCCCATTGTGGCACCACCTCCGCGGATAGACTCAGAATTTCAGGATTCGAATACTCGGCAATAAAGTCTGCCACTGCTTGCCCCTTTACGGAGGTTCTTGGTTTGAATTGAAGATCGAATTCACTGAGTTCCACTGCCCATTTGGTGAGTCTTCCGGACAGTTCCGGCCTCTGAAGGACTTGCCGGAGTGGTTGATTAGTCAGTACAGTAATTGGATGGGACTGGAAATAAGGTCGGAGTTTCCTGGACGCCACTATAAGGCTGAGTGCCATCTTCTCGACTGCTGGGTATCGTGTTTCGGGGTCACTCATGCTCTTACTTACATAATATACCGCTCTCTGAGTAGATCCTTCTTCTTTGATCAGCACCGAGCTGACCGCTACCTCCGAAACAGCTAGATACAGGAACAGTGTTTCTCCTACCGAAGGTTTTGCCAACATCGGAGGCTTCTGAAGGTAAGTTTTGAGTTCTTCAAACGCGGTGTGACATTCGGACGTCCAACAAAAGTCCCCTTTGTGCTTTAAAGCCTTGAAGAACGGGAGGCATCTATCAGTCAATCTTGAAATGAACCTAGATAGGGCCACAATCATGCCATTCAGCCTCTATATGTCTTTTGCCTTTCTTGGCGGGAGCAGCCCCCTTACGGCTCTGATTTTGTCGGGGTTGGTCTCGATCCCTATCTGATGAACCATAAATCCGAGGAATTTTCCTGATGAAACTCCGAAGGCACATTTCGTGGGATTCAGCCGCATCTGATATTGTCTCAAAAGTTGGAAGGTTCTTCGAAGGTTGGGAGTATGCTCTTCAGCAGTTACTGATTTAGTCAGCATGTCATCCACGTACACTTCCATGGTTCTTCCGATCTCCTGGTGAAATATGCGATTAACGAGCCTCTGATAGGTAGCCCCGGCGTTCTTGAGGCCGAATGGCATCACCTTATAACAATATACTCCTCGGTCAGTGATGAAAGCTATTTTGGCCTCGTCTATCTCATCCATCCGAATTTGATTGTATCCGGAATAAGCATCCATGAAGCTGAGTAATTCGTGGCCTGCTGTGGCGTCTACCATCTGGTCTATCCTTGGTAGAGGGAAACTGTCTTTTGGGCATGCTTTATTCAAATCGGTGAAGTCAACACACATCCTCCACCTTCCGTCTTTCTTCTTCACCAAAACTACATTTGATAACCACTCGTTGTAATCTAAATTCCGAATGAATCCTGCTGCAAGAAGTTTGTCAATCTCGGTGGCTATCGCCTTGTATCGTTCACTGTTGAAGGATCTTCTCCTCTGGGATACTAGTCTTGACATGGGATCAACATTGAGGGAATGCGAAATTACTGAAGGGTCAATCCCGGGCATGTCTGTGTGACTCCATGCAAATATGTCAGAAAACTCCCTCAGGAGTTCTATCATTTCCATTTTAACTCTCGGGGTCTAAACCGGCTCCGATGAGAACTATTTTTTCTGGTTCACTGTCGCGGAGTACGACGTTCAATAACCTTTCGGTGGGCTCGCCAACTGGTTGTGAGCCTACCTCTCGGGGGTCAAGACTTGTAACATGAATCTCATCAAAGGGGGTTGGATCGGAAGCCTCAGCTTCGGCTATCTCTCCTATCTGTTTCTTCTTTGGTTTTTTGACCTTTGGCATGTTCGGCATTGGATGAAGCATTGCATGATAATTGCCGATGGTGAGCACCGGATTCGACCCAATTTGGATGCATCTCTTATATTCTTCTTGATCGGCGTTCACTTCCCCCGTGCCAGCTTCGGTTGGGAATTTCATCTTCAAAGAATAAATACAAGTGACCGCCCGGAGGGCGTACAAAGTTGGTCTTCCGATCAGGATATTGAAGGGGAAAGGGATGTCGACCACCTGGAAGCAGACCCAAACAGTGCGTATCTGAGGTCTGGTTCCGAATCTCACTGGCAAATCTATCTGGCCCACCGGTCTTGTTCGATGACCTCCGATACCCCTGATGCAATATCTTGAAGTCTGTAATTGTTGAAGAGTATACCCCAATTTCTGCAATGGATCCTAATGAATAATATCTAGAGAACTCCCGTGATCGATGAGGGTTCTCTTTACCGTACGGGTCCCTACTTTTACCGAGATGACCAAAGCATCGCAATGGGGGTATCTAACTCCGGTTGTATCTGTGGTAGAAAATGTGATTGGTCCCCAGTCTTGAGGAGCTTCTTCCGGGCTGTTGCTAAACACACTGGAGCTGGTGCCTTTCCTGAAGATGTTGATCCGAAATCCCCCATTGCGGGTACAGAATCTATATAATTGATGGGCTCCTCATCATCGGAGTCTTGTGCAACCGCACTGGATCGGTGGCTTGATTGTGTTATCTTCGGTGTCTTCTCACCTGTTTCCTGTGCCTTGACGTACTCTCGAAGTTTTCCACCCCGTACTATTTCTTCAACCTGATCCCTGAGATCTCGGCACCTCCTTGTTTCATGACCGTGGTCATTATGGAATTTGCAATATACCCTCCGATCTCTCCTCTCGGGAGGTGTATGTAGCGGGCCTGGCTGTCGCAGCAGCTTTTCTTTGCTGGCTATCTCGAGCATTCTGTCGAGTGGGAATTTCAGGGGAGTGTATTGGTCAAACTTATCTCTCGGAGGTACCCTTGTGTTCCGGACATAACTCCCGGTATTAACCTGCCTAGATACCTGAGGTTCTTTTCCCTTGTCTCTGGTTTGCCTTCCCCATCTCTTCGGGGGCTCACTAGGCTCTGCAGAGGTTGCATGGCTTTTACTGTCACTTACATCTTCGGCAGTGGCGTATTTCTCTGCTCTCTCCATCAATTCTCGGTAGGTAGTGGGGCCTCTCTTCGACAATGACCAACTCAAGCGGCCTTGCTGAAGTCCCTGGGTGAAAGCCATCACGGCCCCCACTTCACTGAAGTCTTGGACCTGCCTTGCTGCCTCCGTAAACCTCTTCATGTAGTCTCTAATGGTTTCGGAATCCTTTTGCTTAATGGATGTCAAATGGACCATATGTCTTCGTCTTCTGCGACTTGCCGCAAACCCACTTCGGAATTCTTTTGATAGTTCATTAAACGAAGATATGCTCTGTCCTTTCAGGCCCCCGTACCATGTTCGTGCATCTCCCGAAAGGGTCAGCGGAAAAACCCTGCATTTAACGGCGTCCGAGGCTTCCTGCATATTCATCCAGTCGAGGTATGAATCAAGGTGATCATCGGGGTCACCTGTTCCTCCGAAACCACACATATCTTTACGGGGCATCCTAAAGTTGTTCGGAATCTGTGCTGTTGTAATTTCTTCGGTGAAGGGGCTCTCTCTATGGCTTGATGAACATCGGTGGCCGAAATGGATTTGGTCCTGAATGTCTGCGAGCTGATCCTGTAGATCGCGGAAGGCCTCAGGGTCAGCGAAGGTGTTCCTTTCGGTATCTCTCTCTTGGTTACGAGATCCGCCGGGAAGGCTCTGTCGGTGCCTCGTTCTCCTTGGTATTTCCTCCTGGACAATACCATCTCATTCTTCTCGGCTACGAGTTGTCCCTGCGATTCTTTGCGGTGGCTGTTGATTCATGTGCTCCCCCTGGTTCGGTTCCACAAACTGAGCAGTATGGTGACGCCTTCTTCTTCGTTCGGTAGTCGGTCCCTGGGGGAGATCTCCCTCCGCTCGGGAATTCACTTCGTCCGAGTCCCCCTGGTGTCCACCCCCATCCACAACGTTGATTACTCTTATTACATTCTGAGCCAGTGTCTCCAATCTGCTGGTAATCCCTTGAATTACCGGGTCGTTTACTTGCGGAGGGACCTGTTGTACCTGCTGTGTCGCATACATCGGCGGGTAACCTTGTGGGTAATAAGCCTGTTGCGGAATTGAAGGATAAAATGGGTTTATCGGCATCTGGGGATACTGTTGCGGAATTCCCTGATAACCGAACATTTGGTTCTGAATCGGAAACTGGCCTGGATAGGGGTAATACCCATAGTTTGCGGGTAACAGTTGTGGTCCCCCCGTGGCTCCCAGGTTGGCCGGTGCTGGATAAAGGGGCTGCTGTTGTTGCGGGATCTGTGGATGATCGCTCGTTCCGGGGGGTCTCAGTTCGAGGTTTATATTCGGATAAGCGACGTCAGGCTGTGGATTCATTGTTTCCGCGAAGGCGTTGATCTTCACCCCCCTCCTTCTAGCGCCAAATGTTGAGGGCAAAAATGAGCCTCCGGAATAGTGTCCTCCGAGACGGAGAGATATATATATATATATGAGAATGAATTTACAGCAATGATTTACTGGCAGTGTACAGTAATTATTCAGAGTTAAAGGTAGGAAAGTTTCAAAAGTCCCATGCAAGGTAAAAATGAGGCATTTTATAGCCTCAAGTCTGACAGCTCGGGACACGCGTCGAGACCGTATTTGCTGATGCCGACAGCTGCCAAAATGTGCTCAGTAAGGGTCAGGTCTGACAATTATGCCCTCCGAATGATAGTCGGTATTCATCTGGATACGGTGGGTGAATATTCGGATGATATGCGCTGCAGTGGGTATGAACTCCGTGTTGACATCGGATGTGTCCTGAATATCGGAGTCCATAACACCGGTGGTTATAAACATGCCTAACAATATATATTCTAAATAAATACGTTAACAAATTTAATAATAAAAATGTCAAAACAAATTATAAATAAATATGAAATGGAAATACAATCAAACACTAATTAAGTTGTATTCAACGATTTTTCAAAAGATCAAACTTATCAATTATTATATTAGTTGATGAAACATCACATAATAAAATAACTATACATTTTTTTTTTTTTTTGAATTAGGGGAGTGGGGTTTGAACTCAGAATCTCAACCTTGTTGAGAAAAAATTACTATACCGTTAGATTACTATTTTACTAACAGATCTGGAGGCAAAAAAAATAAATAAATAATAAATAAATAAATAAATAAAACTTAAAAAGTATGTATCAAAATTTCAACCAAAAAAAAAGTCATTCAACAATATCGTTAACTTGTAAATTTAAAATTTAATTACTTCTAAAATTTAATAAACTAAAAATTATAATAATCCTAAAATTTCAATATAAAATAAAATATTTAAATTTATAATATTCATAAAAATATACTTATGGGAAGACCAACGGTTCATGACTTCATGTTGACAATAAGATGAAGTCCAATTTTAGTAAATTTGTAGTAAATTTGGAGAAAGAGAGAATTATTATTAAAGAAATAAGAAAAAATAAAAAATAAAACTTAAGCTTTGGGATGCGTGAACTAAAAGTTGATACAAATACGGTGTTCCAACATACTTTACACTTTACATGCCTTCAATTAGGGAAAAAAAAAATTTAATTTAAATTTTATTATTAAACTTTCACTTTTTTTTTAAAAAAAAAAAAAAGGGGGTAGGGTGGGCTTGAGCCCACCCTAGCCCCTGTGAAGGTCCGTCTCTGCCGGTGATGATAAAGTGTTAGAGATGCAGTTGGAGATGGACGATTATAAGGAAGTGTGTGAGATATTGATAAAGATTTGATGGTGATGATGAAACGTGGGTGATGTTGATGGAGATGGAAGGCGATTAGGGGTGTAGCCAGGATTTATTGTCCAAGTTAGCTAAATTAAGTACAAATTTTTTTTTTGGCATACGAGTTGAGGTGCGATGACTCGAATGTGAATTAATGTCAAGTTGAATAAATGTTATTTACCATCAAACCACATAAAATGGTAATGTAAATTTTATTTTCTTAACCAAACTTTAGAATAAAATATTCATAATTAAAAAAGTATGTATCTAGATAAGAATGACAAAATAGTCTTTGCCCCAATAACATTTAAAAGAATGACAAAAAATAATTCACTAGTAAGCAATAAATTAAAAAAAAAAATAGCAACCAAAATAAATTAAATGTATACTTGTTTGGACTTTAGCTAATGAAGTAAGCTAGGGAATTCAAAATTTGTTTTATTTATTTTTGAAATGACCGGGAAATAAAGAAGTAAGATAGGGAGTTCAAAATTTGTTTTTATTTATTTATGAAACGAACGGGAAAAGAAGAGGAAAGGGAAACTTGGATGTGTTAGATTGTCAATAAATATTGAGTATATCACTCTAATCATTTTATTGAAATTTTCTCAATTAAATTAAATTGTAAAGTATATAATTTTTGTGTATTATCAAGCAATATTAATTTTATAAATGGTCTTTCGTTTGTAATTATTTTTTACTTATTTTTGGTATATGGTCTAGGAGATCAACCAAGTAGGAATTAGAATAAACCTAGGAATAAGATTTCTTTCCTAAATTGGTTTTCCTCTTTTGATGATGGACTTAAAATTGAGTTTAAAAAGTTTCCCAAACAATCAAACATCCATTGGCCTTATGTGGAATTTTAGTATGTGTGTGGGGTTTTAGATTAAGGCTTCTGTGGCGTGAAACTTTAGGTAGGTCAAAGGTTTTGAAGTTTCAATTTCTCTTTTAAATTAAATTGTAAAGTATATAATTTTTGTGTATTATCAAGCAATATTAATTTTATAAATGGTCTTTCGTTTGTAATTATTTTTCACTTATTTTTGGTATATGGTCTAGGAGATCAACCAAGTAGGAATTAGAATAAACCTAGGAATAAGATTTCTTTCCTAAATTGGTTTTCCTCTTTTGATGATGGACTTAAAATTGAGTTTAGGAAGTTTCCCAAACAATCAAACATCCATTGGCCTTCTGTGGAGTTTTAGTATGTGTGTGGGGTTTTAGATTAAGGCTTCTGTGGCGTGAAATTTTATCTAGGTCAAAGGTTTTGAAGTTTCAATTTCTCTCTTTTGTGTGTGTGTGGTTTTAGATTAAGACGCTTATATTTAATTTACATCCATATATTATTTATGATTTAGTTATTTTTTATTGTTTATATATATATATATATATACATGTGTGTGTGTGAATGCGTGCGCGCGCTTGTATTTAATTTATATCCAAATTTTATTAGTGATTCAGTTGTTGATTTAGTTGTTGATTTAGTTATTTTCTATTGTTTTTATATATGTGTGTGGGGTTTTAGATAGGAATTTTATTGTGTGTGTTGGGGGGTTTTAGATTAAGATTTCTGTGGTGTTGAATTTTAGATAGATTAAAGGTTTTGAAGTTTCAATTTCTATTTTGTGTGTGAGATTTTAGATTAAGGCTCATGTGGAATTTTAGTATGTCTGTGGGGTTTTAGATTAAGACTTCTGTGGTGTGAAATTTTAGCTAGGTCAAAGATTTTGAAGTTTCAATTTCTCTCTTTTGTGTGTGTGTGTGGTTTTAGATTAAGGCTTCTATGGAATTTTAGTGTGTGTGTAGGGTTTTAGATTAAGACGCTTGTATTTAATTTATATTCATATTATATTAGTGATTTAGACGTTGATTTAGTTATTTTCTATTGTTTTTTATGTGTGTGTGTGTTAGTATTTAATTTATATCCATATATTATTATCAATTTAGTTGTTTTTTTTTTTGAAATACAACTACTGCCAGGACCCAGTGAGATTAATTAAATTCTACAAGCACGGCCCGGAATACTGCTCCCACAATCGGGGAGAGGTTACATAAGGACTACAACTCTCACAACCGGAGAGAGGGCTGCTCCCACAAACCGGGAGAAAACTCCCCACACATGCATAAAAAATGCGCATGGTGGGACTTGTTCTGTGGTGTTGAATTTTAGATAGATTAAAGGTTTTGAAGTTTCAATTTCTATTTTGTGTGTGAGATTTTAGATTAAGGCTTATGTGGAATTTTAGTATGTCTGTGGGGTTTTAGATTAAGACTTCTGTGGTGTGAAATTTTAGCTAGGTCAAAGATTTTGAAGTTTCAATTTCTCTCTTTTTTGTGTGTGTGGTTTTAGATTAAGGCTTCTATGGAATTTTAGTGTGTGTGTAGGGTTTTAGATTAAGACGCTTGTATTTAATTTATATTCATATTGTATTAGTGATTTAGTTGTTGATTTAGTTATTTTCTATTGTTTTAATTTTCTATTGTTTATATATATATATATGTATTTAATTTATATCCATATATTAGTAATGATTTAGTTGTTGATTTAGTTATTTTCTACTGTTTTTATACGTATGTGTGTGTGCACGCCTGTATTCAATTTATATCCATATATTATTAGTGATTTAGTTGTTGATTTAGTTATTTTCTATTTTTTTTCTATTGTTTATATATATATATATATATATGTATGTGTGTGTGTGATTGTATTTAATTTATATCAATATATTATTAATGATTGTGTGTGTGTGTGTGAGTGATTATATTTAATTTATATCCATATATTATTAATGATTTAGTTGTTGATTTAGTTATTTTCTACTGTTTTTATATGTATATGTGTGCGCGCTGTTACGGGCTTAGATTTACGCATCGGATCCCATGCGGTACTTAGGCAACTTCTGGGTGAATGTCGCTAAGTAAACCTTAAAAAGTCTTGCTTGTCACTCTCACACACAAAAGAGAGACTAGAGAAAGGGGTTGGAAGAACTTATAGGAAATGTAAAGAAAACTTGTATTGTTTAACAAGAGAACTTTACAAGGCTTTGATTACAAATTGTTTGGATAGGCTTGGATTGACTTGGATGCCTTACAAATGAGGGGTGCTACCCTATTTATAGTGAGTCACCTCTTCAATGAATGTTTAGGATCAATTTGATCCAATGGTGGAGGTTTTACCTTCGGAAATATCTACTAGCTTCTAGAATTCTCTACATTTATTTACATGCCTCTAGAATTCTATACAAGTATCTACATCATTCTAGATTATTCTTATATTTATCTAGATATGTACAAGAATAACCTAGAATTGTTTGTGTTTCTAGAGACTTCTGGAAGTTGATCAAGACTAGATCTATCCATAGATCTCTAGAATTTTCTATCAACTAGAGATTTACATTAGCAAACCATGCTGGAAATGTGTGAAAATCTCTAGAGCTTTCCAGAAGCTTGGCCTTGCTGTAGACATGTTGGCTTCATAGTGCTCCTTGGCTGGAAATCGAATTTTGGATTTCGCGGGCTGTGACAGCACGCTTGTATTCCATTTACATCCATTTATTATTAGTGATTTAGTTGTTGGTTTAGTTATTTTCTATTGTTATATATATATATATGTGTGTGTGTGTGTGTGTAGATTTAATTTATATCCATATATTGTTAGTGATTTAGTTGTTGATTTAGTTATTTTCTATTGTTTATATATATATATATATAGGTGTGTGTGTGTGAGCGATTGCGCGCTCGCGCTTGTATTTAATTTATATCCAAATTTTATTAGTGATTTAGTTGTTGCTTTTGTTATTTTCTATTGTTTATATATATGGGGGGGGGGGGGGAGGGGGGGGGGGGGGTGTTTAGATCAAGGCTTATGTGAATTTTAGTGTGTTTGGGGGGTTTTAGTTTAAGGTTTCTGTGGTGTGAAATTTTTGCTAGGTTAAAGGTATTGAATTTTCAATTTCTATTGTGTGTGTGGGGTTTTAGATTAAGGCTTATGTGGAATTTTAGTATATGTGTGGGGTTTTAGATTAAGGCTTCAATGGTGTGAAATTTTAGCTAAGTCAAAGGTTTTAAAGTTTCGATTTCTCCTCTGTGTGTGTCTGTGTGGTTTTAGATTAAGGCTTATATGGAATTTTAGTGTGTGTGTTGGGTTTTAGATTAAGACGCTTGTATTTAATTTATATCCATATATTATTAGTGATTTAGTTTTTGATTTAGTTATTTTCAATTGTTTATATATACATATATATATATGTGTGTGTGTGTGTGTGTGCGCGCGCGCGCTTGTATTTTGATTTAGTTATTTTCTATTGTTTTTATATATGCATGTGAGGTTTTTAGCCTTAACTGGTAAGCAAGTAAACTCCCTTATATTATAATAAAAGCAAGTAAACTACCTTACTCTAACGAGTAAGCAAGTAAACTCCTATATATATATTATAAGGAAGGGGAAGCTCACTCTATAGCTGTATCCGGGCCCTAACGGAATGAAATGAATATTTAAAAGGGTTCTCTGATAGCAAGCAGCTAGTGACCAGCTAACCTCTTTGCTCCACCTTTTGAGTGCCGGCTCTCCACTCGGGTTGTTCTGGTCCCAGATCCAAACCAATGAGCTGCATTCGACCCCGTTCCAACTATACAAGATTTTATATGATGTTTGACAGCCTTGATCTTAAAGGAAAGTTTTGATCCAGATGACACTCCTCTGTTGCAACTGTTCCAACTATTACGCATCCCTTCCATCATAGATTTGTCCTCCAACCAACCATTGAAAAAACGAAATGGTCTAGGGCCTTAGTCCTCTTCAAGTTCACCAATGATCACAGGATTATGATCAGATAAGCTCCTACTGAGACCCTTTTGAACCAAATTGGGAAACCAAGTTAGAAATATATGAGCGTAAAGAAAACGATCTAGTCTAGCCCAAAGATTCGTTTTCTCTGTTGTTTGACCACATAAATTTCATACCTTTCATGGGTATGTCCACCACTCTAGCCAAATCAATGAACATATTGAAATTCCACATAAATCTCGCATTACTAACCCCTCCCCTTCTCTCACTTTGATCTAGGATAGTATTGAAATCACCCCAAATTACCCACAGGCCTGGCAAAGATACTTGAGCATTTAGAATGAATCTCCAAAGCTATAACCGCTCGTTTTCCAAAATTGTCGCTTACAGATTACAAAACACCACCTCTTTCTTAAGTTTCAAAAGCTCACCCGATACAATAATACATCTCTCATTTGAAATACACGACTTTACCTCAAAGAATTCTTTGTTCCACATAGTAATAATGTCGCCAGCTAAACCTATAGCTTCCACCTCGATTCCTTTAGATAACAAAGATCCCCCCAAAGACTTGGTAACCCTTGAATCGAAATAATTCAATTTAGATTCTTGAATGAACAATAGAATAGGATTGTTACTATAAACTAATTTTCTCACCACCCTCCTTTTCTCCGCTCTATCCAATCCCCTAATATTCAAAGATAGTGCTATCATTAAAAAAACAGAAACCACCATACTCCAGACACACCACCTTGATAGGTCAATTTGCAACACGAAATCATTCCTCATCCTCCTTTTCTCTCCATGCAATTTATTCTGAAATCAAATCCTCTTTTCCATGAAAACCGAATCCTAAGGCAATCCCAGTCTCAATGACCTTCGCAACCTCATTACTTAAGTTCCACGAACAAGCCATGTTAGTTCCTGCATGAGCTGAAACCGTCCCATAACTCTTGGTAGAATTTCGGCAATTTATGAAGCCCAAAGCCACACCTTTTTCTATTACTTTAGTGATTTCCTCCTCCAAGTTCCATCGCCCATGAACTGACTTTGCCCCACAACGCCCCTTTTCTATTTCCTCAACAACTTGTGGCAGCAAACTCTTGTCCGTACAAGTTTTCATTCTGTGGCTTGTAACCGAACTGATTTTTCTAACTAATTTCTTGGATGAGTTTCTCTTCCTGGTTGATCTTACTTCCTGCATACAATCAACCCCCTCTAAAACCTGCTGTGGAAATTGAGTTTCAGAAATATGAGAGAATGAATTACCTGAAGAGGAGAGTCTTTTTTCTAATCTGGCTTCCTTAAATCTGACTTCCTTTTTCCTTCAACAACTCGGCTTCCCTGGACACCTTATGAGATAACTGATTTGGGTTAGTTTCTAAAAGTAATCCCACCATCCGGTTCTCATTTAATCCATCTTGAATCAACTGATTAGGGCCATTTTCAATATTCGACCCATTAAAACAAGAGGTATCATTATGGCCCATCACACCACCTAAATTTATGACAATGTTAATGTCCATCTTCCGGCCCAACCCAACAACTGATGTTTCACCTTTACTTTTCGAATAGACCTCCACTTGGCCCTTTTCACTTTCCTCAAACGAAGAAAATCCACTTTCGTCACTGGCCCATGAGCTGTCTTCACAAGAAACTCTTTTTTTTCTCCAGTATCAACTTACCATTGTGGATCAGTGGGATGTAGGATTTCCGGCCCAATAAAATCCATTTCTCTTTCATATTTACTTTCTTAGGATCTCATCCCGCTGCTTGTTGTTTTTTTAAAAAACCAACATTTAATGCACCCGTTTCAGCATTAACCGCACCTCTTCCATAGGCTAGTGCATCCCTATATTGAAAATCCTTTTTGACATAATTCTCATTATCAGCTGGATTGTGATTGATCAAGGATTTGGTAGCCGCCACTGCACTTTCCTTGAAACCAGAAAAATTCAATGCCTATAACCGTTTTCTTGAGCCTGGTTGTCATTAAGGCTATCCGCACCAGAAAACGAAACGTCTTCTAGTGCCCAACCTCTTCGATATCCAGTTTGTATTGATCAGCGTTGGATCCTCCCTTACAACGACTGAAAAAGATGACCTCCCTATCAACACTTTAATGCTTCTAGGACACCTTAGGCCAAAAGGCATTAGCACCATTACTCTTCCACAATCAAGCTTCTTTCTATTCAAAGTCTCATCATCTATTAGTAATGGTTCACCTACTACCCACACTACAAGAATTTTAGTCTTTCCCCACAAAACTTTAGGAGACAAAGAAAATTTCATGGGGAAAGGTAACCTTTCCCCACAAAACTCAAAATTTGTAAGATAAGGGTACAAAACCTTTCCCCACGAAACGAGTTTCATCGAGAAAGGTAACCTTTCTCCACAAAACTCAAAATTCGTCAGTTAAGGGTACAAAACTTTTCCCCACAAAATGAGTTTCGTCAGAAAAGGTAACATTTCTCCCACAAAACTCAAAATTCGTCAGCTAAGGGTAAAAAACGTTTCCCCACAAAACGAGTTTTATTGGGAAAGGTAACCTTTCCCCACAAAACTGCCCACAAAACTCAAAATTCGTAGGGAAAAGTTAATGAAAATTTTTCCCAACAAACATTGTATTTGAAGGGAAAAGCTAATTAAAATTAAATATATATATATATAATAAAATTAATTAATTAATTAATTAAAAATATATATATGCTAAAAAAATAATAAAAGTTACTTAATTAAAATTATTTTTTTTGGATAAATCCACCACCACCAAACTAATCAGTAGTGGACACCCGGTACATAAAACTTCGATTAAAGAAAGTATATACTATACACTTAAACAAAACAAAAAAAAAAACAAAAAAACAAAAAAAAAGTCTTATCCTAGGAAGCTCGAATACTCCATTCAGTGGAGGTAACTCATATTCGGTTCGAATACTCTAGGATACGTATCCGATACGCCAAATGGCATATCCATTGACTTTTTCACAAGTTTGACTAGTGGATACTTAAGGGATATTTGGAGGATACATTTGGGGCAATATTATAATTTTTTTTAGTATAAAATGGGGGCAAATTATAATTTCAAAATTTTAGGGGTCAAAATGAAATTATAAAGAAATTTTAGTTTTGATTCCATTGACATGAAGAATACCGGAATACTAGAGATTGCAATCCTTTCTCTTGATGAACCAAAGTTAGATGCCGAATTATTTAGATCCTTTAACAAGGTGGATGATAATAATGAAGTTAATAAGGAATTTAAAATATGTTTTATGAGTATTTTTTATGTATTATTTGGATTTTGTAATATGGCATGGTTTATGTGATGTATATTTTATTTGGATTTTGTAATATGTTCGACTTATGTGACATGTTTTATTTGGATCATTAATATATTACGTTGTTATTACTTATGTAGTTATGTGACATGTTTTATTTGGATTCTGGATATGTTATGATTTTGAATGAATTATCAAATATGTTTTCATATATTATTATTATTTTTTAAATATAAATATATATTATTTTAATTGACGTATCCTGTTGTATTCGTATCCTAGTTTTTGAAGATTTATCATATTCCCGTGTCGTGCCGTATCAGTATCCCAATTAGTACCATCTCAATTGATTATCACTTTGAGGTATTGATAATTTAATTAAATAACAGAAATTGACATAAAAAAACATTATCACGAAACCCAATTTGCAATCCAATAAATATTTTTCAATATATGTTTGTCATTCAAATTAGATTTTTGATTAGTTGAATTTATCTAATAAGTTTTTTGTTTTAATTTCTAACAACTTATATAGGTTATATATAAATATTGTACAATTGTTAACAAATCAAGTGTTGTAGTCAGGTGGTAAAGGCTTTACCACTTTGACTTGAGGTTGCAAGTGCAATTCCTCATAATGAAAATTAATTGTCATTATTATCAAGGGTGAGATAGCGGTGGTCGACGGTGGAGTGGCCTTGATTGAGGAGTTATCGCATTGGACCAAACTCCCACAGAAGAAAAATGGTCCTCCCATAATAACCTGTTCCTAATGAAAGTGTCTCTATCCATAATCGATCAGAAAACCCATAGGATATTCTTATCTCCCAGGTAAAAGGAAGAAGAAAGAAGATTCCACCGAATTGATACTGGAAAATGACTTAAGAACTCCCACTGCACATAACTTTAACCAACTAACATCGATGCCATCCTTATCCCACTTCATCACCTCCACCCTATCCATAGCTTCAGACCCGTTAAGACGAGATTCTAAGTTGAAATTTTTGACTGCCTCCGCATAGGATGTCCCCTTTGAGGTTTTGTATTCTCTGAATTCAGACCTTTCTTCCACAACTTTGCGTTCTGTCCCACTGAACTGCTTCCTTCGAGGATCTTCTGTCGCTTATTCCTTTTGTTCCATTCCAATGATGCTAACTTCGAAATTATTGGCCAACCGTACACATGCATACCATTACCATTGGTGAGATTGACAACTCTGTCCGCTTCTCCCTTCGAGCCAAACCAAACAAAAGTGAAACAACTCCTTATTGACCTAGTTTTTGGAGACAGATAAATGTCTCTAACTAAACCAAAAGCCTTAAAGATTCCTTATAATCCTTTTTGATCAACAACTGGATTCCAGTAGTCAATGAAAATGGATACTAAGTTTGCCCTAAAATCTATCTTTCCCACATGATCGTCAACCCTGTTGTCTTCATTACCACCAGACCTTCTCTCTCTAACTCTCTCTCTCATCATTTTTTCACTTGAATTGTTTAAACTAGTAGTTATTTAGTAATTTAGGCTACGGGTGTAATTTTTCAATTTGGGTCATTTTCATATTAATTTCATTTGAGACTAGACTTTAGTAATAATGTAGGTCACGTGTGCATCACTATATATATATATATATAATTCACACGAGTTGTAAGTCGTTTGTTTTAATAAAGTAAAGTTGTAAATTAAACAAATTTCTATAATTATGTGATTTTATCCAATAGTCATAGTGTGATATTGTGAGTGATATAACAACAATTAATCACTTTCCATATTATTTTGTTGATTTTTGGGATAATTTATATCGGTTCTTTAGAGTTTTTTTTTTGTTTTTTTATTATTATTTTTTTTAATAAAGAATCATACAATTCAATTTTTATTTGGATAATTACCAAATAAGATCCAGGCTTTTTTTTTTATTATTATTATTATTATTTTTTTGGGTAAAGGGGAGGGCAAAAGCCCAGGAGAAAAAAAACTAACAAAAAGGCAACGCAGGCGAGGACCTTAAACAGGCAAGGCCTCTCAAATCATTAGCATAGCAGCTCCTGACTGCAAAAGGAGGTTCTTCAAAGAATAAGATACCAGGTTCCATATCTTCACCCATATGAGCTAATCCATCAGCCAGCTTGTTGCCCTCTCTGAAGACATGGTTCACACTGCAGCTCCAATCAGCCTTAATAATCCTTTTACAGCTCTGAATGAGACTAATCAGGGGGTGGTTGGGGTTGGTGTCTTTGGCAAGAGCCTGAACAACATTTAAGGAGTCAGATTCTACAGAGATATTACGAAAGCCAGCATTCCAGGCCATTGTGAGACCTTCAAGAAGACCCCAAAACTCTGCCTCAAGGATGTTGCCAACACCCCTGTTTAGAGCAAACCCTCTAACCCAATTCCGCAAATGATCACGGATAACACCACCAACATAAATAGCACCAGACACACCCTTGCAACCACCATCAACATTAAGCTTAACACATCCCTCATGGGGAGGATTCCAAGCAACCACAAAAGCTTTAGGAGTTTTGGACATATCAGCTAAGTTAGCTTCCAGCCACTCCCTACTAAAATTGCTAACAATCAGATGAGGGGCAGGGAGCACACAGAAAGTGTCATCGAAGGCCTTATTGCACCTCCATTTCCATAGCAGCCAGAAGGTATTAGCAAAATGTAGGTAATTAGGGCAACCATTAACAATCTTACTGTTACAAAGGTTGCTAGCAAGCCAAGAATCCAAGTGTTGATTAAACTCAGCAGAGGAGGTGCTACCTCTCGCGATGTTTTCCCAGATTGTAGCAGAGACTCTGCAGCTTCGCAGCAATGATCAATATCTTCAATGCCACTCCCACATCTTGGGCAAGAGGCATCATCTGTCAGACCACGCACAACCCTCTGAGCATTGGTGAGAATTTTACCATGTAGGAGGAGCCACAGAAAATGCTGCACTTTTGGGGGCAGCCTAAGACTCCATAGAACCTTCCAAGGCCACGGGGTGGGGCACTCATCCTGAGCTTGGCTTTCATAGGCAGACTTGACAGTGAAATCTCCTCCTTGGGTCCATTTCCATATTGTTCTATCAGGCCCACTGCAGTTTTTACCAGCATGAATACTGAAAATCCTATGCACAATATGCCCAGGGAGAACAGAGGCTAGCTGTTGTAAATTCCACTCTCCATTAGTCATAAAGTGATCAACCGTAAGAAGCATAACATCATCAGATAAATCAATAGTAGCATGCTCTTTCAGCGCCCCCAAACCTGGCACCCAATCATCACTCCAGAACCGTATGTGGTTACCATTACCTACCCTCCATTTGAGGCCTTTAGCAACAAGTTTAGCCCCAAAAGCAATGCCTCTCCAGGTGCTAGAACAAATAGTCCCTTTATTCAAGTCAGGCTCAGTGAGAGGCTTAGAACTGAGGTATTTATGCGTAAGAAGGTGACACCAAATACCATTGTCATTATGGAGAAGTCTCCAACCAGCTTTGGCAAGAAGGGCTTGGTTCATACTCTTCATTCTCTTAATTCCCAGCCCTCCATTCCTTTTGGGCGAGCAAACAGTGTCCCAATTGAGGAGGTGAACAGCCTTTTTGTTTCCGGTATGACCCCAAAGAAAGTTCCTATTGAGTTTATCCAACTTAAGACAAACCTCATTAGGGAGCTTAACCGATTGCATAATATACACAGGTAGGGCAGCTGTAACAGCTTTTATAAGAGTGGCTCTCCCTGCCAAAGAGAGGGTATCACTCTTCCAAGCCGCCAACTTTTTTTGGGTTTTTTTCCACTAATTCACTATAGGTTCGGTTAGTAACCCTCCCATGGATGAGAGGGACACCGAAATAATTGCCAAGGTTCTTAGTGAGGGGCGAACCACACACATTGGCAATACTCCTGGCAGCTTCCTCAGTGATATTGGTAGAGCAAAAAATTCTTGATTTAGCAAAACTAATTTGTTGACCCGACAGATTGCAGAATTCCTCAATGCAGTCCCTCATTAAATTAGCTTGAGGAATGGTGGCTTGACCAAAAAGCATAAGATCATCGGCGAAGAAGAGATGAGAAATCATAGGACCACCTCTTGAGGTCTTAACACACTTCCACAATCCTGAAAGAACCTTTTGAGCAATTAGGTGAGAGAGATTCTCCATACACAACACAAAGAAATAAGGAGAGAGGGGGTCCCCTTGCCTAATACCACACCCAGGGGTGAATTGCTCAGACATTTCCCCATTCAAAATAACTTTATAACTCACACTAGTAACACACCACATAATTAACTCCAACAAGTTGCCACCAATACCAACTTCCATTAACACATTCTTAATGAAGCTCCATTGGAGCTTATCATAAGCTTTGGCAAGGTCTATCTTCCAAGCAAAGATACCCTTCCTACCTTTCATGATCTTGAACTTATGAAGGACCTCTTGCGCCACCACAATGTTATCTTGGATTTGCCTACCGGGAACAAAGGCTACTTGGTTAGGACTTATAAGCTTAGGCATAAGGTCTCTAAGCCTTTGAACCACAACTTTACTAACAATCTTGTAGGCAGTGTTACAAAGGCTAATCGGGCGAAGTTGGGTCATAGCAAGAGGGCTTGGGACTTTAGGGACCAAGACAATAAGGGTTTGGTTAAGATTGGCAGAGAACTTGCCTGTCCTAAAACTGTCCACAACAAGCCTGACCAAGTCATCTTTACACACAGTCCATTGGTTTTGGAAAAAGGCAGCAGATAAGCCATCTGGACCAGGCGCCTTAAGACCCCCAATCCCAAAAAGACCCCCTCTAACTTCCTCCTCACTAACCTCCTTATGCAGCTCATCAACCACACTCTCCTCCAACACAGGGAATAAACGGGGCAAACTATCATAAGTGTTAGAAGTAGGTCGGGTAGAGAAGAGGTTCTTAAAATAGGAAATCACAATGTCTTTCATACTAGCTTTGTCATTCTTTCAAATACCATCCTCATCTTTGAGACCCTCAAGTTTATTATATCTCCTCCTAACCATAGTGGCAAGGTGGAAGAACTTGGAATTCCTATCTTGCTCCCTCCTTAAGCCAGATATTTCTGGATTTCTGGAGCCAGAAAATCTCTTCCTGCTCAATAATCTCATTATACTCACCTCTAAGCTTGATCTCAAGATTAGCCAAATAGGGTCTAAATTTTTCACCAAGACTACGTTGAATCCTTTGAAGCCTAGCCAGAATTCTCCTTTTTCTATGGAAAATACAACCAAAAACATTTCTATTCCAGATACTAAGAGAATTGGCTAACTTGTGAATTTTATCAGTTAAGCCATCCCCATGAAGACTCCATATATGATTCACCACTCTACCAAACTCCTTGTGCTTAATCCACATGGCTTCAAACCGAAAAGGCTTAAGAGATTTATGGGGAATATGAATACTATGAGGGCATAACATGATAGGACAATGATCGGACACCGTTCTAGGTAAGTGTCTAACATAGCCTTCCGCAAACCTCACCCTCCACTCCATAGAGCAAAGAGCTCTATCCAAACGTTCCCAAATAGCCTCACTAATGCCTCTCCTAGCCATCCAAGTGAATTTTTGTCCAATGAAACCCAAATCCACTAGTTTATTCTCACTAATCCAGTCCACGAAGCCAGTATTAGAGAAACAATCCCTCCCACCTCGTTTTTCCATATTACAAGTAATCTCATTAAAATTGCCCATCACCACCCACGGACCTTTGAAGCAATCTCTAATGGCACTAAGATACTTCCATAGGTGTCTCCTAATGGCAATATTCGGGTTAGCAAAAACAATCGTGAGGACCCAAAAGGCACTCCCCTCAGCCACCACTGCTGTAACAGTATGTCTAGAACTAGCAACCACTTGGAGCTTCACTTTACTTCCATTCCATAGGAGCCAAATGCCCCCAGAGAAGCCAGAAGCCTCCACAATAAATCTATTAGGAAAACCTAACTTATCAACAACTTTACGAGCCTTTAAGCCATTAATCCTAGGCTCCAAAACAGCCAACACCTCAAAATTGTAGAGGTTATGATGGTCAATAACAGCTTTAGCAAAACCTTTCTTCCCAGCTCCCCTCACATTCCAAGAACAAAACATTAAAAAATTAAGAAAAGGGGACCAAACCTATTATTCCATAGCAACCTCCATTGCCTCTTTGAGCTTAGAGGCCACCACATCAAAGCTAATAGCATTAGAGATATCCACCTGCTGCAAATTACTGTCAATAGTAGGAACAACACCTTCTTTAACAAGATTGTTTTCCTTGATTCCACTAGAGGAGGGAGTCTGATTTCCAGTGGAAATATTCAGACTAACCTCTTTATGAAATATCCTCAATACTTCAGAATCCTGCAGATCTTCTTCCATATTTTTAGATTGAGAGCCAGCCTTCGAGTGGGTCACATGTTGCTTATCCTTCTTAATCGTCTTCACATTACCCTGCCTCACATTCTCTTTAAGGGACTTGTTAACACTACTCCTATCCCCAGAGTTGCTAACCAAGTATTTGTTGGCAGGAGGATTCCACTGTTTCCTATTCAATCCCTCGATGTTGGAAATTTCCACTAACCCCTTCCTAAGGGTTGGCTTCCCCTGATCACCGGACTTATTCTGGGCCAAGTTCACATCAAACTCCATATCCAATCCTTCATTAAGGATTTCAAACCTAGAACCTCCCACTTTCTTGACCCCCAACTTTGTATCCTTAGTAGCTGGCAGCCCATTTCTAGCTCTTCTGTCATTGGTATTCTTACTAGATTCTTTCCTAGTTTCAGTAGCTTGTCTCATAGTGCCAACTCCATGGGTAGGCAATCCACTCTCAACCCTGTTCCCACTGTCCATTTTCCCTGGACTGCCCCCATTTCCGCTTCGCTTGCCAACAAATCTTGGGCCATTGTTACTTCTCATATTCCTACCATAAGACACCTGTAGCCAGGGACCATATGGGTCATCCTTGGTGCTAACAGCAGCCGGCTTAGCTACCTTCTCATTCTGGTCACCAATGCCCTCCCCACAAGTCTCTTTGCAATGCCCGATCCTACCACAGTTAAAGCAAATAAGGCCTAAACTCTCATATTCAACTTTGATCACCCTCTCCTCTATATTCAATGTCCCCTTTTAAGGTTTGGTGATGTCAATTTCAACACAAATCCTAGCAAACCTCCCTCTAGCTTGCATTTCAATAATGGGATCAAACTTATAGGTGGTACCTAACATTCCTCCAACATTCCACAAGAGCTCAGCATTAATCCATTCCATAGGAGCTTGGAGAGTCTTACCCAGACTGGCATCCTCTGAATCTCCTCTTCTCCTGGCACAAAGTTGGGTCTCCATTTTTGAACAATAAGGTACTGGTTAGCAATAACCCAGGGTCCTCCGGTCAGAACATGTTCCAAGTCATCTCTCATCTGAAACCTTGCTACAAAGTATCCATCGTCAAGATCTGTGAGCTGCCATTGCCCAATAAGAGACCATTTTTGGCTTAACTTGGAGAGCATGAAATTTAGGCTATGAGCTCTTCCTATAATCTTCAAAATTAAGGCATTAGACCAAGGCTCACATAATTGTTGCTTTAGCGTGGAGGAGAGTTTCATGGCCGGACCATTAGGACTCTCCATAATGGTGATATCACCGTCTACAATCTTAAGTTTCTCCTTATTAGTTCCAAAACCAGACCAATTGCTAGGTGCAGACATACTCAGCAGTTTTGATTTGAAGCTAACATTCCCTGATTTCCTCAAAATTCCAGCATCGTATTCCTCCACAGTACGAGATCGTTTGACACTGACATTGGGATCGGGTGGATTTTCTTTCACTTCTTCACTCCTTCCCTGCTCAGGTTGAGCAAAAAACATGAACACATCTGACATTGCGAGCCAAAAAAGGAAGAGAACGGAGGCACGTGGGACAAGATCTAGATCTCACGATCGCACGCGCTGGGCGCGTACAAACTTAGACATTTTTCAAATATTTTTTTATTTTTTTTATTTTTTTTATTTCAAGTAGTTTGCGAAATTTATAAAAGTGACTAAATTGGTTTATGACATTTTAAATTATTTCAAATTACTTTCTTTGACTAATGAATGTTAGTCGAACTTAACAACATGAAGGGGTAAAATTGTACTTTTAATATAAATTTCATCAACCGACACATGTACCATTTAATAAATTGACACATTTTTTTTTGTACATATACTTAAAAGTTTTTATATTTTACTGTAATTATGGAAAAATTATTTTTTACAAAAAATAAAACCAAAAATTGAAAAACTAAAAGCAATAAAGTCTCTTGAATGAACAAACCAGATCGCGGAGGAGATGCACTTTCCAGATCGTGAAAGTTCTCCTCCTTTGAAGTCTATGGGAAATGATTTGAAAACAAGATTTAATTTGTATATAATATAGAGAGCAGAACATCCAATAAAATCTTTTTTCTGACAGAAAACTTTGAAAAGAAGTTTTTGTTTCAATTAACCTAGAAGAATTTTGTTTTGCTTTGCATTCAAATATAGCAACTAATTTACTTCACAAAGATGCATTGGGGTTGTTAATGTAGACATTGTTGAGTTTGTAAAACATTGACTTGAGTGTAGTTTTAATCATCATGTATGTTACGTTTACCATTTAATTGGGTTATATATGAAAATTTAACTCTTAATCTTTAGTGTCTGATGTAAATCATGATATACTTCTTTTAACATTGCATCCGTGATGAATTTTTTGATTCTCATGCCATTATGGAAGATGAAAGGGTCTTTGAAGATCTAGACAAAGTCATTATATATATTTGTGTTGGGGTTAAACAAACAACCGCACTAGTGTCCACAACATATTTCACTACTCAAATATGGGCTTTGTCAAATGCTGCAGTGGTTAGATTTTGGATGATTGTCTTTTATGATGCCAAACTTCACAGGTAAGAAATTTTCGGATATGCAATTCATTCGTAATCAACGCAATCTCTTGTTGCTATTACAATAAATGAAACAAATGGAAATGCAACTCGTGAACATATTGCTTTGCAAATAGAATATTTTTCATTGGCAAGTATATTTTTGTACGAAAAGAGTGCAAGGTGAACGTCGGTGCTGCATCAGCAGAAGAAACGATTATTATTCAAAATTTGAGTCACATTTATTCTGTTGTAAGTATAGAGCATCTATACTTGTCAGCTTGGATTTAATTATTTAATTTTGTACTTACTTTACAATGTTTTGTTTGGTATATGACATATTTCATGCCTAATTAAGTACAAATATTTAGGAATTTAAACCATTAAAATATATCAATATTTTCCATATGGTAAAAAATTTATGATTTTTTTTAAGATTTTAAAAATTATAAAAAAATTATATAAAATAAAATAATACATAATACATAATAATAATAAGCGCTAATTCGATAGAATAGCGCCTAAAATATGGTTTTGGACTTTTTTTCAATCTCAAGACAATGTATTTTTTTTTTTAATTTGAAGTACACAAATTCAGGTGTTTTTAGGGATTGAGAAAACTCGAACCTACAACCTCTTGGTGTAGATATGAGAGGTTTACAATCGAACCAACCTCATATCGTCTTAAGATAAGGTATTAGAAATTATAATATTCTACCGTTGATTTTTATACCAAATAATCACATCTACTGTTATGCGATCTCCGACAACAAAAATTGAGGTCAAGTACACTATTTATACGGGTTTTGTTTTTTTGATGGTCTATTTTGTATTTTAAATTAATTAGTTTGAATTTGAATGAAACACTTTTGAAATTCTAAAGTTTGTGACTTCCAGTAAAGCTTTACTCTCTTCCAAGCTTCTTTAAGTGTCACATTTGAAGAATTCAGTCAAGTTTTACACCAAATTTTGGAATAAAAAAATATTTTGCATTATATATAAATTAAAATCAAATCATATTATTATTAAATATTAACAATGATGTCTAATGTTATTAAAATCAAGTTTTACTCTCTTCGACTCAGTCTGTGATTCCAGTGTCTAATATTTTTTCGGCTATTAGCAATGATTTGGCTTTATTGAAGGATGTGGCGGTTCCCCACTCTTTGGTGTATAATGCTTTGGTAGTTTCTTCAAATCCGATTGCTTTGGCTATTTTCTCTTATTCTATTTCTTTGACGGCATTGCGTGAGCAGCAGTCTGGGGAGTGTTAATGCAATCCCGATAGTTCCTAGATCCTCAGCAGTTGTCTTGGTTTTGAATGACTCTTCTGTGGATATTGAGTCTGATTTGAGTTTGGATTTTTCGGCGGGGTAGGTTTCTTCCTTTTCAAGATCATAGACGCCATTAGAGTCCTCTACTACTTCAAGGTTGATTTCTGATGTTTGTTCCACTGTTCCTATCCAAGCTATTCTGGTCATAGATTCGTTAGTTCAGACGGTTTCTCTTACTATAGGAATTTCTCTTCAGCATCCCCTGATTATGTATGTTGCTCACAGGGTTAGGAAGGACTGTTATGGGTCTTCTCAAATTCCCTCTTCGATGGCAGGTTTTACTCAGAGTTCTGGACTTTCGGTCTTTGATTCTCAAGTTGAGCTCTGTCTCATTACTGATTCTTCCTGGGCTTCACAAGTTGAGGCGGAATGATTGAATGCTAGCAGTATTTCTCAAAGGACGACGATGGTTACGCGTAGGCTGACTAAGCAAAAGTCCAAGATACGGACTTATTTTGGGGTTTCCAATGATTAGTGTCCTTTACTGGAATTGTCACAGTATTAGGAACGGGTCTATGAGGTGTGTTCTCAGAGATTTGTGTCGTTTACACCAACCTTCTTTGTTTTGTATTGCTGAGCCTATGGTGGTTTTTAATTCCATCTCTTCTGGCTTCTGGTCTTCTCTCGGTCTGTATTTAGTGGGTTTGAATAATAGGGGTGGTCTTTTACCGACGATTTGGGTCTTTACTAGTGATTCTTTGCATGATGCTCAGATAGTCCTTTTTCATGAGCAGCAGCTTACTGTTTCACTCACGGTTAACTCTCGGCTGCATTATTACACTTTCGTTTATGTGAGTATGTCGGCGGTTGTCCGAAGATCTTTTTGGCAGTCTCTTCGGGACTTGGTTAGTTTGGTATCTTCCTCTTGGATGGTTATGGGTGATTTCAACTCGGTTCTGGGAGCTCATGAATCTTTGGGGCTTCGTTCTCCAGCTTGAAGCTCTTGTGAGGATTTCAGGTCTGTTATTAAGGATTGTGATTTGATTGGTGTTCACTCCCAAGGTGCTCGTTTCACTTGGGCTAGGGGTCGTTATTCCTGCACTAGAATTGAGAGGAGGTTAGATAGAGTTTTGGTTTCCAAGGGTTGTATTTTCTATTGGCGTGACATTTCTTGTGTGGCTCTCCTGTATAGGTTTTCGAATCATTGTCCATTGGTGATTCAGTTGTCGGATATTGAGATCGTTAGTCCTAAGCCTTTCCAGTTCCAAAGCATGTGGCTGGATCACCCCGATTTTATGGCTTTAGTTTGTCATATTTGGAGTTCCCCTTTTGTGGGTAGGCCTCCTCATGTGGTTATCAGTAAACTGAAGAGGTTGAAGAATGCTCTTAAGACTTAGAATTGGGAGGTTTTTAGGGATATGAACTTCAACATTACTGTGAAATCGATAGAGCTTCAGTCTATTCAGCTTTAGATGTCTAATTTGGGTTTTTCAGATGAGCTTTTCTTGGCCGAGTCTCGTGTTCATCATAAGCTTGATGTCTTGTTACGCAGGCAGAAATGTTTTTATCATGATCGGTCAAGAGTGAAGTGGCTTCAAGATGATGACCATAATTCCTCCTTCTTTCATGCCTTTAGTAGACGTAGGCAGTACTAAAATGCTTTATCATCTCTCTCGATTAATGGGGTGCTTACAAATGACCATTTGGTTATCAGGGATCATATCATCGATTTTTATTCAGATCTCTTTTCTTCAGATTCTTCTCGGGTTGAGATAGATTTCTTAGTGGTGGAGGATGTGATTCATTTATTATGTCTAATTTGGACAATGCTTTCTTGATTAGCATTCTTTCAGCATACAATATCCATGATGCGATTTTTGCTATGGATGCAGCCTCTGCCTCTGGGCCTGACGGCTTTTCTGGAAGGTTTTATCAGCGTTGCTAGGAGGTGGTGGGTAATGATGTGGTTCTTGCAGTTCATGACTTTTTTTTTCGTACAGGGGTTATATTTCCAGGTTTGAACTCCAGTTTCGTTGTTTTTCTTCCAAAGCTGAAGGATTCGATTTCAATAGATCTGTTTCATCCGACTGTGCTTAGCAACTTCTTGTTCAAAATTTCTTCCAAAATTTTGGCAGATCGGTTGGCTCAGATTACAGCTAAGATTGTCTCTCCTTGTTAATTTGGGTTCATCCGGGACAATCACATAGAGGACTGTATCACTTTAGATACTTATAGTGTGAATATGCTACATAAGAAATGTTATGGGGGTAATTTGGCCATTAAGATAGATATTCGTAAAGCTTTTGATAATCTGGATTGGTCTATTCTTCGTAGAGTTCTTCAGGCTTTTGGGTTTTCTTCAATTTTCATGGATTGGATTGACACCATCATGAGATCTTCAAGGCTTTCAGTTCTGATCAATGGATCCCCAGAGGGTTATTTTCATTGTTCTAGATGGGTTCGTCAAGGAGACCCTCTATCCCCTCTCATGTTTGGTATTGCAGAGGATTTCCTTAGCAGGCTTCTGTCGAGAATGGTGGATTTCTCTTAGTTATTGCATATTTCTTCTCCAAGGGGATTTTCCGCTTCTACACATTTACTTTATGCGGATGATTTTATGATTTTTTGCATAGGCACAGTTCAGAATCTGAAGAATATCATGCATGCTTTTAAGGTTTATGGTCAAATTTCAAGTCAACTAGTTAATTGGGGTAAGTCTTCTATCTATTTTGGATCTTCTGTTTCCCTATCTCGGATTGGTATATTGCAGTCCTTGGTTGGTATGCATAATGGTCAGTTGCCTTTCTCTTACTTGGGGGTTCTGTTATTCGGGGAAGGCCTAAGAAGTCCGTGTTACAGCCTATCGCGGATAAAATCCTGTCTAAGTTTGCTAAGTGGAAGGGGAAAACCCTTTCTTTGACCGGTCGAGCTACTCTTATCAAGTCGATGATTACAGGCTCCTTTGTGCATTCTTTAATGATCTGCAAATGGCCTTCTTCTTTACTGCGGTTGGTTAATCGCAAGTTGAGAAATTTTTTTGTGGACAAGTTCTTGTGAGACTAAATTGATTCGGGTTGCTTGGGATCGTTGTTGTAGGTCTTACTCTCAAGGTGGTCTCAGTTTGAAAGATCTTGAGTTATTGAATGATTTTCTTTTAAAGAAGCTCACTTGGAAGTTTATGACCTCTAAGGGTTTTGCTTTTTCGTTTTTAAGGGAGCGGTATCTCACACAGCTTCAGAAATCTCAAAGAGGTATGTCACTTCGTCGATTTAGCCTTCTTTTCGTTCTCATTATTCAGATCTTCTTAAAGAGGGCATTTGGCTCATTGGTGAGAATTCTCAGCGAGATTTTTGGCTTGACAACTGGTTAGGGGTTCCTATTCTGGAGCTTCTGGGGATTCAAGATTACTTGGCTAGCCCTCTCAGGGCAAGGGTTTCTGATTTTATCCATGATGGCATGTGGGTTCTTGCCGATAGTTTTCGAGCCCATATTCTAAATCTCTGTTTTCAGATTAATAGGATTGATATCTCTCCAATTGCAGATTCTTTGGTGTGGGCTCATTCTCAGGATGGGCAAGTTTCTTGCAAGTCGACTTATTCTCGTATGATTCGTGGTTCTCCTCAAGTCACTTGGTGGAGGGATGTTTGGTGTCATTTTATCCCTCTTTCCCGTTCGGCTTTGACATGGCGTCTTTTATTGAATCGGCTCCCTACAGAGGATCGCTTGTACAGAGCTAGGTTTCACTTAGCTTCTCAGTGCAGTGTTTATGGGGTTAGCAGTGAGTCGTTTGATCATCTTTTCCTCCAATGCCCCCTAGTGGCTGCTCTTTAGGAGGCAGTTTTTTTAGCTTTTAAACGGCGTATTTCTACCGATTCATGGAGTTCGTTCTTCTCCCTGGCCATGTCAATTTCATTTAGTGATCAAATGCGGGTTTTATGGATTACGGCTATTCATGCTGTGGTTTAGAGTGTGTGGTTTGTCTGAACCAGTGGATTTTTGAGAGTAGGGTTATGGATTTCAGATCTGCTTTGTCTTTGGTTTGGCGTGCCATGTCTGACGCAAACCGGTTAGAGATTAGGTGTATGCGTAATTGTGTAGATGATCTTTTGATTCTCCATCGGTTTGATCTCTAGGGTCATTCGGCTAGGGCCTCGATTATTAAGAGTGTGATTTGGCCGCCTCCAGCTTCTAGTTGGATCAAAGTTAATACTGATGGTGCTGCCTTGAGTTCTCCAGGTGCTGGGGGTTGTGGCCGTGTCTTCCATAATTGTAGAGCTTTTGTGAAGGGTTGTTTTGTTGTTCCTCTTGGTCGGGTGCTTGCGTTTGAGGCGAAACTTCTTACAGCTTCGATGGCCATTAATTTTGCCTGGCAAAATAGGTGGCATCGGATTTGGCTTGAGAGTTATTCTTCTTATGTGGTTCAGCTACTCTCCTCTCACTCCGAGCAGGTTCTTTGGCAGATTCGGCACGCTAGGCAGCGCTGTATCCATCAGATATCGAAAATGAAGTTTCAGGTTTCTCATATCTTTAAGGAGGGGAATCAGGTTGCGGACGCTCTTTCTAAGCATGCTTTGGGGTTGGAGGTCGATTCGTGGTGGTCTAACACCCCGTCTTTCTGCTCTTTGTTGGTTGGCAATGATTGCATGGGTTGAGAGTCTTTTCGTTTTTCTTGATGTTTTCTATTTCATTTTTTGTGGCATGCACGCCCCTGTTTTTGTTGGGAATGTTTCCCTTGGTTTTTGTGTTTTTCTCGTTTTTGTTACTTTTCATTTTATTCTTTTTATTATTATATGGATGGATACTGCCTATGAGTTTTTCAGCATATGATCGCTTGTAATGCTTTTTCCCTCTAGGTCAGTCCAAATTTATCAAAAATTTTAAGCATGCTATGACAAATCAAATTATTTGATCCGCTTTGTAATAAAATATTGTCATTTTAAATTCTTAATAAAATAGGATGGGATTACAAACATACATATAACCATACAAGATATTGGGTGAAGTCCATTCTTTTTTTTTTTTCTTACCCATCTGAGCAAACTTAAAATTTTAAATATATAAAAACTTCAGTGATATTATCCATCACCTTCTCATTCTTAACATCATATACAATTAGATGAAATGACATTATCATTCCTAGCTACCGAGTTGTATTATCCTAGCTGCTTATCTGCTGGGCTCTTGCTTTTCTTCACTTGATGAAGGTCCTTATCCTTCCACGTACATTGTTTGCTGCTTCATTCTAGTTCAACTCCATCCATTCTCTGGTTTTTCATCTACAATCCAGTCATCCATTGGATCAATTTACAGCGACTAACAACAACAAAATAAAAAACAAAAAACAAAAAAAATAAAAATAAATAAAAAACTTTAAAACTTTTGTGTTTAGTTGGGTTACAGTTTTTGAAACTAGTTTTGTGTTTGATTTAATATTGTTTCTTTTAATTTCAAATAAGTGCATTTGTTTTGTTTCGAGATTTAATTTTCAAAGGTGAGTTTTGGTTTGTTCCGAGCTTTTTATTATATGTTGTGTGAATTTGTTGTTTCATTTCGATTGAAGTAGGGGGGGGGGGGGGGGGGGGGGTCAAGCGATTGTGTTTGTATTGTGAAATGGATGGGAATATGGGGATTTTGATTATTATTATTATTATTTTGTTTGTCTATGTTCTTGGGGAGAAGAGGGATAATTACCCCGGTGGCCATCGAATTGATGACACACTATCAAAATAGCCACTGGATTGAAAAGTTGTTCCAAAATGGCCATTTTTGACGAACTTTGTGACACTAATGGTCATTCCATCCAATTCCATTCAATTCCATCCAATGAGTGGCATTTTGGTAAATAAGGGGATGCCATTAATTTATTTTAGATTTTTTTTTTGAAATCAATTTTTTCTTTTGTTTTTGAAACGAATAATTATATTTAGTGTATATATGTATAGCATATCTCATATATATATATACATGTTTTAATAAGTTCAAATGTTATATATATATATATATTTAAAGATTAAGGCTAAAAAATCTAAAAAACAAAGAAGAGACATGTGTAATGATCTAAACTATTTCTTTTCTTTTGTTTTTTTTTTTTTTTTTTTGTTTTGTTTTTTTTGTTTTTAAAGAATAATTATATTTAGTTTATGTAAATATATATATATATATATATATTTACGTACACTAAATATAATTATTCTTTTCAAAAAAAGAAAAAATTGATTTCCAAAAAAAATCTAAAATAAATTAATGTCATCTCCTTATTTACCAAAATGCCACCCATTGGATGGAATTGAATGGAATTGGATAGAATGACCATTAGTGTCACAGAGTTCGTCAAAAATGGCCATTTTGTAACAACTTTCCAATCCAGTGACCATTTTGATAGTATGTCATCAATTCGATGGCCACCGGGGTAATTATCCCGGGAGAAGATGAAGAATAATTTGGTGTAATAATCACGAGTTTTTTGTTGATTGATCGAGACTTAGGGGTCGTTTGTTTTTTTTACTTAAAATTTAATGGGTCTGAATCATAATTATTATGTTGTTTTGTTTGTTTTTTTAAGTGGTCAAACAACTTAAAAATACCAAAAAATAACTTCAAATAAAAAGTAAAAAATCATGACTTTTCACTTAATTGCAAATCACTGAATTGCATTAAATGTAATCCAAAATCTTTTCTTCCGATACTATCCTCCATATATAACATATTTCCAATTTCATCATTATTATATATGGTATGAAAATCTTTATTTTAATATATATCTTATTTTAAATAGCTTTAAAAATAAAAAAAACCATAATCACTTCTCATATTGGTGTTTAATATCAATACTTTATTATGATATTATGGTGATGTATTTATATGCATCTATATATATTTATATTTTTAAGCTTCCGGCTTCCCTTATTAATGATCTCCACCGTTTGAGTGCCAGGTTTTGGTGGAGCGGAAATGGAAAAAAGCAAAAAATGCACTGATGTAGTTGGGAGAAGTTGTGTAGGCCGAAGGGGGAGAGGGGGCTTGGTTTTCGAAATCTTGGGAATTTTAATCAAGCTATGCTTGCGAAGCAATGCTGGCGTTTGGTTCGCTCTCCGGAGTCTTTGGCTGCTAAGATGTTGAAAGCTTGTTATTTCCCGGATTCTAATTTTATGTTGGCGGAACCTGGGTCAGGATCTTTTCTTTGGAAGAGTTTGTTGTGGGGTCGAGAATTGATAGAGAAGGGGTCGAGGTGGAGGGTGGGCAATGGTTCTACTATTAGTGTTTATAAGGATCGGTGGATCCCGCGGGGATCTTCGTTCAGGGTTTTTTCTCTGCAGATTTTGGATGGCAATTCTAAGGTGGCGTGTCTTAAGTTGGAGTCAGGGGCATGGGATGAGGTTTTTGTGAGGGAGTCTTTTTGCGAGGAGGACGTTGAGGCTATTCTTAGCCTTCCGCCTAGCAGTGGTGGTACTAGGGATAGCCTGTTATGGCATTATAATTGTTCAGGGGATTATTCGGTCCGCAGTGGGTACTGGTTAGCTTCTGCTGAGGCCGACAGGCCTAGTTGCTCTGGTTTGTCGGGTGTTGAGTCCTGGTGGAAATATTTTTGGCGCTTAAACATTCCGTCAAAGGTTAAGCTGTTCATGTGGCTGTTAATGAGTTTGAGCTGCTGTGTATCTCATGGTGGCGTATTTGGCATCGGAGAAATTTGGCTCAGCACAATAACACTTTGCTACCTGTTTCAGATATCTGCGAGTGGGTGAGTATTTTCCTTCGGGATTTTCGAATGGCAAATGCTATTGGTCCTAATCAGAAGTTGGAGGTTGAAGGGATGGCGGTGCAGTGGCAGAAGCCGCCTGCTGGGTGGTGTAAAATAAACACCGATGCTGCTCTGAATTCCAAGCGGAAGGTGTCGGGGATGGGAGTGGTTGCTCGTGATAGCAATGGGCATGTCCTGGTGTCTAAGTGCAGAAGTATGAAGGCAAGCTATCAGCCTTGCATAGCTAAAGCTCTGGCTATTTTAGAAGGAATGAGGCTGGCGATGAGTAGAAATCTTCTTCCTGTTATTATTGAGTCTGACGCCTTGGTGGTGGTTCAGGCCATCAATAACAGAAATTCTCCTTCCTCGGAATTGGGTGTGGTTGTGAATGATATCACTCGGTTGATTGAGGTCATGCAGGGTTTTAGTATTTGTTTTGTGCCTAGAACTGCCAATAAGGTGGCGCATGGTTTAGCGAGATTAGCCGTTAACTATATTGGCGAGTCGTTTTGGGTTGAGGACTGTCCTTTGTGTGTGGAAAGTCTGGTTCTGGGTGATGCCCCTTTTTCTTTGTAGCTGGTTTTGTTTGTTTTCTTTTCAAAAAAAAAAAAAAAAAAAAAATTATATATAGAGGGTTTTGTATGAGTTTTCTTACTACCTCTTTTATTTTATTTTTATTTTTTAAAAAAAAAAAAACATTTTTCTTTTCTTAGTAAAAATGAAGTTTGTTCGTAATGGAAGAAGAAGATCATGATCATATGTGTTCATATATAATTATTATTTTTGGATTGTTTTTATTTCATATTAAATGTATAATTGTTTAACATGGATATAAATGTAAAATTACTTAATTTCAGACAATTTTACTTTTAAAAATAAACATGTTGACAATACATTCAGATGTGAGGGGAAAAAAAAACACGTCATTCAAGTTCAGATTTTAGTCCATATTCAGTCTTCAGACAAAAAAAAAACAAACGATCCCTTATTTTTATATTGATGGGGACCTAGGGGTTGTTTGTTTTTTATCTGAAGACTCAACGGTCCTTAATTTTTCTGAAGATTGAATAGAGACTAAAAACTAAAACATAAAATTGTTTGAAAACTATTTATATCCTAATTACTATTAATTGTTATATATTTTAATTTGAAATGATACAAACAACTAAATAAAAATATTTTTTGGGGGGTTAATTTCAATTCATTATGAAAGTCAAATCCATCAAAATATACAAGGGTTGAGCAAGATTTGATAAGGGCCTTTTTGTTTATAAATTTAATTTTAAAATCCATCGATCTAACTCCATCACTCAACCCAAATCTACAAAGTCAATGAAATTTTGAACATACCTTGATTGATTACACAAATTTGGATTGATTATACCTAGATTTTGATCGACTCTTTACAAATCTGAATTAAATACAACTTTTAAAATCTTTTAAATTTTAACCAATTCTATATTGAATACACCCTATGAACTTGAGATTTTTTATAATCTTAATATTTTTAATTGACTTAAGGAACCATGATTTGTCAATCAATATCAAACGTATTCTCGATCTTAGAGTTCTGACACTCAACATCTCATACGTGTGAAACTTTGGTAAGTTGCTGATCTGATCTTGATAAGTTATTTCTCTCAATAAAATATTTTTTGAGAATAATTTGTTCTCAACTCTAATTAACAGTAGAACACCATATCGTACGTTTCATAATTGTTATATGAAACTCTATGGAAACATAAAGAACAAAAACAAGAAGATATAGCTCTGGGACTAATAAGCGATTGTTTTTGTGAGTGGCAATGGATGACACAATGAGCTTTTAGTTATATTGTGATGAAAGGTAATAGTAATACTGCCATTAATATTACAATATAATAAAAGATCTTTTTCTCGGATTTTGACCTGTAAAATTCCATTTTTTGTACTATCAAAACAATAAATGCATATTAAATTGACTTCAATATTTACTTTAATTTACTTTCAAACTCTAGATATTTTATAATCTCAATAATAAATGCATATTTGATTGAATTCCTCATTTAGTTCAATTTACTCTTATACTCTATTTTTTTTTTTTTAATATCATTAGGCAATGCATAATAAATTATCTTCCATATTTAGTAAAATATAATTTAATTTAATATTGGGGTTTTTTATAATCTCAATAATAAATTCACAAAATTCTTTTCTACAATGTCAATAATTAAGCACGATATACATAGAGAGGGCGTGGGGGTGAAAATCTTTTATACTAATGCTAGACAACCCAAAATATTATCTCGAAAACCAACCTAAATGACATGGTAAGTGATTTGTTCATTGATCACATAATTCCATGATTTGTGTTGTGAAGATAACTCACTTACCACATCATTTGAATTGAATTTTGGGTTAATTATTTGGGTTGTATAGTATTACTCAATATAATGTTTTTTCTATAGTATTTCGGTTTAACCAAAAAAAAAAAAAATCTCAATCAAATAACAAAATTAACGAGAGAGAATGAGTTGACAGAAATTTTTTTTTTTTTTTGAATAACAGTTGACAGAAAATTTGTGTGTGGAAAAACCCTAAAAAACCACGAGATCAAATTCTTACCCAATTAGATTGTACTTGTCTTAATTTTGTTAATTTTAATTTTAATTGTTGCTTATTTTACTTTTCCTTTTTTTTTTTTTTTTTTTTTTTTTTTTTTTTTGTAATTTACATAGTTTATGCAAGTTCGTCGTTCTCGGAGTCTTGAGCTTGTACCATATGATCAAGAGATTGAGAGGACAAACAATCCAACAGTTACTAGAATAGCACCTTACGACAAAGGAACAAGTTGCGAGATTGCACTTCTGGAATAAAACTTGAACATAACCATTATGGGATATGGTATGAAAATTTTAACCAATAAGTGCAAGGGTGTGTCTAGTGGGCATTTTTCATTAGCTGCTTTTTGAAAAAGAAAATGAAAATGAAAATAATATTTTTATTTTATTTCAAAATTGGGAAACACGTCTGGTAGTATATGCTAAAAGTTATATATGAAAATGAAAATGGTAAAAACACGTCCGATAGAATAAATAAAAATATAAATAAAAAATGTAATATTAAGTTTACATTTTTTTATTTTTTTATTTTTTTGACATTATAACCTAAAATTATAGAACATTTTGCTAAAATATTTGGCCAATTTAATTTTTCTATTGTAAAGTTACACAAATAATAATAAACTAATCAATCAGTCACCACTAAACCCATAAGAAATAAATATAAATTTTGTTATTTATAAATAACAGTAATAAATTGATAAAAATAGGGAAAAAAATCGTTAATAAATAGCACAAACAAAAGAATAAAATGCGGTAGTATCTATATTATTTGAGTAATGCTATATAACCCAAAATATTAACCAAAAATTCAACCAAAATGATGGGTTGTCCTTACCATACAAATCAATGGATGATATGATAAATGACATGGTAAGAATAAATCAATGTTATGAAAATCATAGAGATTAAACTACTTGTGTCTTTTTACCTTTTTAAAAAAAGAAATTAAAATAAATTTTATTTTATTTCAAATTAATTTTAAATAATTTTATTTATTTTTTAAAATAATTTAGTTTATTCAAAAAAAAAATATTTTTAACCAATTTTATTTTAAAATATTTAAAATAATTTTATTTTTCTTTGATTGAATTGAATTAAAAATTATTTTTATTTATTTAAAATTTATTTTAATTTAATTTAGTATTTTTTAAAACTAATTTAATATAATGTTATACTGACCTCTAACAAAAGACAAATTTTTTCAATTTTTTTTTTTTTTTTTTTTTTTATCAAATTCCACGTTATACCAAACAAGAGACAATACTATTTTAAATTTGCACAAAACATATCGTAATACTAATTTAGTTCATCCTATAAAAATAGTTCAATCCAATCTCACACACCAAACACACCCAAGTGTCTTGGGCCTATATGGAAATAGGCATAATGATCACATTTGTACATAATTTCTATACCATACATTGCATACTAATATTATCTAGGTCGTTAGAGCTAAGAGAGTTTTGATTGTGTACGATCTAATTATGTCGAATATAGATGCAATGATCTATGTAGTTGTATATTTAAGGCTTTGTTGTACTGAAGGGAAGGTTTATACAATGTTAGTCTCTTTAACATTTATTCAGTGGCCACATTTTGTATGTCAATTCAGAATGTCATTTTCTAAAATAATATATATATAGTCATTTTCTCCTTGCATTAATGGAAAAAAAAAATTAGGAAATTCAAATCCGGCATTTGGTTTCATCCAATGGTTAGATTTATTCTTGAAAAAAACTGATTTTATGCAAAAACTAAAAGTAACTTTTATCTCTTTCAAACAAAAATATAAACGATAATGTCCTATGCAGCTCAAGGAGGAGAATGTAAGAACCTTTCTAAGTTTGTGAGCAGCATAGTCCATTATATATTGATTGCGCTTACAAAAACCAAATTGATTTAAATGTTATTTATTAATTTATTAAAGACTTAACTAGATTAGCCAGTTATTACTTTGATCGCACCGTTTATATAAATATATATATATTTAATCCCCATTTCCTATATTTTGTGTTTGTCTCTCGGGTAAAACCAGGTATTTAATGGTTTAAATAAGTGCTTCAGGTGATTTTGGGAATTCAGGGGTGTTAGAGTAATTTTGGATAAATAAGGGGCAAAAATGTAAATATTGAGAAAAGATTGAGGTTTGTCTGATTTTGGAAGAATGTAGGGAACTAAAGGTAATTCGCCAGCAGTCCAAATGATGCTGCTAAAAACATCCCAGAAGGCTTCTAATTGCAGGCCTAAGAAAAGACAATGTCCATGCTGCTAAATAAACCCTAAACTCTTGCTGAGCACACCCCATCCAAGCACTTTGACCTCCCAAACCACTCAGCGTACCGCCATTTCATTCCGGTAACTTGGTGCGGTTCCCAACATCTTAGTGAACTGTAAAATTACGTCTAATACCCCTGAGGGTTATTTACTATTTACTTAATGTAACCATATCTCTTGGATTGTAAGGGGTTGTCCGGTACCCTTTTCTAAGGGTGTTTTTGTTTTTATTTTTCAAATCCAATTTCGAATACGCTTTCATTACTGTATTTTATTTTGTTTTCCATTTTATTTTCCAGAACAAAAATAACAACAGTGTTAAAAGTGAAAAATTTCCAAAACAACTTTTTGATGTTTTTCATTTTGTTTTTCGTTTTATTTTTCACTTAAAATAAAAAACTCAATTTTTTTTTCTTTTTTTCTTCTTCTTTCACCGATGTTCTTCTCCTTCCTCTCCTTCTCTCTTCTTCTTCTTCTTCTTCTTCCCGACTGACGCCAGCGCCACCGTCTTCTTCTTCTTCTTCTTCTTCTTCTCCTTCTCGACTGACGCCAGCGCCACCGACCTTCTTCTTCCCGACCCACGCGATTGCGCCACCGTCCGTTGGTCTTTTTCTTCATCTTCTTCTTCCTGACCTTCTTCTTCCCGATCGTTGCTTCTTCTTCTTCTTCTTCTTCTTCCCGACCTTCTTCTTCCAGACCGACGCGATTGCACCGCCGTCCATCGGTCTTCTTCTTCTTCTTCTTCCCGACTGACGCGATTGCGCTGTAGTCAGTCAGACTGACGAGATTGCGCCATCGTCCGTCAGACCCAGATCCAGTCGCCGTCCATCAGATCAGATCCAATCCACTGTTCTTCTCTTCCTATACTGGGCGTTGCCCATATCAGACCAAAAAAATAATAATAATAAAATTCAACTCATTAATTTTGGCCTGTAAAATGATACCAGACACGTTTTTTACATTTTCATATTCGGAATCCAGCTTTCAGGATATACTACCAGACACATATTTTGGATTTCGAAACTAAAACCAAAAACACTGTTTTCATTTTCGTTTTTATTTTAGAAAAACAAAAACAAAAATAGTTTTGAAAAACGTTACAGGACGCGCCCTAAATAACTTCACCATAACATTCACACAAATTCATAAAAACAAGCTCACTAATATATATTTTTTTGAACTGGTAGTTTTATTCAAAGAAAGAAACACCAAACAGCAAGCCAAAACAACAGCCAAACAAGCAAGCCTACAACAAGGCAAATAATCGAGCAAAATCCAGCCAAACCCTACCAAAAAAAATAGCACCAAGCAAGATGAAAAAACAACCCAAAAACAATAATCATTCTTTCGATGACTATTAGAAATACACACGAGTTCCTTACAAACAATGATACACATTTAACGACTATACATGAAACCCTCACATATTTCTACCTTAATCAACATGTATTGGACCTTTAATAGAGCATGTTGTGTGCGTCACCTTTCGGTCCTTAACACAACAACAAAAATTCATTCAAGTTGTAGCTAATCTACCTAAAAGCATTACGAACTTAAATATCCACTCAACAATCAACAAGCATATTTAATATAAAAAAATGGCAATATTATTAGGTTTACATCAAATCCCTAGAGGTGATAGTACACATCAAAGAATCAAATAAACTAAGAGAAAATAAAAAATAAAAAATAAAAAAATCATGAAGCATCCACAACTCCTCATAAACAAGATGTTCGATTCCTCCACGATCTCTTCATTCCTTCATTGATGCATTGCTCAATCTCATAGATAAGAGAACATCTTCATTTTCTCTTTCTAAGCCTCTCTAAGAGCTTCTCCAACCTAGCACCAAACCCTTCGCCAGTGCCAAGTTGCCACAAAATCAGCCTCTAACCCATCGCCAAACGCTGCGCTAACTAAGGAAGACGAACAATGTCACGCAATATATTACGCGACACTGTTCTTCTTTGCGCAAACACTGTTTGTTTTTTTTTTATCCCTCAACTTTTATACAATCATGTTTTGACCCTATTTTTTTAAATGTATTCTGATTATATCCTTTATTAAAATGTTTTGTTTATTCACAGTTTTACCCTAATTAGTTAAATTTATTCCAATTTGGTCCTTTTTATTATTTAATGATTTTTTATTATTTAATTATTATTGATGTTAACATTTATAATAAACTAAAATGAAGTGTATGATTAAAAATTTTAAATGCCATTTTTTTTTTAATTAAATCACTTCATTCCTACATTAATTCATAAGTTTTAAAACCAATTTTTTTTTTTTTAATAAATCACTTCATTCCTACATTAATTCATGAAGCAAAATACATTAATTGATAAAAACATTAAAAACAAAATACAAACTTCATAGTGATAAAATAAATTACCACTAATTAGAATACACTAAAATTAAGGAAAAATACAGCATAAATTACAATAACGATTTAGTAGTCTGGAAGACCATTTACAGATCCTTCAATATTATTGAAAAGGCCACCAAAAGACCCAGATGAACTACCGGATCCATGGTCTTGTTGCCGAGCATGTTTTGCCATAATTTTTAATTGTTGTTGATTCACAAACTCGCACTTTCTTGGATCAGTTATGAAATCCAAATCTATCATTACAATTTTGGTTTCCCGCAACTCCAATTTTCTCTCCAAAATATCGTTAGTTCTTTGCCTCTCCTGATTGTTTTTTTTTTTTTCAAAAACTTCAATGAGTTTATCTTATCCTTCTATAAAAGTGGCAACAATTGTTGAATTTTCTTCCATAGCCCTCTTCTTCAATTTTGCTTTCTTCACCCCAATGGGCCGTTGAGATGAACTACCCCCAGCATCATCACTAGCTATATTTAGAGAAAATGAAGATAGCCTAGGAGATGCCGTTGTTGGAGACTCTGGAGTTGGAGAGTCTTCTTGTGATAATACATTATGACCACGTGGCCTTCGCAAGGTTGATGTTGCATTATCATTATCTAAAAATTTCTGCATATCCTTGAGAATGGGCCACACATGGTCAGACTTGAAACCCCTTTTATATTTCTTATCTTAGGCAAATAATACTTTTGCCTAGTTCATCTGCAAAATGATACAAATAAATTTATTATTTAAATTTAATATTAAATATAATTTTTCTACAACTTTAATTTTAACAAATACTCACATATCAGCTTCAGAGGCACCACTAGAATTCAGACTTTCGATCTGTCGTAGGCATGACCGCAGTTTCCTAACTGCGGTAAGGATAGTCGACATCCAACACTACAAACTTCGCCAGTTATGATGTTCAGTCATAAAATCTGGTCTGGTGTTGTTGTATTCACCCTCAATTCGAGCCCAAAACATCTCCATAGATTGGTAAATACCTATGATTGGGTTTTGGGAAACATCAAGATATACGTGACACAGGTGTGTGTCTTCTGTATGTGTGTATGAAGAACTTCAACTTGAAGACATTTTTTAGAAAAAGTGATTTGAAGGGAAAAGTGATTTGAAAAGATAAGTGATTCGAATGGGTAAGAGATTTGAAAGGATAAGTTTAATTTAGTGTGGGTCGATATTTATAGAAACTAGGAGGCACTCTTTTCAGATTTAATCATATGGTTCAAAAGGTGAGGAAATTCATCAATTGGTTGGATTTAATGATGAGCACATTTCTTATCTTCAGATTCTGGGAAAGGTGAAGATAAGAATTATTTTCGAGATTTAATCCTACGGTTCATCCAATGGTTGGCATTTAATAGCCCATATATCTTATCTTGATATTTTGGGAAAAGTGAAGAATAATTTTCTAGAAAAGTTGAGAGTGGGCCCCACAACGAGTACTGGATGTCTAGGTTCAATGAATCTGGTTCACATCAAGAGTTTTTGAATTAAAGTGTTTTTGTCCATATCTACTTTTTCCACGTGGGCTTGCTGCTAATGTTGGCCACGTTCTAAGCTGTAACTAGTTGGATACAACTGTCATCCACTCACCCTTCTAGAAGCATGTGTATTGCAATCGTTATTTTAATTAACGAAAATTAAAAATTATGGGCCTAATTAACGAAAATTATCAAAAAGGCAAATTTGAGATAAATACGAAAACAAATTAAACTAAGAATTCTAAGCAAGCCAGAATTGACGGAAGTCGATTCGGACTTAGAAAACTCAAATTATTGCGAAAATAAAACTTTCCTAAAACAACAAAAATGGCAATTTCGGAGCCTAAATGATGGAATTTGGCCAAAAAAGGCCATGCCACATTGCAAAGCAGAGAATATTGAATGTCTCGACAATTCACTTAAGCCGTGAAAGTTTCATGCCATTCCGACTTTGACGCCAAAAAAGGCCATTCCAACCGTTGGATTTTTTGAATTAAAGTGTTTTTGTATGTATCTACTTTTTCCATGTAGGCTTGCAGCTATTGTCGGCCAAGTTTTGATCTGTTAACCAGTTGGATACAGCTTTCATTCACTCCCACGTTCTGAGCTATTAACTAGCTGCATATAGCTTTCATCTACTCGCCCTTTTAGAAACACGTGTTCACAAAGATAAATAGCCTACACCAAAGTCGGCAAAAACTCATTCAATTCAACTCCAAGTGAAAATGAATTTCGATATCGGAGGTCCATCTAATTTCTTATCCTTATCTTTATCTTCCGACGATGAGGAAGAGCAACTTCTGGCAAATCTTGAAGATATTGATTCAGAACAAGATGCGATAATTGCCCAACATTGTAACATCCAATGGGCCATCACTCAGTATCTCAATCAACAAAACAACCTAGTGACCCGTGGAGGCTCAATTACTGGTCATAGAGTGATCAATCGAGACCGGGAAAATGCTAATCGTCGTTTGTTCTATGACTATTTTGCTGAGAACCCACGGTATAATGATCAAATGTTCCATCGACGCTTTCGAATGAGTAGAAGTTTATTCCTTCGTATTACTGAAAAAGTGGAAGCTCGTGACAACTTTTTTGTGCAACGAAGAGATATTATGGGTAGACTAGGTTTGTCTGGTCTTCAAAAAATAACAGCAATATTTCGGATGTTGGCTTATGGTCTACCAATAGATGCTACTGATGAATATATTAAAATATGAGAGTCTACAACAATTGAAAGTTTGAAGAGATTTTGTCGTGCTGTTGTGGAGGAATTTAAAGATGGGTATCTAAGATCACCTGACGCTACTGACGTTGTCAGACTACTCCGTATTAGTGAAGATTGTGGTTTTCCAGGAACGTTGGGTAGTCTAGATTGTATGCACTGAAAGTGAAAAAATTGTCCAATGGCTTGGGCAGACAATATGTAGGTCATAGTGGAACCTCAACTATTATTCTAGAGGCTGTAGCTGATTATGATCTGTAGATATGGCATAGCTATTTTGGTTTGTCGGGTACGAACAATGATATTAATGTATTGGAGGCATCCCATCTTTTTGCCAACCTTGCTCAAGGTATTGTTCCTCCAGCTCATTATGTCATTCAAGGAAAAAGATTTTATATGGGTTATTATTTAGCTGATAGTATATACCCCCAATGGTCTATGCTTGTACAACTTATTCACGATCCATGTGGTCCGAAAAATAAATTATTTGCAATGAAACAAGAAGGATGTAAAAAAGACGTTGAACATGCATTTGGAGTTCTCCAATCATGGTTTGCAATTGTGGCAAGACCGATGCGTTTTTGGCATAAACATGTTTTACGTGATATAATGACTACATGTATTATTATGCACAACATGATAATCGAGGATAAGCGTGATATTGATGCAGCAATTGAGGATCATATGAAAGCACCAACTTCGGAAGTTGAGATGGTGTTAGATAAAAATACCCGATTTCAAGAATTCCTAGCTCGACATAGAAAAATCAGGAATAAAAAGGCTCACATTACACTCCAAAATGCCTTAATAGATCATTTGTGGGATGAATATACTAATTTAGATGATTAGATGATGATCAATATGTACTTTTATTTTTATGTGCTTTATTTTTTATTTTATGAAATGTAATGTTTAAGTTATTTTAATAATAAATGCAATATTTTACCGAATTAAATTTAATTTCTATTAATGTGTTAATTTCATAATTTCGTATTGTATTGCAATATTATGTTAATTATGGGGTGAAATGTTAATTGTGAAAAAATATTTAAAAAGGGGAAATAAATGGAATATTCCTTATAGAGTAAAATTTAATGCAGTGAGTTGGAGATGAAATAATGAAATAGTGTGACTTTTGAACTATTTTAATGCAAAACTTGCATCAAATCCTCTATTCGGGTTGGAGTTGCTCTAACTCCTAGATGTATGGTTGAAGTGATGTGTGGTGATGGTGGTTTGTGCCACCAAGGAGAATGGCCTCCTTGGTGGCTTGGAAGCCCATCTCTCTTCTTAGATATTTGGTGGCCAAAGAATAGTTGAAAATGATATGGTAGAAGATTGAAAAGCGCCCCTTCTAGGGCTCAAAATGGTGTATTTATAGTGTCCACAAAATTAGGGTTCGAAATTGGAAAATTATAAAAACACATGTGAAATTGGAAAATTATGAAAATACCCTCAGGGGTGTTAAGCGCGATTTTGCGGTTCACTAAGATGTTGGGAACCGTGCCAAGTTACTAAAATGAAGGGCTAGTTTGGTATTGCTGTAACTTTTATAATAATCACTGTTAGTTGTGCTGAAGGAATAATCAGCTGTGAAGTTAATCAGCAGTTGTTTGGTTAATTATACTTTTAAAATTACTATATAGTTTAAAAGCAATATACATATATTTGGTAGTTTTATTTAAAAATTGCTGAAATTAGTTATAATGACTAAAATAGGCATGATTTTAGAACATCATTTTATTTTATTTTTCATTAATTATATATATTACATCAATATTTAAATTAGAAAAATATTTCCATAAGAACAATAAAAATATTTTTAAAAGGTTTTATAAATCAAATCAATAATTAATTAAAATATTTAATTTTAAGATGAAATAAGGTATATAAATGATTTTAATTTGATTTCATAAGGATAATGATGATATTTTAAAAGATTCATTAAATGTTAAAATAGATTATTCCATAATTACTTTCAAAAAGTAACCCTCCACCTACTTCTCAAAATCACTGTCAAAACTTGTCAGATTATCAATTAATTACTTTTTGAAGTTTTACCAAACATCATTTTATATCAAAATTATTAAATAAGTTGTTTTTAACTTCTCAAAAGCAATACCAAACTGACTCAAAATGGTGGTATGCTGCGCAGGTTGGGAGGACATACTGCTTGTATATGGTGCACTCAGTAAGAGTCTGGGGTTCGTTTAGTAGCTTGGACTTTGTATTCTCTTGGGCCTATAATTAGAAGCCTTCTAGGGTGCGTTTAGTAGCATCACTTGGACTACTCCCAAAGCACACCATTTCATTAAATGATGTGGCTTGGGCTTCTGGTGAATTACCTATAGTCCCCTACATTCTTCCAAAATCACACAAACCTCAATCTTTGCTCAACATTTACGTTTTCGCTCCTTATTTGTCCCAAATTACACCAATGCCCTTGAATTCCTAAAATCACATGAAACACTTATTTAAACCATTAAATACCCAATTTTACTTGAAAAACGAACGCAAAATATAGGAAATGGGGGATATATATATGTGATGTTATCATGCTTGTGATCAATATTGGTTTATTTGGGCTTGGTGCATCTTATGTATCCTTATGAGTAGATGTATTAATCAAACCAGATCGAGCTAGATTGGCTTGAAATTTGTCGCTCTTTCATTGTTCGGACCAGATTGGATTTTGGCCCTTTCACTATTCGGGCCAATCCCATGAAATAAATTTAAAATGTTGAAAAATCCGATTATAGGACCGAATCGAATCTGATTTCAGATTTCATTCGGGCTAGATTTGATCAGGCCAGATTATAATTGATCTGATATTAGTCGAAGAAAAAATCAAAATTGATCGAGCCGGATTTTTTTTTTTTTGAAGAAAAAATCATAAGGCATACTAAGATATCGAGCCAAGTTGGATTTTTAATTGGTCATATCGGACTTTTAACCGGGGCATTCTTGTCCCTCACCATACTTTGGTGTCATTTAAACTCAAATTATAAATTTGGTGACAATCCCAAAAGAGCATCTTTAAAGAGTGCTAGAAATATTTTGAACTCTTTGAGAAGATTTCCACTTTTAGGTCTTTGTTTGTTGTTTCTTTGGCTTTTCGTTATGTTCTATCTGTTTGAGAACATAGCCTCTGAATACTTTTGTTCTTCCCTTGAAAGCTTATCAAGGTCGTTGAAGTTGTCCCCTACAATTGATGGTGTCACACTCTTGTCTCTTGGCACTGGTGCCCTAGATATCTTTTCTAGTTTGGTTTCATTCATGATAGTGGGACATATGACACTGCTTCAATTCAATGCTGGTAAGGGCTTCCTTTGTGACTTGTATTGTTGTGGTTGGAATCATAAGCATTTATGTCGGTAAAAAGCATGTCGAGTTAACAAATGTTCTTTTATAAGAGATGTTTGCTTCTTGCTTCTGGTTCTTACATATTTAATTGCAATACTGGTCTTTGGAAAATTCATTATGTGAGGTGCAATTGGGTTCTCTTCCATCTATGTTGTTTATGTAATTGTTTTTATCCGTCATAATAAGGTCATTGAAGAGAATGAAAGATATGCAATTTCAAGTTATGAGAGTAATTTGAGTGTACCAATTTTAGCCGGAGTGGAAAAAGGAGAGTCTGACGCGATGAGGTTGTGTATAACCCTCACACCTACAACGAAAGGTTATGGGTTTGAGTCCTTATCTTCTCAAAACTTCGAATTCAAGTAATACTTGCAACAAAAAAAAAAAAAAGTCTAGTTGTTTAAAGGAAGGGACTCTAGAGGAAGGAGAAGAGATCAATAAGTGTTGCAATTGTATAAGATCATCATCATGATGTTGTGCTGTGTATATGTATATACTTCATATGCCCCTTTACATACCAAGGAGATCAATTTCTGTTGTTTGTGAGAAGAGATGGTCTAATTAAAGGAAATAAACTAATCTCCAATTACAACCACTTGATTTTTTTAAAGGAAAATATAAAAGAAAAATATTATATCTTATTTCATATAATAAACATTTATTAAAAAAAAATACATACGTTAATTACTCAAATTAAGGTTAAAATGTTATAACCAAACCTGTTCAAAAGCTCTTTTAAAAGGATAAAATTGCCACATCATGGTTAGAAGAACTTTTATAATATTCAGACGAAGCCATCTCAAAAGCTCTTTTAAAATACATTATCCAAACTCACATTACCTCTTAGCGGAGATGGTAATGCACCTCCCTTCCACTATTCCATAGTGGTGATAAGAGGTTCAAGTCCCACCATACCCATTTTATAAGCATGTGTGAGGAGTTTTCTCCCGGTTTGTGGGAGTAGTTATCCGGACCACATATGTATTGATTTATCTTAGCAGTTCCCAACAATCCTATTGTAATAGTTGTAACTTATAATAATTAAAAAAAAATAAATACACTATCCAAACAATTACCAAAAGTTCAGACTTTTACTTCTCTCATTCTAATGGTCAAAAATTAAAAGTAAAAGCTTATCTTCTTCTACCGTAACATACTTGTTTTTCTCATAGTACAAATTCTATGTCGTATCAATAATTTAATATTGTATGAATCAAGATAGTAGTCATACTATATTTGAACTACCTAGTTCTTATGATCAAAGGTCCATTCTCTTAGTGGTTTGATACTTCAAAATGAAGCTCCACCATAGGATTCAAACTCTGTTATTGCAAATATAATCTCATATTTACCTATTAAATCAAAAAGTGTGGGGAGACCGCCCCCCTTGAGTGGGAGTTGCATTTTGGATTGTGCTCTACCTATATCTTGCTTTCGGTATTAAAATTTATATGTATGGACTATAGGGCTCGTTTGACCCACCGTATTAGATTGTATTTGACTGTATTTGATTGTATTGTATTGTATTGTAATGTAATGTATTATCATGAATACAAACCTGTGTTTAGTGATGCACTGTATTATATCGTATTAGGTTATTCCTATATGACTTTATTGTATTTTATTATATTATATTATAAAAATATAATATTTAATAATTAATTTTAAATATCCTTACTATGAATAAACCAATAAATATTTTTATATAAAAAATCAATAAATATTTATTTTAATTTAAACAAAAAATATAAATAAAATTTTCCTATGTATTTTGAAATTATAAAAAATATATATATTAACAACATAACACATATTTTATTAATATTCCATATTCATTGAGAAAAAAGAAAAGAAAAGAAAAATGTTTTGTCTAATACAATACAACATAATACCACCAAATATAATATATTAGTTAATACGATGTTTGCTTTATTAGACAACTAAAATGTATTAAAATAATATAATACAGTATTTGCACCCAAACACCAAACAATATATTATATTATTTTAGTTCATTTTAATTGTCTAATACAATACAATACAATACAGCCAAACAAACGAGGCATTAGAGAATAAAGTTTTAATGGAATATTTTCAATTTTATATGACTTGTATAGTTGTATGTCCATTATGTTCATATTTATATCATATAGTTATTAAATCTTATATGTTTTTTAACAAAAAATGAGTTTTTTTTTTGGTAAGATTATTGATTATTTTAACTTTTTTAAACGTCTCATTCCTATGTTAAATTTTACATTAATTACTGTTTATATCGATATTTTTGTTGATATTTCCATCAAATCATAGTACGAAAACGACATTTCCATCAAATCGTAATACGAAAATTATATTTTTATCGATATTTTCATCAAATCGTATTATGGAAATGATATTTTCATCAAATCGTAATACCATATTTTCGTGGATATCGATATATTCATGAATGATATTTTTTTTGATCGATATTTCCATCCTATCGTATTACAATATTTTCATAGTTTGATATTTTTTTCGTTTTCGTGGTTCGATATTTCCATCAAATCTAATTGGATTTCTTTTTTGCTGTCCCCATCTGCTATAAAAGTAAAAGCTCACACGATTTGATAGAGAGAGTAAGAGATGCATTCTGCGGAGGAGAGGGAGAGACAGAGACTGAGAGACAGGGACAAAGAGAAGCCGTTCGTTGAGCTTTGCAAGGGCTTAAATGGCATCGACAAGGTCATTTTGAGAGAGGTCCGTGGCTGCTCTGTTCAGGTATATACTCTTGATCTCTCTCTCTGTCTCTCTCTGTCTCTCTCTCTGAATCTAATTGTTCCTACTTGTCTGTGATCTTATGTTTTATCTTGTGTTAGTTCTGCAAATTGTTCTTAATTTTGATAGATTTCTTCAACTGTCTTGTGTATTCAGTAGTAGATCTGAAATCCAATTTGACCGACACTTCATCAGAATTCACTCTTTGTTTGTGATTTATGCATTATATGATTCAATGCCTATTTTCATTTATTTTTGTTTAACTTTTGTATTAATTGATTGAAGAGTAGTAACATTGTCTTCAGTGATTTCACCGACTTTGTTTTAGTTTTTGATTGCTTTACAACTGTGTTTACTCGTTAATTTTTTTTATCACTTAATTTATTCATAGATTTTGCTAAGCATGTTCATCTTTAAATGACTTGACTTCAACAACTTTTGGCATCAAATTGCAGTCAAACCAAGTTTCAAAAAAAAAAAAAAAAAAAAAAATTTGCAGTCAAACCATTGTCATTGGCACGAGCTCAGACAATATCACAATAAATCAATATAGGATTTTTTATATATATATATATATATATTTTAATAATCAGTCCCTTACATTTCCATGGGGTTAGTGTTTTTGTTAATAATTGGGTTTGGTTCTTGGTTTAAGCTTCTTTGACTAGGATATTTTATGGAGTCATCAGTCCCTTGCTTAAATCTCCATATTATTGCATAGGTTTTGAAATTAACATACAGGTTCATCTTAATGACTAATAATTATTACATTCCTTGGCTAACATTAGTAAAACATGCTTAGTAAAATATTTGAACAAATCAAAAAATGAAGTGATAAAACAATTATGTTTACGATAATCACCATTGTAAAGCAAATAAAAGCTAGAGTAAAAATCATTGAGAGCAATACCTGTGCTCTTCAATCAATTAAAGTCATACAAAATTTGAACTAAAATAAAATCATGGAAATAGTTAATTCTTTCACATAATGCATAGATCACACCAGCCACCAAAACAACCAACTCTGAAGGCTTTCTTTTTTTATTTATTTCTTAATTATCTTAATGTCCATATGCGGGGCCAAAACTTATAGTCAACTGCGGGCTATCTTATGTTTTTTCATGACTATGTTTCATGTGTTTCTATTTCTTTTCGTTTATCAAAAGCCTGCAAGTTGAATTAAAGGCATATGATGAAAATCATGAAATGAAACAATCTCCGATGATTTTTTCCTTCTTATCCCAATCCGCACACATTGCACATATGCACCATATATAGGGTGTTTGTAATGCTTAGTTCAGATACATAAGAATGTGTACAGTATTTATGGGCTTCTAGGGAACATGTTGTATCGGTGTTATTCACTAGATTTCAATTTTTTTTAATTCTCACAGTCTCACACTGTGACACAGCTCTTTTCCCTTTGCAATCTTGTGGTTAGGCGGCCCATTTATGATTTAAGTGAGCCAGTTTGCTTTTATATGTACATCATTAAGAAACTATCTAGTATCTAGCATTTTATTTGCCTGGTTTCTCATAAGGGGAATGGGGTGTTGTGATTTATGTTTTCATATTTAATATATGCTGGTTTTGTTCTTACTTAGTTTTGATGATTTTTTCTTTAATTATCAAGAAATGTTTAAATTTGATTAAATGCTGAGGAATTTATATTTTCTTCTACTTTATAATTATAATTTTCTTGTTTAAACAGGTATATTTGTATGGAGGACAAGTGATATCTTGGAAGAATGAATATGGGGAAGAACTACTTTTTGTCAGTAGTAAGGTACTACATTAATTATTTTGTTTCATTTTCAGCTGTAAGAAACAAGACAAAGTTAAAAGTTTATCTTGAGTTGGATATGAGGACCTTAAGAATTAATTGTGCTTATATCTGTGTCATAATAACTACGAATTTTAAGCACATGATCACAGATTGACTACTTAATGAAGATGTGATAGAAAATTGTTGCGGGAAACATTGTGGTGCTAAAACTCACTGGCACATACACTGCAAAATTTTACACCAAGTGTATGTGCCAGTGAGTTTTAAGAAATGAGGACATGCCTGCTTACACAGACACTCAAGCGCTCATATGGTCAAGATGTATTAAAATGTAGACGTGCAATCATCAGTATTCATTGTTCTAGAGCCATTATAAGATCTAATTATCAATTTTTATTATTTTTATTATTATTATTATTATTATTATTATTATTGTTATTATTTTTGTAGAGGAGCTGGTGTTGAGATTTCTAGATAGTCATACTTAAGAAAAGGGCAGTATTAAGTAAGAGAATTTTATGTGTCAGCTAGCTGGGACTTGAGAGACAAAATAAACACGAAAGAAAATCTAAAGAAATTGGGGAAGAAAAAAAAAAGAATTTGAAACTGCTCCTGTGTGTGTGTGAAGCAGGCCAAAAACCTTTTTCTCTTGGTTATGTATTAGGACTAGAAGTTAATACAGTAAATTCCTAAACTTCCAAAAGCAAGAATTTGTGAACATGGCTTGGACTAATAAAATTGATTTCTATCTCAAATAGGCTTGATCTGTTGCGCTAACATGATAGCTTATTTACCTTTATGATCACTTAGCAGATCAGAGATATTTTCTCCCTTTGCTAATTGTATCAGTTTTCTACATCTATAATTTTCATTTCTAAAATTTACTTTTGCTTTATGCAGGCTGTTTTTAAGCCTCCAAAGGCTATTCGTGGGGGTATTCCTATCTGTTTTCCTCAAGTATGTGCTTCACTTTACTTAAATCTTTTTTTCCCTTTTTATTTACTGATTTTCATTTGTTTCATTTTGAAATAATTTTTTTGTACATGCAGTTTGGAAATCAAGGTTCTCTTGAACAACATGGATTTGCAAGGAACAGGCTTTGGAGCATTGATCCAGATCCCCCACCTTTTCCAGTAAATAACCCCAACAAGTCCTTTGTTGATTTGATACTTAAGCACTCTGAAGAAGATATGAAGATCTGGCCTCACAGGTGCATGACTCATATTTAGTAGTGACATGTTCAATTCAGTTTTTATGAATAGCAAGTTCTTCTATGACTTCTTCTTTTCTTTGTTATTTATTTATTTATTTTTATAATTTTGAAATAGTCTAGTGACTTATTGAGTTAATGCATCTATTTCTCTTCTGGCAAGTGTTTTTCTAGGAGTAAACTTGTTTTCTGATATGGAGTTAGGTAACAGTTCTTAAAACATGTCAACAACCTTTTGTGATGGGAAAGAAACAAAAATTTTGTTGATAACAAAATGTATCAATAATGAACAAGCAATCCACCTTGACTACCTAAAAGAGCCTACTAATTTTAAACAATATACAAAAAGCATTGATAGACTACCCACTAAGCGAAAAGCTGTCTCAGTACAAAAGTATATGTGAAAAACTACTCCACAGCCCCCTCTCTGTTATGAGTGGAAAAAAAAAAAGGAAATTTCTCTAAATTCCTTGGAGATGGCGGCCAGTAAGGATGCTAAATACTGAACTTGATCCCTTATGAATACTATGCTTTCTTCAGTCATCCTTTCAAATTTTTATTGTTTATCTCTTGCCAAAATGAACCAAATCAAAGCCAGGATAGTGCAGTCTTACAGAATCTCAGCTTTATCTCCTTCAGAAAAAGACAAAAAATCCATAAGCTCAAAACTGAGCCATTCATGGGCTGCAAGATGTTGGAGCAGCCTCCAATATCTTAGCTTCTCACCTTCTTTTACTAAATTATTACGAAGATTATATGCAACAATATAACGAAGGAAAAGGTAGTTGATGCTTTCCTCATTCCCTTTATCCATTTTGCAAAAAGACGGTGAAGGCTCATATTTGTGAATCTTCTATGATGATCACACTAGTATTAATCTTTCTACTTGCCACCCATAGCCCAAGAAGAAAAAAAATATCTTGGGGCCACCTTTTCAAATGTATATGTTTGGAATAGTATATTTTCGCCTTCTATTTCTTTATTGGAATTGATTGATCTGTAACATATGACAACTATTTACAGATATGAGTTTCGCTTAAGGATTACTCTTGGACCTGGAGGAGATTTGATGCTGACTTCTCGCATTCGAAATACAAATACCGATGGAAAATCATTTGCTTTCACATTTGCCTATCACACCTATTTGGCTGTTTCAGATATCAGGTTTTTTAATAATAGTTTTATTACTTAGCTATCATTGGAATTTTTCTTAAGTGGTTTTTTATTGTTATTATTAAATTCCTTAAAGGCAAATGAAGGTGGGCACCTAGTTGGTGTTGAAAAAAGTTTCATACCACTCGTGTGCTCCTGGTTGTGTTGATTTTGCCCCATACAGCAATTTTGGAAAAGTACCAAACACATTTGAGATCAGATTAACCCATCTAGTCATATTGAGTTATTAACAATGAGCTTTGCATTTTTTGTGTTATACTTTTGACCGCAAGTAAAAGTGATATTTTACTTGATTAAACAAAAAGGTTGTTATTTGATTGAATTCCTTGTATTTTTTTTTATTTTTTTTTTATGTTCAATTTGTCGTTTTGGTGGACTATTCGTTTACTTTTGGACTTTCTTCATCTTTGAAATAAGTTTTTTGTTTCTTATAAAAAAAAAAAAGGTTGAGTGTCATTAACATTGTAGGTCATATGAACTCATCTTATCTTTTTGCCAATGAGCCCTGCAATTTTTTGTATAATGCCTTTGACGATAAGTAGAGTGAATTTTTTGGATAAAAGAGATCTAAGTGTCAGTTTTTGGATGTGTATTGGTGGAATCTTGTGGGCAAGGATGTACTTCTAGTTCATGGGTCTTGAGATTTAATTACTCTTATGAACCATTGCCGCTTCAAAATATTTGCCCCTCCATTATAGTGGCTAAATATGTTTTCCCGTGATCTTATTATGTTAATTTGTTGATTTGATTAGATTAGTGTGAGATTGAAGGTAGGGGTGGTGGTTAGGACTTGGGATAACAGTCATCAAAGCAATGAAGTGACTGTTATTTATCAACACCAAAGATGTTAACATACTCAAATGGACAAGAGTGAAAAACGAGTTATGATAAAATAATATATTTGGGTATCTTAGGTATTTTATCTTTTAGAATGGACTTTTTGTTTGCTCAGAATAAGGTTTTTGCACTACAAATTTCTTGACATGATAGTATTGTGAGAAATTGTTAAAATCAGAATGAAGTTGGTAGTAACTATACGAAATGAGGAGAATGGAGAGAGTAATACTAAAATCATTGGAGTAACTATAACATTTGTTGCTTAAAACCTAGCTCCATTAAAATTAGAATGTCTGTCTGACTATCAGGATTTTTATGGAATAAAAATGCCAATTTGATCTTTGTTATGGAGAGTTGTACCAAAAATTGTTAACTTCCATAATCATAATATCTAATTACAAGGGCATTTATGGATTAAACATGTCAGTTTAACCTATATATCTACTTGAGGGTCCTAGTAATTAGTACTGGAGATTGCCCAAATTCTGTGATTAAGATCTGTGTAATTGATGATGCATTCTTTGCCAACCTAACTTTCATGTTTTTCCTTTTTAGTGAAGTGCGGGTAGAAGGATTAGAGACATTGGATTATCTGGACAACATGAAAGATAAAGAGCGATTTACCGAACAAGGGGATGCAATAACATTTGAATCAGAAGTTAGTGACTGCTTTAATGTAGATTATAGCTTTTTATTTATTCAGTATTATATTTTTGAGTTCTAGAAAATGTGTCTCTTGTCTTTAACTATTATAATTCTTTTCATGGTTAGGTGGATAAAGTATATCTGAGTACACCTACAAAAATTGCTATTCTAGACCATGAGAGAAAACGGACATTTGTATTGCGGAAGGATGGACTTCCAGATGCTGGTGAGTTAGCTATGACTATATGGTTCATCTTTCTTTTAGTTTCCCCTCATACAATACTGTATGGAGGTTAGATCAAAATAGGAGACGGAATATGGAGGGACAGTGCAAGAACAATGTTTTACCATCATTATAATGTTCTAGTTCTCACCACTGACCAGTAGTATGGCTTGCAAAATAGCACTGTACCTAGTTGTTAATAGTTCCTTTCTTTTGTTCCGCAGTTGTCTGGAATCCTTGGGATAAGAAAGCAAAGGCAATGCCTGATTTTGGTGATGATGAGTACAAGCATATGCTGTGTGTTGAGGCTGCCTGTGTAGAAAAGCCCATCATATTGAAGCCTGGTGAAGAGTGGAGAGGAAGACAGGAGATCTCTGCTGTTCCTTCCAGTTATTGCAGCGGACAACTTGACCCACAAAAAGTATTATACTGTGATTGAAAGATTGAATTTTTATGGTGAGACTACAGGTACTTTACTGGCACAAAACCTTACTATCAAACTTGTGGTTTGTCGCATTGATAATATATGTTATGTTTGTGTGAATTCAATATGCAGCTTTCGAAGTATAGTCACTTTGACATTTAATTATGTGTTGGAAACATATGCATTTCTGAGCTATCTAATTTTTGGATTTGTGGTATCTTAAAGCATTTTAGTCAACCTCTTAAGATTTTATGTGCTGCTGTCAACTCCTGTTTTTGAATTCCTCCACAACGTTATGACAGTTTGTGCATCAGAAAAAAAAAAAAAAAGGTATTAGAATATGTATTTGACTTTCGCCCTGATAATCTTTCTACTTTCCATCTATTCAAGTTTAGACTATTTTTTAGGGTTTTCCTGTTGCACTACAAAATTGAGCCAGGTCTTGTCAATATCAAATGTCAGCATCTTGTTTCATATACTGTGAGAAGTCTCCTAAATTATAAGTTTTTATTGCAGTTTATGCCTAATTAGAGATGAAAGAATGCTATTGAAATGTTGAAGAAGTAGAAACTGTGAAGTATTATTATAGAAACATGCATATATTAATTAACAGGAAGGATCAGCAGCCCTGGTTTTTGAAATAGTTTTTCACATAGGTTTGTCACCCTTGGATTTGTTAAGTTTGGATGGGTTGGATTAACCACCTATCTCCTCTCGAATTATTAATTTCTCACTCATGTCTCTTTTTTTTTTCTTTTTTTTTTCTTTTTGTGTGTGTATTTTTGCTATCTTTCGACCTTCTTTCTCTCACCTTTCTCCACTTTTCCTCATAAACTTCCTTCTCTCTCTTTTTCTCGCAGGTTTTATTCCTAAATAGGTTGAATTAAAATTCTTGTAATCATGTTTATTAAAAATAGATAGCTTCTTGCATGGCATCAAGACCACCTTGATATACTTCTGTAGAACGATGATACAATATTTTCTTTAGTGTAGATTACTGGAATGTTTATCAAGTTATACAATATAAGTTGTTAATAATTAATATCGATGCAATTTTTCGACATCAAATTGATAACCATGCTTCACATTCTGATCAGATCAGCAGACTAGGAAGTAGGAAGGAAGATGTTGTGAAATTCAAAATCAAGAACAAATCTTATAGAGTAACCATCTCCTGTTTTGAAAAGGAATGGTGTATAAGAAGAATAAGGAAGTGCTTTTGAACAGAGAAGCTATGTAATTTTAGCTTTTTTCATAACTTGAATGAAGTTATTTCAAACATTATATTTATACCAAAATATTGTTACTGTTTTTGTGATATTATAATTTTATGAAGTTTTGGATATTTCTATTGTCGTATTGTAATGCCCCTTGAAATTTACATGATATTTTCTTGAGATAGAATTGATTTAATTTATAAAAAAAAAATATTCCTTTGTTTTTGGGTATTTCAACAGTTTATCAATAGCATTTGAAAATGCCCTGCCGAAGAAGTCATCCCCCTATTGATTTTAATGTTACAGGAAAACATTTAAGAGATTTTCCTGAAGTTTTGGTTACATTTTGAAAACTTTTCATTAGCTGTGTGCAAATGACTACATATTGAGATGCATGGATGATTGTGCATAAAATTTTCAGTCTGATGGATAAAGGAGGAAAATGGGAGAGGAAAAATTAGCAAAAACATTTGAGTGGAGAGAGAGAGAGAGACAGGCTTAGTAGATTTATTGTAGGAGAGAGAAGAAGAATGAGTAAATTGAATTCCATATATGAAACAAAAATTTGATGCTTTAATCTTGACAATTGAAGTTGCATACCTCTGACCAACAAATTGTGTCAAAATTTGAGTATGTTGATCGCATGCACACACATATTTAAGCATTGCTGAAGAACCTGAAAGTTAAATATGTTAACGACCGAACCTAAATTGCTTTGAATAATTTATCTTATAGACTTTTTCATTTTGATTTTTTCCTTGTCAAATTTGATCTGTTTCCATTGTCTAGATAATTTGTTAAAAGTCCTAGTAGTAATTTCTGTTAGACAAAACAGAAAGGTCCGAAGGAAAAATTGTTTTAAATAGTTTCTGACATTCCACTCCCCACCCGCCCTTGTTTTTTCTTTTGTTTCTTTTTTATTTATCTATATATGGTTCTTTCTAAGGGTTTTTTAGCATATGATCGTATGTGATGTTTTTTCCCTCTAGGTTAGTCCGATTTTATCTAAAAAAAGGCAGTGAAACATTTTGTAGCTTTTTATCAAGAATTATACTTCTAGGGGTCCTGTGGAATCCTAGATGTTTTGACAAGTCTTTTTTATGTTATAAATTATTTATTGTGACTCAAACAATTATTGGTTAGCTCTTGACTCTTAAGTTATAAACTTGTTTCCCTCTAGTAACCCTAAGAAATTGTCTGAAAATGGTTGTAGATGTAGATGTTGAGATATTGATGGGTGGATAGCTTTTTTGATCTTAAGCTAAAAAGGGCTGTTTGTTTGTTTCCTATCATTGCTTTGGTTTCCTTTTTGATCACCGAGGAGGTTAAGTGAACTAGACCTTCATAGCAAACTGAGGAACACCTTTTCAGCCAACTATAAGAATGAAAGTTCTCTAGTGCAGACGTTTGCAAGAAAAAATTCAGGATTTTTAGTTTTATATTGCTACAATTGTAATGTTACAGAACTGTTTTGTCACAATACAAAACTAGAATCCTGAAATTTGTACCAAACATCCGCACTAGAGAAGCTCCCGTTGTAAGAAATCTTAGGCACATTATAAAGCTGACAAAAATAAGAGGAAGCTTTTCCAAACATTAGATGCAATTATCAACTTGATCTTCATAATAATTGATAAGTAACAACTAGATCCAAAAGCTTAAATTGACGAGTAAGGGTCCAAATAATAGTTTGTTAAGAATTTTATGGATTCAGATGTAGAACAAACTCTTATAACAAATACAAGTACATTAACATAGGAGCGCAAGTACCTATATACTTCTGATAAAAGTGACTTCGATATCATGTTAAGTAATCATTAGACCAAAAGCTATGACTTGATAGGTAAGGGTCCAAGCTGTAGTATTTAAGAACTCTGATATAAATAAACTGTAAACCCTTAAACATTTTTTATAGATCATAACTTCATTCATAACAAACAAATTAATAGATTGAGATACTCTTCTCAAAGTTCCTTGACTTATATTATTCTGAGATGAATTTTAATTATCAGTTAATGAACCTTCCTGATATGTGAATAGTTCGGCTTATGTATAATTTCTTTGTCGGCATCTATATTGCCACGAGTTTATTCCATGCAGAGTATGATCTTAACATTTTTAGGCGTTCTCTAAACTTTGCACATTCCAGTAGTGAAACTATGAGGGATCTTGAATTGTATTTTTGTCCAAATCATTGAAATTCTAACTGTAGTGAATCTGATTTTATAGAGGATCTTGATATGTTTTTGTAATTTTTTATTTTGGAATGTCAAAAATTATTGTTGGAGCTCATTCAACGTCATTTATTTGATGCAGTAAGTGGATTCTTGCCAGGATTTTTTGGAGGGCGGAGTTCAAGAGAGCAGAAAAGAGGCAGTTAAAAAGGTCTTCGGTATTTTGTAAATTTCTCGGCCTTCTGCAAGATCAGAAGAATGTTAAAACATTTAGGTTTTATTTTGTTTTTTCGCCTTATAAAATGATTGAAAATTGAAAAATATTTTCTTCTTTTGTCTAGGAAAATTGTGTTCATTTTTTAAATGGTGAAATTTAGTACTTATGGTATTGCATATAAAAGGAGTTAAGGAGCAGGAAAAGAAAACAAAAAAATTAATAATTTGGTTCTATATGTGATCTTGTTTCGAGATTCAGTTTTGTAAACTATTTTGGTAAAATTTAAGTTGCCAAACTGGTATGTTTGGCAAGTAGATAATGTTTTTCTTTGGTTCTCGGTTTAATTGTCTTTTCTTTCTCTCTTTTTTTTCTCTTCAATGTAGTCGTAAATGATTTTAGTGAAGCATATTGAGTAACATTCTCTCATAGATGATCAAGGATTTATGTGCTATGCAGATTGAGGAAGAGTTATTTAGAACTATAATTAGTTAAATATCGTTCAGTTTGGAATGTCTTGAGCATTTTGTGGCTAGCTTTATATCCTCTATATTCTTCTTAGGAGAAAAGCTTCAATACATTCTGTGCATTGGCTGTCAATTTGCCCAAAGAGAGGATTTTTTTTTTTCGGATTTTAGATTAGTCTGGTTTGTATCTATAGCAATTAGACTAGACCAAGTTGGTTTGTATTCATATTTTTTCGAAGGGTCAAATTCGGTTTGTATGTCTGATAACTACTGGATCGGACTAGATTCTTCTCAAGCCCTTGATTATTGTCCGAGATGAGATGTCATGTGGTATGTATATCCGATTATATCGGGACCTGATGGGATGTCATGTTGTATGGATAACCAAATCATACGTCACATAGCATTATTTTAGTGGCAGGACACAATATGCCAAACGTGTTGAAGCAATTCTATCCTCTTAAAGAGTTTCAGCTTTCATTTTGGCCAGTTTGAAATCCTACTAGGAGTCCTTAAAACAACCCTATATGTTTTGGTGATTTTCTATGTTGTCCCAATCCTGTGTCTATTTATACCAACAGTTGGTAGATTTTTAAAAATAATAACCATTATAAATAGGGGTGGGCATCCAAAATCCAAACCATTAAATCAATTGACCTGCCCAAACCAAACCCCATTTAAGTGGGTTGGTTCGGTTTTCAAAAATAAAATAAACACAATGGGTTCAAAAGCAACTTGATCGGTTTGCATTGGCACTAGGGTTGTGTTAATCAAACCGATTAACCCAACTTGAATCATTAGATAACACTTACCTCATAATCTCATGATTAATAAGATTTTGACAACTTATATTTCACGTTGGTTGGGTATGATTTTGGCCAATAAAGCATTACTTGAAAAATATATTGTCTAACCATAACTAACCATAGTATTACATTTAAAATTAAAATTAATGTAGTGGCTTTGTTGTTAGTGAAGATCCAAAAACTTTGTTGAATCTTCATTGACAGAGAGGAGATTGACAACAGTCTCCTCTAGTCAGGTCTCCTCCAATTCTTGGAAGAGTAGTGTTTTAAAAAACGCTCTAGGTGGCCACCGACCATGCTTAATTGATGAGTCTAGGCGGCCAGTCGGCCGTCTAATCGGTGCCAAGCGCTGCTTAGGCCTGGTGCCGATTAGGTGGAGTCAATGCAGCCTAGGCAGCGCTTGGCGCCAATGGCGTTTTGTTTTAATACATTAAAGAACGAAATTGCCCTTCAAAATAAATGATCAGGTCACTTTTTCTAACATCCGATAAACGGCATGGGAAATTGGATATTTCTGAAAATAGAGAGGGTAAAACGATATTCCCTCAAACATCAGGGGCAATATAATAATATCCCTTTAAAAATGGCGCAGAGAGAGAGAGAGAGAGAGAGAGAGAAGATGAAGATTGAAGAATAATGGTTTGTTTCTCTGAATTCTGAAAACATTGTGATGTAAAGAAAAAAACAAAAAAAAAAAACCACAGAGATTTTCATATGAAAGTTTGAAAATGAAATTCTAGAGGTAGAAGAAGGAAGGAGGCTCAGTGCAATAAGAAGAAGCTACTAAGGTCAGCAGAGCCCCATTATTTTCTTGCACTTTCTCGAGTTCCAAACAGGTCAGACTATCGATTTTCTCTCTCTAGAATCTATTTTGTATCAAGACACCCATTAACGGCTTAGTTAGTTCTTGAGCTTTGATGATCCGTGTAAATTATCATACTCTTACCATTTTTGATTTGAATAGAAAGAAAGGGAGGATTTTGGTGCAATTTGTTGTTATGGAATGTAAATATGGCTCTGTTTATTTGGAATTCAAATTTTGTGAAGTTGAATTTTGAAGGGTTTTTGTTACTGTTACAACTATGTGTACTTCAAGTGTGAGCATGATTGGTTCTGTGAAATGGAATGGAAAATTTTCAACACCTTGATTTTTTGTTGGGATTTTGGGTTAAGGTGAATCGAAACTCGGTGACCTTGTAGATAAATTTGATATGTGTTCTCTGTGGTGAGAAATGCAACGGCCAAATCAGGCGCATTTGCGGATCAACCTAGCTGAGCTGAAAGCTCAGTTAGCTAAGAGACTTGGACCGGATAGGTCGAAGCTGTATTTTCATTATTTGAATAAGTTACTCAGTTTGAAGCTGAGCAAGGTTGAGTTCAATAAGTTCTGTTTAAGGGTTATTGGGAGAGAAAATGTTAAGCTTCATAATAAATTGATACATTCAATTTTGGAAAATGCTTGTAAAGCAAATGTGCCTCCATTAGCATCTACTCAAGATGAGAATGGCTTTGAAATTACGAGTGGTGGGTATGATGAACAAAATGGGGAGGTTTTACTGTCATCTCCTTTGGGGTCTAGATCGGGAATCTCTGTTGGGTCTGATGGGGATTTTTCTGTAGATAGCAGCAGTCAACAAAGTGAAGTGTTATTTGTTGGAGATGGAAAAGAACAATTTACTAGAAGTTCAATTCGACCACCTCTTGGAATACCATTTTGCTCAGATAGTGTGGGTGGGGCTCGTCAGGCACCCCATGTAGCGAGGGGCGGTAGATGTTATAGCTCATATGATAGTGGTCGACTGCTTGACACCGAGATGCTGAAGGAACGCATGCGGGAGATTGTCGTAGCACATGGGCTGGAAGGTGTATCGGTGGACTGTGCTAGTTTGTTGAACAATGGATTGCATGTTTATTTAAAGAGGTTAATAAAGTCTTCTGTTGAACTGGTAGGAATAAGGTCTGGGCATGACTTGATGGGAAAACCTGTTAACGGTGGCTTTCCAGGTTATGATTTTCATATATCTTTGCCGGATTTCAAGGTTGCGATGGGACTGAAACCACAGCAGCTTGGCGAAGACTGGCCGTTGTTGCTGGAAAGAATCTGCGCATGTTCACATGTTGAATAAGTTTTTATAGCAAACTTTGGTGTTTTTGATATGTGATTAGTATGATCGCTACTGCTCAAAATTTCTCCAAGAAGGGTCAGCTTTGCTTGGGTGTTGATCAAGCAGTAAGATTTATCTTCGCTGTGTAAGCACAATATGGTAATGGATTATCTAGTTCTTAGATTTTTTTTACTTGATGAAAATTAACTGTTTGGCCATAGGAGGCCCCCAAGTAAGCTTTACTTCGTAACCAAGAAGACGAAACTTGTTCTCTTCCAATCGGAAAATCGTTGTATCATCTTCTTCAGTCATTCAGCAAAATTCAAGGTATGGTTTTCATCTTTCTCAGTCACATATAGAATATTGAAGGTGAACAAGTTTATTGTACAGGTAGCATCTAGGTTTTTCCACTGATAACTTTGTTTGCTAAGTGAGAGATATCTTTGTGTTTGCTGGAAAATGTTTACTTAAATTAGCTTTTATTTTACTGTTCTTTAGGTTTATCATTCTTTAAACAATATAGATATGCATAAATTACTGAGAATCAGTTTCATGGATTGCCTCTTGACTGTTTTTATCTGGGATTACCGATAAGAAGTTGTTTCACTGAAACTTGATGATCTTTTTTCTTTAAAGTTAAACTTGATATCAACTCGTTAGCATTTGCGAAGTATATATATTTGAAGTGATAGAAGTTGTTCTACTGGGTTTGGAACACAAAAGATAATGGAAAACCGAATGTGAAGAATGTTCTTATCGAAACATATTTCACTAGGGAGATCCTTTAGTCAGAAGTTGCCACCAAGTTTATGTGACGAAGCCTGGTGGTACTAAACCCTAGGATTGGGAAAAGGTATTTCCTATAGTTTAGGGTTACATGATTGCATTATTGCATACATACAGTCTCGACTGCATGCTTGCATACTTTAAGAATCACTTTCCGATCAAAAAGATCACCGGGAATTCTTGTTAGCAAACTCTATATCCATATTTACAGCTAGTGTTACTGCCTAGGAGGTCTGAATACCCAAACTTCATTGAAAGACCGCCCAAAATATCCCCACAATAGTCACACACAAGCAGTATTCATTTTAACCAAAGAATATGGTTGAGTTTGCCACAGGAGAGTTTGAATTTTGGGAGCTTTGCAAAGAAAAAGGAAGAAGGCTGATTCCTCTCATAATGGCTAAGTCAATGAGGGAGCTTCACAGTACCTGAGTAAAACTTAGAAGATTTGTAAGAATAGTTTTTGAAGAATACAAAAGTTTAGAATCATAAGATAATGTCTACTTGCAGAGTTGTACTGTCCAAAACCTATTCATGAGGCACTGAAATATTTTCTCCCTGCCACTCTGTAATAATTTCTACTAGTTTGTGTGTGCTAGATAACGACTCAAGGACTCGTTTATTAATTGGGAATCTTAATGAGGGAAATGAACTTAATTCTTGATTTGTGTTTACAATGTTTTCTAAAAACTATTATAAATCAAGTTATATAGAGACTCTAGACACAAATTAGGAATTAAGTAGACCTAGGACTGCATCTTGAAATTAAGTGAATTATTTGTTCTTATAAATGGTGGAAATTCAATGGGGAGTGTTATGATTGGGTGGATTTCCACCGCCTAAACACTTCTACACATGTTCCACTTGCCCGATCAACTCTCAACTTGATCCAATTGATCATATCCACTTGATAGCTCCACTTCCACTGCCCGATCAACTCTCAACTTGATCCAATTGATCCTATCCACTTGATAGCTCCACTTACACACACAACAGCCACACAAAACTCTCTATATATATTGGGTTCTCTTTTGTGAAAGCAAGTTAGCTGAAGCTCTCAAAAAATCAAATACAAAGTGATTACTCTCTCTCTCTCACATCTCTCATTTATTTCTTCCTCTATCTCTCTCATTTATTTATTCATTTTATTTACTTATTTTATTTTTACTACGGTTGTTAGATTGTTAGCAATTTTATGATACTTTTATAGATCTGAAGGCAGAAACTAATGTCCGAGTTATATATATATATATATAATTTTTCTATAGCCAGTTCGGCCTGATATATTTTATATTAGGATAAAAAATGTGAACCATTAGATTTACATGCTTTGACTCAAAGTGTATATACTTTTCAAAACTTTTCCATAATCTATGGTCCACATTCTTCGTCCTAATATATTTTATATCAGGACGGATTGATAGTAGAAAGACTATATATATAATCATCTCCTTTTCTTCTTTTACTACACAGTTTTTTTTTTCCTTCTTCTTTTGCTTGTTTTGTTTTCTCCATCACAAAAATGATAGACTGATGATACATATTGAAATCTTACAGCAATTATGATCAGAATTGCAACATGGCTATTTTATACAATGCCACTGCAAAATGTGAAGCGTTAGATGATTGCAACAAGAAGATTACAAGAAGAAGATGATGCCAACAAGACAACAGCAGCAGCAGCAGCAACACATGATCATATCATTATTTTGACTATGATGATTATTATTATTGTAAATGAAGTATGAAAAAAGTGGAGTGGTGGGTAGTATCAGGTATGTATGATCAGTGATTTTGGGTAGAGAAGGAAGAAGAAGAAGATGAGGAGTTGTTAGGCCATACAAAAACCCTCCAAAAAGGCCTCTGCCTGCGCTTGTTATTCGTCGTCGTTGTTGTTGTTGTAATTAGTTGTGTTTCTGATTGATTCAGCATCTCCCACATCACTTTTATGTCTTGATATTCACAACTCTCTACATCATTATGTAGCTTCAATAGCCCACCACCTGCCCAACAACACACCATTATTCACCATAAACAAACAATCAAAATTCACTTGCAAACAAACAAACAAACACCCTTCAAAGATATCTGTTTTTTGGCAAAAGATTCTCAATTAAGTATCCAATGTGTGTGAATGTGTGATTAGTCACAACCCAAAAACAAATTTAATTTATTAAAGTAAGATTAATGATAAAGTTAGTTGGGGATTTAAGAATAATTAAAAGTTGTTGAGTCGAAGAGGATTGATTAAACAAGTGGTCCTCATCAGTTTTTTGTTTTACAACAAAAAAGAAGAAGCAATGGATGTTACTATCACACACCCATTAACTAAATTAACTTTGGAGGATAAAGTTGCACTCAAAAAGATGTTGATCCCCTTCTCTTCGGGGTTTTCACCTTTCGGCTAATGGATTGGCATCAGTTTTAAGTTCAAATTTAATTTAAAATTAAAATGTTTCTAACAAAAATATTGGATATTTATTTATTTATTTATTTTTAATATAATCTTTCTTTGTTTCTTAATATCTAGTGAAAATATGATAAATATAAGGGCAAATTGCAATCAGATTCCCTAACTTTAGGTGAAATTGCAGATAGGAATTTTTGTTGTCAAAATTACAGCTTAGTACCTCTGACAGCTCAAACACTACAAAATATCGGAATTTTCCCCAAGTTAATTGTTTTATACTTTTATCCATTATTCTTTAAGGGGCAAATTCCAATAAGGCTCCTCGACTTTCAGGTGAAATTGTAGGTAGAATGAGTTTTTATCAAAATTATAGATTAGTACCTTTGACTTAAGGGTTGACTGTTATAAAAATAATATATATATATATATATAAAGATTACAACTCAATTTCCATATTGTTTCAAGTTGCATTTTATGGAGATAGAATGATTTTAGGTGAGGAGATCGCAAGCATTTTTTTAAATTAAAAAATTAAAAAAGAACTAATGAGTACGAACTACGAAGGAAATCAGATGAATCTATTTTGTTTTATTTTTAATTTTTTAAAACAAAACTATTGTTTTATTTTTTTTTTCTACATAAAAAGATCCTACCATTTGTCATTAACACTTGAATTAAGTTAACGAAAATTCCTTAAGTCAAGGGTGCTAAACTGTAAATTTGATCAAAAATCATTCTATTTGCAATTTCACCTAAAATATGAGTACCTTATTACCTTTTTCCCTTTAGATAATAATGGATAGAATAGGTAAGTTAGGGGCAATCTGCAAATTTTACAGTGTTTGACCTATAAACACTATCAATCGCTAACTCTGATAATGGTAAGGATACTAAGTTGTAATTTTGACAAAATTCATTCTATCTATTTCATCTAAAATCAGGGACCTTATTACAATTTGCTCTAAATATAAACATTGATACTATTTTGGTAAATTAAAAATTAACGATGAAAACGATTAATTTAAAAAGTCTTTTCAAAGTAAGACTTCAAACATCGACATCTACACTTTATTTTCATAAAATAAGTTTTATTTAGACCGCGAGATTGCATATAAAATTTTTATGTAAAAAACAAAAATGTTGTTTCTTTTATCCAATTTCAATCAAACAGTTACAAACAAACTTATTCGATGCTACTAAGAGAAATGCCATAGTAATTGTAAGAGTGAAACTCATTATTATTTAAAAATTAAAAAAAAAATGAATAAATGTATTTATTTAGGGTTTCACCAAACAATAGAAGTTTCTTTGTTTTGTGATGTTTATTGTCCTTCAGTGGAATCAGCCTAGTGGACGTAGCCCACCACCATAATAAGTGGAATCTTTGGACCTATTTATATTTATGTACACTACTATTATTTTTAAATCTACAAATTAAAAAATGTTATATATATTTATATATATATTTCTAATCAGAACGGTCCTGACTTTATAATTTCAGGACGTCCAACCACAGTCACACAATCACAGTGGGCCCACAGCCCTACATTAACAAATACTCTCACCCAATATGAATGTGTGGCTATAGTTAGACGTCCTTAACTTATAATTTCTGTGTTGTAGAAGATTTTATTCATTATTAATGTTTTTTTTTATTCTTCTTAATATATTTTGGGATTTAAATAGTTTTAAATCGAAATTCAGTAAATAAAGTAAATAAATTGTGAGTATGTTCGTAGCTAAGTGGTTGTGTAAAAAAAAAAATTTCCTTTTTATTTTTTATTTTTTATTTTTTTACATTATAGGGAGTTGTTTTCCATAACCAACTATTGAGGGACAATGATTATTTTAAAAATAAAAAAAAAATCGAAAATAATTCTTTAAAAAAAAATAAAAACAAATATTGTTTTAAATTATACCGACAGTTAATATCGATTAGATTTAAATCCATTTTATTCAAATAAATCAAAAGCTTTAAAAATGAAATCCTAAAAATACTTAAATGGATGAGCTTATTATTAAAATAAAATAAAATAAAATATTTTAATGATCGTAGAGAAGCAATTAACAGGCATTCTTCATAATTAATAAATATAAAAACAAAAACAAAGGACTCGTTTCAATCAACAATTTGAATTTATCATTTTGTGGTTTACCAATTATTAAAAAAAAAAAAATCAATTGTAACCGAAATTTGCTTCTAAAAATATCTTCCAACTGAAAATTAAAAAAATAATAATAAAAAAATAGAAAGCGTACCATTTTTTCGAGCCTTGACGCGAGAAGAGACAGCGAGCCAAACTCTTCGAACAGGGAAGACCATTTTGTGCCACAACTCCATCAACTTCTTCGATTTCTTCTTCCGATTACTAATTCCTCCACCGCCGCCGCCGCCGCCGCCGATCAGCCTGATCGCCACGCTCTTAAATCCGGCCAGACCTCCTTCCAGACTCGCGGCCAGCTGCTGCAGCTGTGCCGTCTCCGCCGATCACTCGTAACAGTGAGTGAGTGAGAGAGAGAAATTTATATGTACATACAAGGATCTAGAGAGAGAGAGGTGTTGAATTTGTTTATTGGAATTTTGAAAGAGTGAGAAAAACGAAGAAGAAGAAGAAGAAGAAGAGAAACAAAGAAATGTGTGTATTTGTTGTGTGTGTGTGTGTGTATGCGTCTTTCGGTTATAACTTTATTTTCAAAGAGCACCGACACGTGACCGTATTATGTATATGCGGTGCTTGTTTTATCAACTTTTTTATTTTATTTTTTATTTTTTTATTTGACTTGTTTACTTCTCTCAGTTTTAGCTTACATGTGTACTTTATTTATCAATTTTAGATTTTTTATCCGGTTTTTCAAACTAAGGTGACATCTGTTTTTACTAAGATTAAAGCCCCTTTGAATTTTTTTGTTTGATTTTTAATGTTACTGAACGGTGATTGAAAACTGAAAAACATATTTGATGTATATTTATATAACTATACCTTCTAACTATTATTTAATATTATTTTTTTTGAAACAACATTATTTAATAGAAATAGGCCCTAAGAGCATCTTCAATGCAGTGACTTGTGAAAAAAAAAATGTTACGTAAGATAAATAGATGTTATGTTAATAATTGTGTTTTCAATGCAACCGTGCATATTCATCCTAAAGCTGACGTGGTAAAAAAAATATCAAACATTGTCAATATGACCGTCCACTTTCAGACGGTATGTTGCACAACTATTTTTTTAGTTTGATTAAACAAATATTTAAAATTAACATTAATTTTTTATATTTTTTTTTATAAGGAAATAAAATAAAAAAATAAAAAAAGGAAAAAAAGATAAACACGTCATTAAAAAAAAATTGTGTTTTATACGGAAGCATTGGAGACCAAATTTTAAATTGATTGTCTATCAAGACTATTTTTATACCATATAAGAAGCAAGCCTCTTGATATTGTTATCATGTCAATAATTATTAGTATGCAAACCACTTTTGCTTTGGAGATACTCTAAGTAAGCAGGCCACGATACAGCAGCAGCACACGACACCAAAACATATAGACACACCTATTATTTGATATATATTTACATTTTAATATATTAACGACAACTATAACAAATAATTTAATAATTCTAAAACAAAATTATTTAGTTATTAATAATATTTCAAATTTATACATATAATTTAATAAAACTTATTGTTTAGCCATATTACAAAATGAAGATCTTAGTTTCTTTTTAAGAACGTACGAGATGAGGTATGTTGATCTTATTGAACATGCAATATATTATTTTCCCTTAAATCAATATATATTTTTATCGAAATGATGGTATGATGTGTTCAGATGAAAAAGACTCAAATTAGCTGTCCAAAAATGGTGTCCTCTAACCACCTAAATTGAAACATGTGTTTACATTATTTTATTTTTTTTTTCAACTTATTCTATAAATGTAGACACATATCCCAATTTGGTTGGCTAAACACAAATTGGGACACCATTTTTGGACAACTGATTTGAGTCCTTTTCATCTGAGTACATCAAACAAAACAACTGAATGAAGCACATTAAGTATCATTAAGTCTTAAGTGGAAAAATCAAACAGGGCCTAAATAGACCTGAAGTTGAAATGATTAAAATCTAAAATCTAAATGGTACGTTTATTCTTTATTTACGATTGTTAATTTCTTAGATAATTATACCTTTAGAATTATTAATAAATTTATGTATTTGTATTTAATATAATTCTATTATTCAATTATTTATAATACTTTTAGTTTAAATTAATTAAATTAATATTTGAAAGTTTTATCCAAATTGATTTGATAAATTAGTTAAATTTTATGTAAGGAAATAAATAAATGATGAATCTCACAATATAAATTAATTCATTTTTATTTTTAAAGATAAATGATTACTTTAATCAAATAAATTTAGAATAAGTTACAATGGGGATTTATTAAGCTTGTTTTGGAAGAGATCGGTATTGAGAGTAATCTGGTTGCCTTAATTATGAGTTGCATCTCGAGTGTGAGGTATAATGTGTTATTGAATGGTGAAGTTTCTGAAGAATTCAGCCCTAGTAGAGGTATCAGACAAGGTGATCCTCTATCTCCTTATATTTTTGTGCTTTGTATGGAGAAACTTTCTCATTTAATTCACCATAGGCTTCAAGCTGGGGATTGGAAACCTGTTACAGTTTCTAGAGGAGGACCGGTTATTTCTCACCTTTTTTTTGCTGATGACCTTATCCTCTTTGGTCAAGCTTCCATGGAACAAGCTACTGTGATGAGAGATTGTCTTGACCTTTTTTGTGATCTCTCTGGTGAACAGGTTAGTTTCCCCAAGTCGAGAGTTTTCCGCTCTAAGAATGTTAGTATTTCGATGGCCAAGTCATACGCTGCTGCTTGTGGGTCTCCTTTAACTAATAATCTGGGGAATTACCTTGGTGTGCCCTTAATCCATAGTAGAGTCACCAAAGAGACATATAAAGAAATTCTTGAGAAATCCCAAATGAGGTTGTCTACTTGGAAGAGTGCGTCCCTCTCGTTTGCTGGCAGAGTGACTCTCATTAAATCTGTTTCTTCTGCCCTTCCTGTTTATGCAATGCAATCCATTAAGTTCCCAAATGAGATTTGCTCTAAGCTTGACAAGATTAACAGAGATTTTCTCTAGGGTCATACTGCTGAGGAAAAAAAGGTCCATCTCGTCAATTGGGAGACTGTGTGCTTGGCGAAGAACAAAGGTGGGCTAGGGATTAAGCAAACTAAGCTGGCAAATCAAGCTCTACTTGCTAAAGCAGGATGGCGTATGATCCAAAATGATACTGGGTTATGGGGGAACATGCTGAAGGCGAAATATGCTAAAAATGGCCGGTTTACTGAGGATAAGAAGCATGTTGGTAACTGTTCTAGTACTTGGAGAGGTTTTGCTTTTGGTGCTAAGCTCATTTCGAGGAGTTTGAAATGGAGAATTGGTGATGGTAGTTCTGTCCTCTTTTGGTATGATAGTTGGGTTCCTGATTTGCAAATGCTCATTAATCATGCTACGATTACTCTATCGGACAGCCAGTTATTGGAGAAAGTTAGTGATTATTTCCAAGATGCTGAGTGGAATATTCGAAGGTTAGATGAGGTGTTGCCTAGGAATATTGTGTTGAAAATTATCAGTATTCATGCTGGAAGGAGACACAGTGGTCCTGATCGTATTATTTGGGGTCTAACTCCAGATGGAAATTTTTCGGTTAAAAGTGCTTATGATTCGCATTATAAAAGTGTTGGGACTCCTTTATGGCATTGGAAGTTTATTTGGAAGTTAAAACTTCCTCCTAGAGTGCAGAATTTTCTTTGGATTTTATTGCATAATAAGCTTCTGACGAATGAGCAGAGATCCATTCGAGGTATATCTAATGACACTAACTGCCCGAGATGTTTACAGGGGTGTGAAGATATCGATCATGTGTTTAGAAGTTGCAGCAAGACTCGTTTTATTTGGGAAAATATTTGTAAAGGAGTTACTGCTAAGTCGATGTTTCATGGTAATCTGCAGGAGTGGTTCTTTCTTAATTTGAAAGACTCTAAGAATGTGATGGAAGGCATGCCTGGGTATCTTCTGTTCGCTGTGACTTTGTGGTTCATATGGAAATGGAGGTGTAGTTCTATCTTTGATCCTGATTTCAAGCTCCCTTTGTGCCCTGGTTTGATCGTTAAGAGATACTTGGATGCTTGGATTTCGGTGAATTTTGAGAATACTCGAGCTGCTGTTTCGAAAACTTGCTTGATTGCTTGGACCCCTCCTCTGACTGATTGGATAAAGCTCAATGTGGATGGTAGTTTACATTCAGACCTGAAAACTATCTCGGCAGGTGGTGTTTTGCGGAATAATAGGAAAGAGTGGCTTGGTGGGTTCTCTTTGAAAAAAGGTCACGGTAATGTCCAGGAGGCAGAGCTTTGGGGCCTTTTTGAAGGGCTTCAACTAGCCTGGAAGTCTGGATATAGGAAAGTCTGTGTGGAAACTGACTCTCAAGTTACTGTCAAACTTTTGAGCCACTTGACTCTTGTGAATCATCCCTTTTTTAGTCTCATTCATAGCTGCTTGAATTTGATTCATAAGTATTGGCTCTGTTCGATTCGGCATGTGTACAGAGAGGGTAATATGGTTGCTGACTGCCTTGCCAAGTTGGGACACTCGCTGGAGCTGGGCATAACTTTCTTTGCTGATCCTCCGATGCAGGTGATTGGTTTGCTGGATAACGACGCTCAAGGGCTGGCCCTTGCGCGTTCTGTCTCTGTGTGCTTCTAGTTTCTGTTTTCTGGGCTTTGCCCTCCATTTTACCAAAAAATAAATAAATTTAGAATAAGGTGGTTCTATTGCCACCCACAAAATATCTTTCTACATCTATTTTTTTTCCTACGCCCACATTAAAAAACTAAAATTATTAATTTTATTGTCTACACCCTTTAAAATACCAAACTATCATTTAAGTATTTTTTTTTTTCTATAGGAACGTAGCTCATCCGGTAGATGGACAAGCTTAGGACTTGAGCAAATGACTCCTAAGTTAACGGCTCGAATCCTACCAATGGCGAGCTTTCAAAACAAATACATGGTCCCAAATTAATAGATATCAATATATATATATATATTAATTTTAAACATTTTTTTTAAACATTTTACTCATTTCTCTTCATTTGCTTCCACCACTGTAAAAAAAAATAAAAATAATAATAAAATAAATAAAATCTTATATGTACATAAGGATGGTAATGGGTCGGATTCGGGTCGGGTCAGATCTTAGTGGATCTAGATCCAGACCTATGAAAATTTTTAGGTTTGGGTTCGGGTCTAGATTCACGAGTCTTAGGTAGACCCAGACCCGCTTACTAATAAGATCAAACTCTCTAAACAAAAATATGAAATGACTTAGTTGTATATTGAATTTATTTATTTTTATTTATTTTTAATTATTATTTAGGGTTTCATATTATATCTATATCCATAAAGTTAGAATTAAAGTTTTACCCTCAAAATTTAAAATGACATTTATACCCTTATAATTATATTATCTGAAAAAAATAAGTTGACACAACTATGGTTATTGATATAACCTAATTAATTTTTGAGACCTAAACAACTGGTTATTTTGACATGTACAACCCATTTTTTTTTTTAATTTATTTGGATAAGGTATTTTAGTTGAATAAAGATGATAAAGATAAATCCCCTTCTTGACTCTTAAAAAACAATTAGGATACCTTGCGTCTTTAAACTCCTAACCGTTTTTCGAGTAATCTAAACGATAATTAGAATTAAAGAATAATAATATTCATTTCTTATCCACTGACTACTTTTTTTTATTTTTTTTTATTTTTTTTTATTCAAGCAATAAAACATCATAAATAGAACAAATTGATCATAACAGAAAAACAATCCATTTCATATTTTCTTCAAAATAAAGTTAAATTTAAGTAGTGAGTTGTGATAATTTTATTTATGATTTTATAAATTATAAAAAAAATTAACTAAATTATAAAGTCTACAATTTTCATCTACAATCTCAATTTAAAGATTTTTTTTTTTTTTTTTTTTTGATTATTTGCGTTGATGGATTTTATGAAAAATATTGTTAACGAATTACAAATTATTAGATCAATAACTTCCTAACGTGGATTTTTATTTTTAGTAATTGACAAAATGATAGATGCTCCTTGACAAATTTAAATACGTATATGGTAAGCTTATTCATCACACCTACATCAAGAGATTATGGGTTCGAGTTATGTCTCATCCTCTCATTTCGAAATATTATAATATTTAAAATAATAATAATAATAATAATACTAAAGTTATTTTCTATTCGCTTATAATTAGATTGAATCAAACGAAATTGTCTAATTTTTTGAAGGTTACATCTTCCACATGACACGGTATAAATAGGTTGTAATCAAAGTTTTTCTCTGGGGCAAAGGTAGATAATCTGCTAATTTGATTTTTTTCTTGACCTTTTTAAAATAAGTGATTAGTTATTAATAAAGTGGTTATGGAAACCAACTACATCTTAATAATACATTCATTGCAATGTTTATATGTTATGAGATTATGTGAGGTCAAGAAAAAGATCCGATTAAAGGAGAATCCAAATTCAAAAAAATAATAATAAATAAATAAATAAAAAGCCAACGTGGTGATATGTTAGTGGGCCATTTTTGTTTCAACTTTTGGTCGTATTGGTTTATGTGTTGGTTAGATTTATTTGACTTTTTGGCTCTAAACATGTCGAATTCTATAAAAAGGTGAGGTGGGCGGTCTTGAATGTTTGAATTTATTTATTTATTTGTTTTTCAAAATTAATAAAAAATGAAATCAACTTTTTATAATTAATTAATAAGGTGTCGGCAAGCATCTAGTCCACGTGGTTAATTAACAAACGGATATGACGGTGAAAATGAATTTATTTTTTCTATAAAGGGATTAGGGCCAATCACGATCCAACACGTCAGTGTTATAACGGAATGCAAGGGTGGTTTGGTCTTTTCCTGCATTTCTTTTTCAAAAAAATTATACAAAACCATCAATCAATTTTTCATCATTCATTTTGTTTCCCTTTCTAAAGCATTTATAATTATCTGGAAAGATTTTCAAAATAATAATAATTATTATTATGTGGATAGAGAAAGACTATTATTTTCATAAAATAATAATAATAATAATAATAATAATTATTATTATTATTATTATGTGGATAGAGAAAGACTATTATTTTCATAAAATAATAATAATAATAATGAATAATTGCTTATTATATTAGAAATAAAACTAGGCCACATAAAATTATGAGTAATAAACACATGTTTATGTTGAGGCACTTATATAATTAAACATAAATAAATCCATGCAGGCACAAATGAAATTAATATAGAAATGGTAACAATCATTTAACCGATTAAGCGATATTAAATTCACAACAAAAATTTTATGATTTTATTAATATTATTCAAAAGTTACATTATTTATTCTGATCATAGTTTAAATCCCACAATTTTGAATTGATTGGGATTGGGTTTGGGTTATTCGAAACCAATCCAAATATCAATGTTTCATCGATCTAGAGAATATATATTAAAATTTTATGTCAAAGTTTTTTTATACATAGAACAGAATATATATATATATATTTATTGAAGTATCATATAACACTAGAACAAACTATTATTCTCGGTTCATAATTTTATACGATATCAATACCTCATAATTTTGTCTATGGGAATAGTGACACAACATGAAGCACGTGCACAACCGTATCTGATGGGGTCCCACCCAGCATAGATCCTCCCAATTCCTTAGTGACACATGTACCCATCAATTATTTATGTATCGACAAATTACACTAACTTACCCTAATTATATGTATAACTACACAAATTCGACGATAAAATCATAATAATACTCACCACTCCTTGACCCGTCAATCACGAAAAAGCAGCAATGTCAGTTTTTCCTTTACACTTGTATTTGGAAAATGTCAAATATTATATTAAATACAATTAATGAATTAAAAATCAAAAGAAAAAAAATTAAAAAATCAAATAAAAAAAATAGAAAAACAATTGATCTCTTCATGGAGAGATTTAGCTCTCCATATTTGGATAACCAGATCTCCTCCATATCGATGATCTCCATTAAATGAGAATGAGATCCAGAATCTCCATGGTTCAACTTTGGCCGTAGTATTATGTGCATCCCCAACTAGCGGGGCTGCCTCTATGTTTTACAAACTGGGTTGCAAATAAAACTCTTCCTCATTTGTTTTCCCTTTTCACCGTTTGTTTGTTTTCTTTCACTTTTAGTAGTAGAGTTCATCAATATATAAGTTATGTGTATCCTTTTGTTGATTGACAACCTGTTATATATATGACACTGATGACAGTCATGAAGATCAAAATCATAGACAAACATGATTAAAGGGAGTCATTCCCTCTCTTTCATTCAATCCAGGATCTTGGCCAAATCAATGAACAATTAATCGCATCTTTAGAAAAATCTAAGTTCAATTTATAACAAATGGAACAGAACGTATGACTCTGTGTGGCAGCTTACCTTAGTTCATCAATATATAAGCTTGTCTTTG